>CM072519.1:21443915-21471415 GCA_036898135.1 Oncomelania hupensis | reverse complement strand
TATAAATCGGTCCAGAAGTCACCTATATGCGAAAGTGTCGCGTGACTATAATCTACAAACAACAACAACAACATTTCTTTACCATGCAGTGCGACAAATATCATTATGCAGTTTTTGATTGATTGATTGATTTATTGTTGCTTTAGGTCCAGCGGACTCCTCCGAGCCAAATCAGGACCGGACAACCCCCGATCCGCATAAAAGATCTGCTGAAACAACCCTAGTGGGAAAATTGAACGCCCTCCACCGGCCAGTCACTTTACAATAAAGACATCCCACGCGGGGGACGGCTGAGGGTTTACCTCAACTACGCGAACCCCCGGTTACAAAAACAAAATAGAACACAACCATCATTACAAATCATCAACGAAACATATACATATAAAATGCCTATATTGCTAAATACTAACATCATAGGAAGCCCTAGTGACCACCCAGCAGAAAGCGTCCAACACTCCCAAGCTGATCCAACAGACCTCATACACAAACAAGGAGTCTTGTCCAGGAAGAGTTTTCAAGAAAAAAGGTAGGTCATTGATCTAGCGAAGAAGAAGATAGTATAGCAGAGTGATAGGACAGAGCAGGAATGGGAAAGAGTATATGAGGAAGATAGCAACAGTGGGAATTTAAAGCACTACATTTCCATAAAGTGGGGATACTATTTATACTGAAACCCCCGGCACTCCAACGGGGGTACTGTTGCCGCAGTGAATCTGTCATGCCTACAAAGGCAAGACAGGTTTTCAAATGGGTCTTTCACTGTTCCCTTTATAGGTTAGAACAATCTACAGTGGCAAGATTGCTCATGACCCCAAGGGGTATCATTATGCAGTAGGCCTATGACAAATATCACTATGCAATATGATAAGTATCACTAAAGACAAAGCTTCGCTTGACATCAGCTTCAATGTAATATATCATAAATGAATAATTAATATTATTACCCAAAGCAAAGTGTGACAGGAGAACGAACAACTGGTGTTTAAATAAACGTCCCCGATAGATCTCAACATTCACTAAGGTTTTTAGCAGAGCAAGTGCAGTGTACAGTGAAAATGATGGGAATCAACACCGCCCAGAAGAGGTGTGCAGAAGAACACTGTGCACCAGCATACAAAACCAGAACTTTCCACTTAATATATTTATTGCATTAATTAAATAAAGTTCCCTGTTTGACGCATGACAAAGATCATTGTTAGTTGCACCGAACAGTGCTACAATGGTTTAAATATAATAAATGTCAATGCCATCAATATAATTATTACCAAAGCTATTAATACAATTGGGGTGTCGGATAGCGCAGTGGTTGGAGCACTCGCTACTGTGTCGCAAGTTAAGCACCGTCCAGTGCGGTTAGCACTTGGATGGGTGACCGCAAATACGTGAAGTGACAAATAACAACGCCCCCAGTCAACTCAACTGTGACTGAGTACCTACTCTCTTAAGGGTGGGGAAGGTAAAGCAGCGAGGGAGAGAGATGGGCATCACCCTCATTACGCTGGCCCAAGATAAATGTGATCTCCAACAACACTCTCCCCTACGGCCACAAGGCTATGGGACCACCTTTACCTTTAACCTTTATTAATACAGTTTATTGGAATATTTCAATGTGTGTGTGTGTTTGTTTAAATACTTTTGTTGTTGATGATGATGATGCTTTGTTTGGTAGCATGACAAAAATTAGTTTCAGCAGCAATCGATTAATAGACTTGCTACGATTTCAAAATATTACTGTCTTCAAAGTGAATGTATAAGTCTGTATTGATTTTGGTAATGAATTTCAATCGTAATGCTATTTAATTTATGCACACTATTTTAAAGATTAGTCATTTCAAAAACTGAGGGAGACAAAAACCCCTAATTATTTGATTTTGTCTTAAGCAGAAAATTAAAAAAAAGAATACTGCTATATGTGGGAGATGGGGTTTAATTTTAAATGATTTTTGCCTACTCCTCGAACCCACGGCAACCAAGACAAGCACGCTTCCTGTATGCACCGTGAAGTGACCCACTGAACTATCATAACATGTCATACCTGCAACATTAACAATGTCAAAGAAGTGTTGTATAGTTCAATGCTTCTGAGTTTTTAAAAAAAACTGACTCTTTTGTCATGCTTCAAAACGGTGACTATAGAACTGCACAAACTGCGTAGCTAATACTCCCCCGATAGAGGCTTACGTTTACGTCTAAATGAAGATTGAAGTTTAACATCTACACCCACCATTGGTGACTGAGCAGACCTGGACAACCATCCCAGGGAACAAGGGGTGGGGCCTTTGCCTCTCTGCTTGAGACTCGCGGATAAAAAAAAAACACGTAAAAATCTTGGAGCGTCTCAGCTATGCAGTATGTGTTTATTCTGTTTATTCTGTCGTAAGCAACGTGGTTTCAGCAGGGTTGATAGTCAGGAAGCAGTAAATAAATCCGCGAAGCAGTGGGCAATTCCGTACTCAACTGTACGGCTTCGCAGGATTTATCAACTGTGTAAATGCTTCCTGAATAGTCTGCCACCCCAGGTGGGTATAGTAGGGTCATCCTCTCCCTCTTTCGCCCACCCCCCCCCCCCCCCCGAACCAACCATGCAACATCCCCAATCACCTCAACTCCAAAAGCTTCCATGTCCCTTGACGTCCCTCGTTATCACCATCGTCACCCCCCTCAGTACTTTCATCACTTTAATTACGGTCACTCATCTTTATCTTCGTCCACTTTCCTCTTCCTCCTCCTCTTCGTCTTCTTCTTCTGTTTATTTCTTACTAGTTTGATTGCTGGAATGTTTGAGGATGTTGAGAATGGCCCAATCAATTAGGAGGAATCAGTGTACCACTGAATGACAAAGTAATAAGCGAGAGAGTATGGCCACGTCACCAGAGCGTCGGGCCTTGCAAAGACCATCCTGCAATGCGCGGTGCAAGAAGGCAGAAGAAGAGGGAGGCAGAAAAATAGTTGGGATGACAACATTCGAGAATGGACTGGCTTGACACTGAGCGAAGCCGTGAGTGTTGCTGAGGACAGAAAGGTGGAGTATGCTGGTTAAACGATCATCTGTGTGCCCCAACGACTTTCGAGTTACGGGATAGGATAAGATAGGATAGGAAGCAAGAGAGATAAAGGGGGAGAGAGAGAGAGAGAGAGAGAGAGAGAGAGAGAGAGAGAGAGAGAGAGAGAGAGAAAGAGAGAGAGAGAGAATTAACGTGTTCTCTTTCCTAATGTCACAGTACTATGATAATGATTTCTGGTTTCTGAAAAGGAACTTTCGATCCTTATATGACATAATTGGAACACTGTTACAATGATTATGATTATCATAACAACAACAACAAAAATTGTTTATGATCTTATCATCCAATGTCTTTTATTTAGCTGGGCTGTTCGCAGGACAAAAAAACATTTGACATTCCTCTCTAGGCTAATTTTAGCCTGTGAAGGCGGAAAGATCGATGGCTCTGGCATCGATTAGGGCCAAGAATAGAACTGCTTGTTGACTACTGACTACTGGCACACCTGTAAAACGGAGAGCTTCTGATTCACCTGTTTCTCTCATTCCTGACTTCTCCATCACAAGATGCAAGGTACTGTCTTTTTTTCTCTCTTCTCCTCCTCCTTCTCCCTGCTTTGTTCTTTCCGTAAAAGACAAAAGAGGAATGGGAAGATAAACAGCGAAAAAATGGAGTAGAACACAAAACCGCTAGTATAATCGTCATTTACAAAAACGAAAAACAAATTGATAACATTGTGTAAAAGAATGGCAATTTGGACCAACAAAAAAACAAAGAAGCTAAGACTAACCCCAAAACTAAAACAGCAGTGCCAATTTTTGAGCTAAGCTCTTTGTTAGGCGGACAAAATACATCCGAACAAAACGATACTTCCCAACAGAACTTTAAAAAACAAAAAAAAAAACACCCACCAATGAAATGATGTTTAGAAAGGAGGCGAGAAGAAGCAATAATAATAAGTGAGTGATATTGACAGAGGTGGATCGAGATAAAAAGAATCAGGACTAGGTCAAGAGAACTAATTAAGGAGACAAGTGGCATCCTATTAATTGTATCAGCAGCAGCAGCAACAGCGGGGCTAATTATTGTAAGTTTTTATGACCTTACACACACATGCACGCACGAAAACGCACGCACACACACACACATACACCCACGCACACACACATACACACATTAAGGTTGCAAACAATGCTTCGACGGAGCTCTCTCTCCCGCACACATGCATGCCCTCTTCTCCGATGTTCGCCACCTCTCTCTCTCTCTCCCTCTCCCTCTCTCTCTCTCTCTCTCTCTCTCTCTCTCTCTTCTTCTTCTTCTTCTTCTTCGAAGATCTGATTAAATTCTTCTGTTTATTTGTATCTCAAGGACACCTTTTTTAAAAAAAAAAATCTTAATTTATTTCACCAGATCATCAGGTCTTGCAAAGACCATCCTGCAAGGCACAGTGCAAGGAGGTAGAAGAAGAGTTAGACCGAAAAAGAGGTGGGAGGACAACATTCGAGAATGGACTGGTTTGACACTGAGCGAAACAATCAGGGTTGCTGAGGACAGGGAAAGATGGAGTAGGCTGGTTAAACAATCATCTGTGGTGCCCCTACGACCTCCGAGTAACGGGATAGGATAGGATAGGATAGGTTAGGATAGGATATCTATTTTAATTCACAGCCCTAGATATTGATACCATCAAAAACAAAGGCGGTTTTGACATTAATAGTTACAATGGAGCAGGTGTACCGCACCGTTTTTAGTCCAAGCTGTAGATACATGTGCACCCAACCAGTACAGACGCACCGCATGTGATGTGCGCTTTGGGATCGATGACTGTAAAATAGATTACTGCAGACTGCGATGTAAGGGAATACCCTCTAAGGGCATGTAAATAATACAGAATGTTAATGCTCTAATGCATGAATAATGCTGTTGTAACAGGAATGATACAGGGTGTGACAGTCCCATTACATTTCTCCCACAAACAGCAAGCACTAAGCCAAAGAGCATGTATCCTATGCCTTTGCATTGTAACAGTAATGCATAGTTAGTTGTTCAGCAATAGCCTATAATAGGCCTCTCTCTCTCTCTCTCTCTCTCTCTCTCTCTCTCTCTCTGGTGTAGGCCTATTGCCTTTTCTTTGCACTTCAAGAGTGATCTCCTTCCTGGTGATGAGGCAAGCACAAAATTGGGTCTCTCGATCTGTGCCTCTGGCAGTTCCCAAAACGGCTACACTGTAAAGCTGCGACATCGTGTACTGAATGTTGGATCCGTAGAATCACTGATTGATGGCATTTCCCAAGCGGTCACATCGTACTGCTGCGGAATTGTACTACAGCTAATTAGGTCCATAGATTTGTTGTGACTGTTGTCAGTTTTTAAAGGGACAGCTGCATGCTATATTGTATTAGAAAAAAAATCCTTGGAACTGTGGCTGCTATTTTTACATTGAAATGGCTACAAACTCACTTGTATACTTTCATTACACGCGCGCCCTAAAACGCATTGAATTGTTGCCAAAACATAAAGTAATGATGAATATCTGCAATCTACGGCATATTTACATTTATTCTTGTGTGGGTACGTGTAAAGGGTAATTGTAGATTATAGTCACACGACCCCGGAGCGTATCGGCGACTACTGGTCACATTATTCTGACACCAGCGAACCAGTGAGATGGCAAGGGGAAAATAATATGGTCACACGTTGGCCAATGGGGATTCGAACCAGAGACCTTTCGGTTACTAGTAAACCGCTTTACCACCTGAGCTACTCGACCCCAAGGGTGTGTGATGCGTTTACCCTTTGTTTTATCACCACTGGTGGCACCACTGCTATTTTTTTATCCGCACACTGCAGCCTGTTTTACATACTACACGCACATACGCGCACACACACAACAACTTACACACAAAGACACACGTATTCTCCTTTTTACTACTCCATTTGATGGCATATCTTTCATACTTAAATAATTATGTCCCCTTACTATAGTGTTCGTACCATTTTGCACTGTAGGATAAGATCTGCCTAAACACTTCAGGCACAATGACGTAGCTGAACATCTTGAAGCCTACTCCCTATTGTGAATAGAGAGTACCAAGAACAGAATAAAGCAACAAGCTCGAGTACGCTTTATGGCTCCAGCCGAGCCCCACACAAAAAACGTTTAGTCTGAGCACACCATATCTCATGTCCATTTCCATCCTCCCCCTGTGTCTCTCTCTTCCCTCCCCCTCACTCCTTCCTGCTACCTTCTCCCCCTTACCCTCTTCCCCCCCCCATTCCTACTCTGCATTCTTGCAGTGTGTGCAGTTCCGTAGTGGGTCAGTGGACCAGTCGAGTGTTGTTTTGTAACGACGTGCCGTCGACTGACCTAGTTTAGTATTATATCCCGGTTAACTGGAGCGACAACATTCTTCTTTACGGCATTCGTGTTTCGTGATGCTGCTGCTGCTGCTGCTGTGTTGATGAAGTGAGGAATGGGGTGAGTGTGTGGGTGTGTACAGAGATAGAGAGAAAGAGAGAGAGAGAGAGAGAGAGAGAGAGAGAGAGAGAGAGAGAGAGAGAGAGAGAGAGAGAGAGAGAGAGAGAGAGAGAGAGAGAGAGAGAGAGAGAGAGAGAGAGATGGCAAACAAACAACCAATAGAAAGAATTCTGAGAATGGAAACCTACATTTGAATGTTGAGTCTTCAGCACTTCAAAGTTTGTTTCATTGTCGCTGTTGTTGCCGCTGCCGTCGTCGTGGCTAAGGATTTGTTATGTCATTCTCGTTTCTTTTTAGTTCCCAAGCTGTAAAGCTCTGGGAACTATTGTTTTTGGCTTTGTCCGTCCATCCGGCGTCCGGAGGTGATATTTTAGTACTTTTCCCTGAAATTAATTGAGCAATTTCTTTGAAACTTGGGATTCAGTTAAGAAATGGTGAACCCTACCAGATGATCAAAATAAAATTATGCATATCGAGTGACATCATCTTTGTGATGTCAGAATTTGTTCTTTTTTTTTTTTTTTCTAATCCTCTTAAACTACTGGAGGGATTTGGTTGAAGTTTGGTTCGTACTTAGACATTACTTGTGCATCCAAAATAAAACCAAACTTATGCAAATCTAGTGATGTAATCATCGTGACGTCAATTTTAACAGACATTTTTAAAAAAAATTGTTTGTTTCCTCTGTAATTAGAGTCACAGATGCCTTGAACCCTAGAACACAGGCGCTTGTATCTGGACACGCAAGCGTCACAGGCATAGGCGCTCGCGTGTCCAGATACAAGCGCATGTGATACAAAACTATGGCATATTGAGTGACGTCATGGTTGACGTCATAATTTGTGTGTTGGTTTTTTTTTTTTTTTTACTAATCTTAATTTCTGTCAAATTAATGGAGAGATTTGGTTGAAGTTTGGTATATCTTAGACTTTAACTATGCCTCCAACGTAAAACCAAACTTATTCAAATCCGGGAACGTAATCATGATGACGTCAACTTTTTTTTGTTTGTTTTTGTTGACATTTTCTTTAAACGTTTTATGTAATGAGAGTGTACAGAAACTTATGCATATGGAGTGACGTCGTGGCGGTGACGTAATATTTTTGTTTTTATTTAGTTATAATAATAATAATAATAAGTAGGCTTGTATAGCGCGGTACCCCAGCTCAGGGCTGGGCTCACCGCTCTTAACATAGGATATAGCTTAGATAAGATAGTACATCGATCAGAACAGACATATGAACAATAAAAACAAAGTATGCAAGCATTCACACCAACCGCACTCGCAAAAGCATACAAGAGAACAACATCATATACGCATGCATAATAAAATTTTAAAAAAAAATACAAATGGCATATTAGATAATAATAAGGTAATAAAAATCTTAGAATTCACCATACAAATTTTAAAATGTAACACAAAATTTGTTACATCTAACAATAATAAATTAATACAATGATCAGATTTAAAAAAAAAAAAAAAGACAAGTCCCGCCCCATCCCTGTTGCAGAAATAAAATATTATCAGTAAAATAATGTATAAACTAATGCAAAATAAGTATGTAAAAAATAATTAGATTGTTTAAAAAGTTAATTATTTTGCGCACTTTTTTTCTGGAACTAATAGAGGGATTTCTTTGAGACTTGGTATTTAGTTACAAAATAGTGAACCCTACCAGATGACGAAAACATTATGCATATCCTGTGACGGCATTATGGTGACGTCATCATTTTGCTGTTGTTGTTATTATTGTTTTGTTGTTGTTGTTGTTGTTGTTGTTGTTGTTTTTATAATCCTATTTTCTCCCAAACTATTGGAGTGATTTCCAGTTCAAGAGCTGCTGTAGGCACTGGTGGATACACAATCTAACTCAAGTCGTCCCAGGCACCAACTTGCATTCTTAGGCACATCGTCTAACATCTCGGTGTCGGATAGCGCAGTGGTTGGAGCACTCGCTACTGTGTCGCAAGTTAAGCACCGTCCAGTGCGGTTAGCATTTGGATGGGTGACCGCAAAACGTGAAGCGACAAATAACAACGCCCCCTGTTGACTGAACTGTGACTGAATACCTACTCTTTTAAGGGTGGGGAAGGTAAAGCAGCGAGGAAGAGAGATGGGCATCACCCTTACGCTGGCCCAAGATAAGTGTGATCTCCAACAACACGCTCCCCTACGGCCACAAGGCTGTGGGACTACCTTTACCTTTACCTAACATCTCAATCGCAGTATTATGTAACTGTCTCCCAACTTGCATTCTGATGCAAGTCGTCTAACGCCTCAATCGTTGTATTTATTTATTTATTTTTTTTTTTTTTTGGTGTTCTTTCCGATGTAATCCCCAAATTATTTGTGGACATACTCCTTCAACTCTCTTTCATCATCATCATCATAACAATAAAATACATACTACACAGCGTAGCCACCATCACCACCACCACAATCATCATCATCATCATCATCATCATCATCATCATCATCATCATCATCATCATCATCATCTCTTTTTCTTATATAACTATTCTTTTTTTTTCTTCTTTCCAATCTTCCAGATTTGCGTTGTGGCGTTACCAAAACTCTAATATCTTCTTTCTCGCTCTTTTTGTTGTTGTTGTTAAAGCTGTTTACTCGTCCATCGGATAACTTTCACAAAACATTTACTATCCATAGTGCAACAGTTTAATGTGAGTCTGAGACTATTATGTTTCAAACATCCCTTTATATATTCTTTGTTAATTGTCCGGCGGTACATTACACTTCAGTTGCTGCAGAGTGACAGAGAGCTCCTTGGTTTTGCTTCTTCTTTACTGGCGTTGTACATGGATCCTGGAACTTCTTGGCGGCGCCAGAACTTACAGCACGCCGCACTTTCGCTGGGGAAGAGGTTCAAATTTCACCCTTTCTCTTTCTCTCTTTCTTTCTTAAATACTTTGAAATAGTCTGGAGTCAGCGCGAACCAAATGTCGGTCAGTCCGTGTGTCGGTTTGTCCGTTCATATTTGGAAGCCATATCTCAGGAGCCCCTTAACAATGTTACCCACTTTAGTGTAATACCTCCCATCCCATCAGATTCGCTCTTACGTAAAAGTCAAAGTAACTGCAGTCATTTTGTTGTTAAACACGTTTTGCTCAAAATTTTGTATAAAAAAAAACAGAAACCGGCTGAACCGATTTTGTAGAGTTTTGGTATAGAAGTGTTTTAAATCCTGGGTTATTTTTCAGCAGCAGTCCGGTGGTCAATCAGTCGGTCGGTCCATCGCGCCGAATATCACATTTTGTGTCAAAACACACCTTTTTTGCCTTATTAAACTTAGCTCATGAATACCTGAAGCAAAATTCATCATTTTTACTTTGTGAACACTTTAACTCGTGTTAAGCCAGTCAGATCATTCGTATTTGCACTTTCTTAAAGGGTCAAGATTACGCCTTTCCCTATTTTCTAAACACGTTTTGCGCTGTTTGTAAAAACTTCCTGAGACGATGTGGATCATTTTGTGCTTACAGATAGATAGGCCATGCCATGTTTTCCTTTGGCTTCGTTAGAATGAAGCCCAGTCACAACAGCGACCAAGAAAAGGAACACTTTGGAAAAGGCTAATTTTTTTGGCTAGCCCTGTGACTGTGAGTGTCTGGAAACACATTTATATGGCTTGCCACCTTTTTTGTTATTGTTTTTATTTTATTTTATTTTTATTTCTGTGTTAACCGGAAGGAATTCTTATTTTGTGGAATGCAGCGTGGGCGGAACAGTACAGAACGCAGTCTCCTGCCTGCGAGCACGGAATGTATACCTCCATCCATGCTGCCACTAGGCTTACTCCCATCGGAGTGCTTACAAAAATGACACCAGTGTATCCACATCGCAGAACCATATGGGGATACTGTAACTGTAGATTATAGTCACACGACACCGAAGCGTATAGGCGACTACTGGTCATATTATTCTGACACCAGCGAACCAGTTGATGGTAAGGGGAAAATAATATGGTCACACATTGGCCAATCCGGGATTCGAACCAGGTACCTTTCGGTTACTAGTAAGACGCTCTACCAACTGAGCTACCCGGCCCCTCTGATGGGGATACAAAAAGATATTAGTCTTATATAGCGCACTTACAAGCTCAGAGAGCTTCTCAAAGCGCTGGCCACTACTATCCAGCAATCACAAAATAGTTGCCGGGATATAATTATATAGATAGATAGATTTATAAATATCCACACTGTGTAGCAGAGACGGTGCGATGATGATGGTGACGATGATGATGATGATGATGATGATGATGATGATGATGATGATGATGATGATGATGATGATGATGATGATGATGATGATGACGACGGTGACGATGATGATGATGGTGATGATGATGATGATTATAGTGGTGGTGGTGATGGTGGCTACGCTGTGTAGTATGTATTTTATGGTTATGTGTTCTTTGGCTTGTAACATTGACAAGAGGATTGAATAAGCAATTGCTGAATATTGCCAATTCTGTATCGCCATCTAAAAATGGATTCGTACCCTAATGACGCCTCGCTTGTCTACCGTCTCCTTCTTATGGATATGAACCATTATCGCTGACGATATCAAAGAAAGGCAGTCTTGCCCTAGTGAAGCCGTTTCCACACAGACATATCAATACAAATGGGCATGGTGTACGAACGCTGAACAACGCTGAACGGATAAATAGTATGCACAGCTTTTCAATGGGTATGAAATGGGATAATCAACGATGAACAACGATGAACAACGATGAAAGGACGAACTGTGTACAACCGCCTACGTCACAAAGCATATTTCAAAAAACACACGCCAAATGTTTGTATTACCAAAAAATAAATTAAATCATTATTATTTTATTAATTTATTTATTTGGGAGGGAGGAGAATGAGAAAGGAAGGAGACGGAGAGGGAGAGAGTCCAAATAATTATGCACTAAAAGCTTGTCTCTTAATTTGAGGGAGGGGAGGGGGGGGAAGGGCGGAGGGAAAGAAGATAGATGGAATGAAGTTAGATACAAGAGAGGCGGGGTGGGAGTGGTGGTGGTAGAAGAGGAGCGTGGGGGTGGGGAAGGGGTGGGGGTGGGACGGAGGGAGGGAGGGCATTTCTACAGCATCGAAACTTCGCAGACGGTGTTATGAGACAAGTACGTATCTTGTACAAATATAAACATCTCATCTGTCTGTCTGCCCACGATAACAACATTATTACTACCCCTCCCCCCCCCCTTCATTCCCAACCACTCCCATCCCCAACTCCCCGTCGAGAACTTGGGTGCAGCCTACATACATCGTGCGCTGCAAGATGCTGACTTGGGTTGCAGTAGGCAGACACACAAGGTTTCATGAAATGTGTACTTCTCACAGCTCGCCGCTAGCCTATACGCCCCTCCAAATGTGTCCACAGCACAGTGAAGAACTCGTTCTTATAAAGCGCACTTTATCAACTCCAAGAGCTGTTCAAGGCGCTGAACGCATTTAAGGGGCGAACTGAAACTTGCCTAGACGCCAACTTGCTAGCTGAATCACGCTGCGCACTGCCAAACGCTGAAAACAACTGAGCCACCTGATCGCCCGATCGACCTGTGCACATAATTAGGTGTGCGTGCTTACTTGAGCCGCAGAATGATATCGAGAAAAATGAATCTCTAGTCACCCTCGGTAGGCGAGCTAATTTTCTACAATCGCCGTATAAAAAGTCATCGCACACAGTCGGTCCCTGTGAGAAACAAAAATCTCTGAACATCCTTGAGAATGGAACTCGTGCATTCAGTACTGCAGATGAGTATTCTGTACGAGCTGAGCTATTCTGCGGACCACCGAGAGAGATTTATGCTATAAATGAATATTCATCATTGGGTCGTCTGCAGCGAGACAACCTCACCATTCTTGTGGAGTCAGCTTGTTCAGGGGAAACTAGCCGCCGTATTGCCAATGCAGTGAACTGGCCGTCTTATATTTCCCCCTTGCCTTTTTGCAAAATTATATCAGGTTTCTTTAACCAATCTTTAAATTTTAAAGTTTTAAGTTCACAGTGGTGGTGCTGGGGATGAAGGGTTGTGGTTGCTGTTGTTATTGAAGACGATGGTGGAGTTCGTGGTAGTAGTAGGAGTAATCAAAGGTTGTTGTTGGTGGTGGTAGTTTGTGGATGATGACGATGATGATGATGATTATGCATGATAATGATGATGATGACAATGTTGATGATGATGAGGAGGATGAGGATGAGAATGATGACCTCATTGTTGTTGTTGTTGTTGTTGTTGTTCTTCTTCTTCTTCTTCTTCTTCTTCTTCTTCTGGTGTTTGTTTCTGTGCAATTACATTCGTAACATGGAATGTGTCTGCAGTACTTTAGTCAGACGAGGTCCACGAGTGAGGAAATGTAACATAACCTTGAATTCTACATTGTCCACAGACTGTAGATAGCAGCAAAGGCAGCCAATATTTGAAGGAGCTGTGTGCTGTACAAGTTGGCTTTGGTTAGGATAGGATAGGATTGCCTAGGATAAGATACAGAACAGCAGCACAGTTGGTATGTGCACTAAAATAATTGGCCATTGGACTGGATTTATTGGAGACGGTTGGATTGGATATGATGAGGATCGAAGTACACGGAATCGCGTGTCACTTTGCAAACACTTGACCCAAAGTGTAGGTGCACCAGACAGGAAATGCATAATTTATGGGTTTAGAAAGTGCATCTACAGGCATAGAACACGTTAAAACATTTAAAACGAAAAAACTAACTAAAGCACGTGACTGTAGTTTTGTTGATAATTTAAAATATTAATAAAATAACTAAATAGTATATAACGTATTACGTTATACATTAATTAAAATTAACGTTGGTGTATATTTGTTTCCATATCGATTGAGGCGGAGACTTTATTCGTTTATGAAATGTACATACTCATGTAAACATATTATTAATTATATAGGCCAAACAATCAAGAGAATGTTTTCGTGCATCTTGTAAAGACGACGACGACGAAAAGAACGACGACGATGACAATATTTAACAATAACGAACACTAAGTATCATAAGCACTCCAAAATGAGAGGCCTTAACTGAATCCTACGTCCAATTACTTAACGCACTCCCCCATGTTGCAGAAACAAGCTGGGGGCGCCAGAGAGTGTCTTTACTCATATTTAATGTAGCTATCGATAAGGCCGATTTAATACTAACTATTTTCCTGTAGTATTTTTCTCTGCCTGTGAGAGTTTTCGCGACAGACGATCCTCTCGGAGTTATGCAGAACTTCAGAAACTAAAAACGATTCCACATGCATGGTGTCCTTTTAGCGGGAGGGGGTGGGGAGTCGGGTGTAGCTTCGGCTGGTCCTGGCTACCCAGGGCTGTCCCCAGAGTGTGTCTGAGGAGGGTCGGTGCTGTCATAAATCCTGGTTGTGTACTTGCACGTTGGGACCACAAGCCAGACAGCCACAGACGACGACCATTTTCTGTCCCGACTGAGGGCAATAGTATTTGTACTACTGAAGTACGGCTTCTGTTATAGTTGAATACGTTAGTACTGTAGTGTAGACACGCTAGCCTGAGTTATCATTGCAAATAAAATCCGCTCTTTATTAAAAAAAAAAGGGGTGTTGTTCTGAGGTGTAAACTCTCTAGTACACCTACTAATTATACACATTAGTGGTCTTGTCTCTAAGTAAGGAACTGTAGAACTTTGTCCTTCTATTAAACAAACGTTGAAACAAAAACTATCAAATGAGGCTTCTATAGTCCAGAGGGGAGGGGGGAGGGCGTATAGCCAGACAAAGTGGGAAGATGGGGGGGAGGGGAGGTGTGGATAGGGATACACACTATATACACAATGACAACAAGAACGGCACTTTATTGCAAGACACAGTAGCATCTAACTGCAAACAGTAACATATATATTGAATGAAAAAAAAACATTAACAATGTTGAAATATTTGTGAAACATACATATGTCGACAAAAAAACACCTCAAAAGAGCAAGCGCATAAAGATGCAAGATAAAACACAAAAACAACAGTCATCAGAGAAGTGAAAGAATAAGGGAAAGAATGCAAACACAGTAAAGCACACACGCATGACCACCAAACAGTATTGAAGCATTTGAGAAAGAATAAAAAATACAATGCGGTACTACTTAAAAAGTGAAAATATTATTCCAGTAAGACGACTTAAATTCATCGTGTGCTTTTCAATTTTGAGTTTATTAGCTGATTTAATTTGAAAACATTTGAGCGATTCCTAAAATATTGTGGCAATAGGTGAAAATCTGTTGTCTTTTAGAAGGGGATTAGTACAATTAAACAAATAATTGAATTCATCACCTATTTCATTTAAATCACACAAAGAACACAACCTTTCTTCTCTCGGAATATTTATATATCTTTGAGTTTGAATCGGAAGTTTGTGGCAACTGAGTCAAAATTTTAACAGATTTATTCTTCTTAACAAAATTCTCAAAACATTTCCTTGAAAATTTTGTAAGTAAAACCACTGTTATACTCATTTGTGTGAACTGATGCAAATGATGCGCTATTTTAATGCAAGACTATATTTTGTACATGCTCATTGATCCACGGCGTTTCGCAAGGTGCAAGATTGCAGCAAGAGTTCGTCTTCCGCAACCTTGGAAAATGTGTTTAGAAACGCTTGATACAAACATTTTGTCTCCCTTGAGAACAGTTTTTTTTGTTTTTTTAAAATACTGACGACAGACTTCATGATGCCAATAAAACTAATTAGTAGTTTTTTCAAATACCTGTAACATGTCTCAGCATGAATTAGGATTCAGATCTTCGTGCACAAGCAGACATGCGCGATGAGAGGTTTAATGCTAATCTCATTAGCGCAAACTGTTACGTGCAACTGCATACTGGGCGATGTGGATTGAATCCAGGCTCAAATTAAAAGATTTTTGTCGCCTTCAGCAGCTCTTTGAACTGTAAAATTACAATCCTGTCTTGCACTATTATATTACACTGAGTGATGGTGTGCTGCTGCAGAAAATGGTCATCTTTACAGTACAGTCGCTTTTGTCCTAAACCTTATTAAAGGCTGTATCTATCGGGTGACATTTTAACATCAGTTGTTCCCCTTTCACACTTTATTTTAATATTTTTAGGCCTACACTATGAATAGGCATATTGATATATATAATATATATTCATAGTGTAGACCTAAAAATATTAAAATAAAGTGTGAAAGGGGAATAACTGATGTTTAAATATATCACTCACCTATATATAATATAATTATTAGCTACGACGTGACCAACCCTTTTAGACAACGACAGGCATGCACTGACACAGACCTACAGTGTGTGACCTGCACTATTTCGTTATCTCGTTCTTGTTATTCTGTAGTCAGTCTTCTTCCTGCTTCACGACCTCCTACACACAGGTTAATATCAACGGTATGGCTGTTGAAATAATATAGTAACCTACTACCAAAGAATATCTACTACGCAGCCTACCTTCTTTGCTACTACGTTTTAACATCCAACTTTTACGTAGGATTTTATAAGATGAGTAGCCAGCCTACTACCAAATTTTTCTTTATTCTTTACTTCTGCTCTTCTTCCGAGCTGAGTCAGTAGTTATGATGGTAATTAAATCTGCACTTAATTATTAGTACTTTATGTTAATAATTACCAAAAAAAACACAAATTCGCATGGATAGTTCAAAAGAAACTTATTATTTGTAATGCTGGATCTTGGTGACCTGCATCTAGCGCAGTTTTGAAGTGCTTGATATCGCTCTCTCTTCTCTGTATTAAAACCAGGCATTTTAATTTTAAATTTAAAATGACAGTAACACTGTCTGTTGTCTCGACGCCACTCATGATATTTTTATTTTATTTTTAAAGTTAATCCCTTTGATGTTGTGTTATGGTCAGTGAATAAAGGACCTGCTTATGTCTACTGAAACTGCGTGTCTGAGATCGAATGAAAAGGATTTTAATGTGCACCCCTCGGCAGTCTATGAAACTCCATTCGAGTTTACTACAGTATACTGAAGTTGAGGCATTTTATTCCTTCTCGTCTGGTGGATTTTTTTTTATATAAGTACATACGATGATTTTGTTGTTGTTGTTTAAATCGATTGGTGTCTGTGACACTTCTTCTTCTTCTTCTTCTTCTTCTTCTTCTTCTTCTACTTCTTCTTCTTCTTCTTCTTCTTCTTCTTCTTCTTCTTCTTCTTCTTCTTCTTCTTTTTTCACTCTCCTTGTCTTCTCCTCCTCTTCCTCTTATCAGCTTTGTCTTCTTCTCTTCCTCTTCCGGATTGTTATTCTCCTCTTATTCTTTCTAGCCCTTCCTCTTCCTCCTCCTCCTCCTCCTCCTCCTCCTTCTGCGTTCGATCTACGAATACGAAGTTGAACAATCAGCATTAAGTCTAGCAATGCATTGTATGTAAATAGTCACACCTTTAGACCCCATAGCTTTGTTTGTGAGTGTGACCGGGAATATCATATCCTATGAAGATTGACGTTTGATCTCCCACGGTAACAGCCTTGAACGATTGTTGTGTGTGCTGTTGTGTTGCATTTTTCAGTCTGTGTGTTTGCCTGTCTGTCAGTCTGCCAACCTGTGTGTCAGCCTACAAGCCCGTCACCACTCCTCTCTCTCTCTCTCTCTCTCTCTCTCTCTCTCTCTCTCTCTCTCTCTCTCTTTCTCTTTCTCTCTCTCTTTCCCTGTCTCTTTCTCTCCCCCTCTTTCCCCCCTCTCTCTCTGTCTCTCTAGATCGCTCTTTCTCTGTTTGTCTGTTTATCTCTCTCTCCCCACCCACCCCAGGAGTGAGGAGAGGCGTGGGACGACAAATGCTGAAGAAAGAGTAAAGTCTGAGAAAGTTTGAGAAAATGGACATCTCTTGTCTTAAAGACTTGCTTGTGTTTTGATGACTTACTGTTCTGGGTCTCACAATCTAAAAGACACCTGCCATTCAAAATTCAAACTGAAGAAGTGCTCTCATCGTGTTATCTATGAAGATGTTTAACAAAAATAATTTAGGGCAAAGCGAACTTGCTTGGTTTTGCGGGCGAGTTATCCAATAATGGTACTGAATGCTGTCAATGTAAAATGTCAACACGTGAAAATTCCTTTTCCTATCCCTCTGCTAATTATAGCGGTCTCTCAGCATTTACACCAAATGTGTGTTTGTTGTGCATGTCAGAGTGTAAGAAGTGAGTGAGTATGTTATTGGTACAGATCGCCGCGCTTTGAGCCTAGTGGTGATTTGGGGAATAGCGCGTATAATTATATCAGCCAGTATTATCATTATTAGTTTCCGAGAGATAGATAGATATGTCATGTAGATAGATAGATTACATTACATTACATGATTATTGCTTTAGGTCCAGCGGACTCTTCCGAGCCAAATCAGGACCGGACAACCCCTGATCCGCATAAAAGATCTGCTAAAACAACCCTAGTGGTAAAACTGAAGGCTCTCCACCAGCCATTCACTTTACAATAAAGACATCCCACGCAGGGGACGCTAAGGCTGTACTCTAATTTATCGAACCCCCGTTTACAAAAACAAAATAGAATACAAGCATCATTATAAATTATCAACAAAACACATACATATAAAATGCCTACATTGCTAAATAATAACATCATAGGAAGCCCCAGTGACCACCTGGCAGAAAGCGTCCCATATTTCCAAGCTGATCCAACAGACCTCATACACAAATGAGGAGTTTTGTCTCGGAAGAGTTTTCAAGAAAAAAAGGTAGGTGACTGGTCTAGCGAAGAAGAAGATAGTATATTAGATTGATAAAACAGAGTAAGAATGAGAAAGAACAAAGGAGAAAGACAGCGACAGTGGGAATTTAAAGCACTAAATTTGCAGAAAAGTGGGGATACTATTTATACTGAAACCCCCGGCACCCCCACGAGGGTTGGGGGGTAGCTTATAGTAGTAGTAGTAGTAGTAGTAGTAGTAGTAGTAGTAGTAGTAGTAGTAGTAGTAGTAGTAGTAGTAGTAGTAGTAGCAGCAGCAGCAGCAGCAGCAGTGCGGAGAGGAGGTCTGCCTTGTAGTGAAAAGGTAAGCTATACTGTGTAAGGTGTGGCGATGGTGTGAACATATGGAGAGTGTGTAGGGATGGAGGTGGGGGAAGGGGTGAGGGTAGTCGTGTACTGTCATAGGTAGCTTTGACAAAACAACACAACGGTGGCACCAAAAGGAACGGGAGATAGAGGTTTCCTTTCATTCGGGTAGCATCTAAGAAAGATTATACCCAATACAGACCTGCCTACTGCTACGATTTTGCCGTAGCAGCTACGAAAAATAAAGCTCTGCTACGATGCTACGGCAAACATAAAATTGCTACGGGAATTTAAAAAAATCCGACTTTTTTTTTAAACTCTTTACCGGGCGAAACGGCCGAAGGTCTAAACAGGCAAAACGCCCAAAAGCGTCCGTATCAACCACTGTTATATTCTCGCGTTGTTTGAAAGATTGCGAGACTTCCGGCAATTGACTTCCGGTTCATTCTGTTGTGAAAACAATCGACTGCATTTCCACAAGTTTTCTCTTTGATGCATTCGTTTTTTCGATTTTTTTTTCTCCAATTTTTTGAATGCAAGTGTCTAGAATGGATGGTTTGGATTCTTCGACTGATGAAGGAGAGTTTACAGGCTTCCATTTATTAGACATTGCAGTGAGAGAAATGGACTTGGAGGAAGAGATCGGTACTGACATACTGTCATTAGTGTCAGTAGCATGCATGCATCAGATCTTTCAGATGGGCAGGGAAGTGAAGATGAGGAGGAGGCTTGTTTGGACTTTTTAAAACATTTTTTTTTCAATTTTTGTAAACACACGGAGTAATAAAAAAACAAGACATGACAAGAGAAGAATAAAAAGGTATATAATCAAAAGAGAATTTATTTCTGTTCATTTTGCATTTTATTTCATTTAAATCTATGCACTAATACCTAAGATGTGGTTTTTCTACTAATGTACTCCGAAATATCTATACAATTATAAGATTTCTTGCCTGTTTAGAGCTAAAAAAAAAATAATAAAATAGACAAACGTGTGCCCAGTAAAGGGTTAATATTTTTTTAAAATTTGGGGTTTGTCTCAAGCCAATTGTGCGCGTAGAAAGTAGAACTTCCGCTATTTCTAAAGTCCATCGTACACGATGCAGCCGGGGCGTGACCAATCAGACGGCTCCGTTTCTATTTCCCTTTGTTAAAACGTGTGTCCATCCTCACAATTCCACACTCAAGTGCTCACTGCGAAAGAGTTTTCTCATGTGTGAGGAAGAACAGAACTGACCAAAGAGCAAGCTTGGGATAGGACACTATGGAGGCTCTGATGGTGGTGAAGAGTCAGCCAGATGGCATTTTAAACAGGCATGTGACCAAAGAAGACCTTGTTAAACTCAATAGCTGTTATGCTCACTCTCTGCGAAAGTAAACAGTAAACCCCGACACCAAGTATTGTATTTCTTATTATGTGTGCTGAGGCAGGTAGAGACTGATTTTGTGCTTTCTCAAAACGTTTTCAATGTTAAAATATATATTTTAAGTACACAATTAACTTGTCGTGGCGTTCTACATCGACGGATGTGCATGCTACTGAAAACCTGGCTTTGCTACTGAAAACTAAACCTTTTGCTACTGATTTAAAGAATTGTAGGTAGGCAGCTCTGCCAATATGCCGTCGTGCAACTCCGGTTCCATGTCCTGAGGCGCGAGACTTCTACTACGTACCTGAAACGTTTTTGTCTCACTTATTACAGGTAAGGTGAACAGCTTAGTGCAGGTGGGCAGGTGACCTACTGACAGGTCCGTTCTCAGTTCACAGGAGTCATGCAGTCACGTCCTTGCACACGCCTCTACGTCTACCGCTGTGATCAAAACTATAGCTGACCTACAAGCGATGCAGTACAGATGAGGAGGAGGAGGACGAAGAGGCGGCTGCTGAGGAGAAGAATGATGATGAGGAGGAGGAGGAGGAGAGAAAGGAGAAGGACGAAGAGGGAGGAGGAGGAAGAGATTGATTATGATGGTGATGGCAATCTTTACTAACGCGTGCACGTCTACAAGTGGGCGCATCAGGCGCCTTGAGTTAAGGATCCTGTATCGGCCAGCGCCTTGAGCAGCTCTTGAGCTAGGAAAAAGCGCTATATAAGAACGATTAAATACGCCTACGACATAGTGGGGCCGGGTAGCTCAGTTGGTAAGAGCGTCTTGCTAGTAACCGAAAGGTCGCTGGTTCGAATCCCGGATTGGTCAACGTGTGATCATATTATTTTCCCCTTTACCAACAACTGGCCCGCTGGTGTCAGAATAATGTGACCAGTAGTCGCCTATACGCTTCTGTTTCGTGTGACTATAATCTACAATTACGCCTACGACATGGACCAAATCTGGTACAGGCAGAAAAGAGATGGTGTTACGAGGAGGAGGAGAAAACAGAAGAGGAGGCAGAGTAGGAGGTTGATGTCGGTGTTTGATGGTGGTGACGCCAGACTGGCTATTATTATGGTGATGGCGAAAGTGTGGAGGAGGAGTCAGAGGAGGTGAATGTTGCTGATGACGGGAAAATATTGCATTTTTTGTTTTCTACACAGACACCGAGAGAGAAAGCAATAGATACGGGCTTGCACACACCCACACTGCGGAATAAAATAACGAAGAGGAGGGGGGGTGGGGGCAGGAACGTCCACAACAAACAAAAATTGTTCCGTCGCTTCCTTTTATTGCCCATTTTGCCCGATCCAGAAATAGCCATAGGTTACGCTGTTTTTATTGGTGCTAATACGGAAAGTAATGTTCATGTTCACCTTTGAACTTTGCATTTACGTCATCGTTGATCTCAGCGAATGGTAAAGATTCGTGCCCCGCTGGTGCATAACGGTACGGGTTTGTTGTTGTTGTTGTTGTTGTTGTTGTTTTAACCCAGCTAGATCGATGCCAGCAAACTGTAGATCAATCGGCGATGACCCAATCTCATCCCATTTCCACTACCAACGCCATCCCACCCTCTTTGTTTGTTATAAATACAGGAATGTTTGTTTGGTTTGAGAACCAAATGTATCACTTTCTAAATTAGCAGTGGGACTGCAGCGCTACTGAGGGTTAAAAACACGCCATCCCTCATAACACGAATCTAAACTATACTCTCTTTCAAATATAGCAAATACAATGGTAGACTACAAGAGGTTGGCCTCAAATCTAGGTATTGTAATTTTTTTATTTTTTTTTTGTGGGGGAGGGAAGGGAGGGGAGGGGGTTAAATGAAGTTTGGTCAAAATCCGTTCAGTTTTTCTTGAGAAACGGCGTGCATGCAACGGACCGACTGACCGATAGACAGACAGACATTGGGTTGGTTTTGTTTCCCGACTATATCAAAGTACATTGAGATATTATCTGGAAATACAAAATTTGCAATAAACGGATTGACGCAGAACTAGAAGTATAAATGGCAGAAGATGTTCATGCAAAAAACCCACCTCGCACCACGTAATGGGCACACCTTTGATTTAGACAATAAATCATTCGCATAGGTGCTCCAACACACAGCTATAAGCCTACATATAGACCAAGCGAGTAGGTTAGAGGCACATGGAGAGAGGAAGAGAGAGAGAGAGAGAAAGAGAGAGAGAGAGAGAGAGAGAGAGAGAGAGAGAGAGAGAGAGAGAGAGAGGTAGAGAGACAGAGGTAGAGAGACAGAGACAGAGACAATCGGAGACAGAGAGAGAGAAAGCGTTGCACGTTTTAGTTGTTGTTGTTGTTGTTATTGTTTTTGTTATTGTTGTTGATGATGATGATGATGATGATGATGATGATGATGATGATGATGATGATGATGATGATGATGATGATGATGATGATGATGATGATGGAATAAACGGAATGGGAGATAAGTACGTAGCAAGGAAGGAGTAAAATGATTGGCTGTGTGGGGGTGTCTGGGTGCGTGTGTATGTAGTGTGTGTGTGTGGGGGGGGGTGGGGGGGTGGGTGTGTGTGGTGCTCTAAATAATATAAATTTGATGCCGGTGATGTTTTATGTACATAAATGTCACAAACAAAATTAATTTTATGTTGGAAACGAATGTTCTATCTGCTACGCCAAAATAATATTCTTTCATCTGTTTGTAAATTATGAAGTTGGACAATATAGATGAATGTTGAAATGAACTGAATGGAATACATGTTCTTCTCTCTCTTCCCGCTCCCTCTCTCCCAACACACACCCCTTTTGCCTCGCGACTCTTTCACCGGGTATCTTCCAACAGCCTGCATTTGTGGATAATTAAACATAAATTGATCTACCATTTATAAGTCATATTCATCCTCTGTATACAAGGCTTTCGGATTTCCTCTGTGTTAGACCTCACTAAATATAATATTTATCAACACGAAGTGGCCGCGACAATACTTTAAGTCACTGACACTCAAGGTCATCTGAATACGCTCTTCATTGAAGAAAACGAGGAAGGATGCGCATTTCCGGTGGTGAACAGTAGCAATTAAGGTAATCCATGTTTTGTTGACCCTGGTAAAAAGAAAAAAAAAGTCTGCTCTATATTTTAAAAAATAAAATAAAATAACGCACGCTTACTCAATGAGCTGATTAGCTGCATGGGCGACGGAGATGAGGGGTGAAGCTGAGTGGAGGGTTGGGGTGGGGGTTAAAATCGAGGTTGGTCTGGGAAATCTTTCATCCAAAAAAGAGGAGTGAGCTCTCTTTGAAAATGAATCACCTTTTTCGATCTGCGCTAAATGTTTGAATCAAGGAGTACCTAAGTCAGTACTCCTTGGTTTGAATACACACACATTGATCGTATAATGACGAGGGGATTGTTCCATTAAAAAAAAAATCTTCTTTCACCTAAAATCAAAGAGTGACTGTTTATTGACGGGGAACCTTATCTTATACTAGTTAGACTAAACAACCCATTCAAAAGGACTTGACTTGTGTAGATTAACGTCCCCGGATACGTTGCGTATAGGGGACAGATTCAAAAGGAATGCCGCCATAGAATAAATATAGGAAGGGCCGTGTAGCTCGATCAGTTGGTAGAGCGGCTTACTTGTACCCGAAAGGTCCCTGGTTTGAATCCCGGATTGGCCAACGTATGACCATATTATTTTCCCCTTACCATCGATTGTGGGGCCGGGTAGCTCAGTTGGTAAGAGCGTCTTGCTAGTAACCGAAAGGTCGCTGGTTCGAATCCCGGATTGGTCAACGTGTGATCATATTATTTTCCCCTTTACCAACAACTGGCCCGCTGGTGTCAGTATAAATCGGTCCCGTAGTCACCTATATGCGAAAGTGTCGTGTGACTATAATCTACATACAAACAAACATACCATCGACTGGTTCGCTGGTGTCAGAATAATGTGACCAGTAGTCGCCTATACGCTTGGGAGTCGTGTGACTATAATCTACAATTACCCTTTAATTGATACAGGCTACCACCAATGGTCATGGTATTGGTAATCTACTAAGCTATTAGGCGTAGGCCTTCTACGTCGCAATGTACAGGTTTAAAGCTTCGCAGAAAAAACTTTTTTTTTTCCCATCGCAATGTACAGGTTTAAAGCGTCGCAGAATCTCAGCACTATTATGCTGTTAAACAATCACCAACAATGGAGAAGGGAAGGAAAAAAGAAGGAAGAGGCAGAGAGACTGACTTTCTCTCTCTCCCCCTCCCCCTTCCCCCCCTCCACATCCCTCTCATCAGCGCGAACAACAAAATCATCAACCCATCCCCCAACCCAATTAGCATGCATAAAATAATACATGAACTGCATTACATTCCTCTCTACACGTGGCTCTCAAGAGTATCTGGGACTGAGGAGGTAAGCTTATACGCCAACATTGAGTGGGGTAAACCAAGATGGGGGTCAAGGTCTATTCCACGATCTTTGAAAGATCAATGACACTCTGTAGGATGAATGGTAAGTAAAATTGTCATCGTACTCGTTTTCCTGCTTGTTAACATTCCAGAGAGTCTGGCCTGTAAGGTAATTAGACCTATACATAGAATAGTACTTGTACTGCATTAGGGAATTCTTAATAAGGATAGGTTTAGAGGAAAGTTTTGGTCTTTTTGCACGCAGCGGTCTACACATACTGCGCAGTTCGCTACTTGCTCATATATTCAATTCCATTCGCGTAATTGCAGGTTTAATTGCAAAACTTGGTGTATGTTAATTGGGGCTGTGGTAGCCGCGATACGACATGACGACTAGGCAATGTCGGCGGCGTTTAGTAGTTTAAGAGTTTTCAAGAAAAAATGTAGGAGACTGGTCTAGCGAAGAGGAAGATAGTAATAGTAGATTGATAGAACAGAGTAGCAATGAGAAAGAACAAAGGAGAAAGACAGTGACAGTGGGAATTTAAAGCACTAAATTTCCAGAAAGTGTGGATACTATTTATACTGAAACCCCCGGTACTCCCAAGGGGGGTGGCGTTTAGCAGGCATACTTTAAGTTGAATGGGTGGCCTGTCTCGCATGCTGACAAGTTTGACCATGATGCTCAGGTAGAGCAGTGACTCTACGTACCTTTCTGACAAGTGTACTATTTCGAGGTCTAGTCTATGTGCGCATGCATTCCATCGCATTCACGGAATTTAAAGATCCTGACGCACATGTCCAAGACGAGTGATCGAGAGCCATATTTCTGAAAACGCTTTCTACCCTTTGTGTGGGATATGGCTGTTGTGTATCTAATCCCGCTGCAAAAGGGTGGCGTCGCTCTACGTCAGCCGTGCTTCCGCTGAGAAGGTAAAAACAGAAGTTCCTCTGCATGAGTGACGAAAATTATCCTAAATCCCAAAAAGTCAAATTAAATAATTGTGAAGATGTGAGATGTTGGTCCTGATTTGGCTCGGAAGAGTCCGCTGGACCTAAAGCAATAACCATGTAATGTGATGTAATGACTTCTTTTCCTTCTCTAAATTGTTGCTTTATGGACTGAAGAAAACACTCGTAAAGGTGAAGTCAATCATGATATACATAGGCCTACGTGCTTATATTTTAAAGGACCGACACGTGGCCCACAACGTGGGAGACTGTAAAGTCCAATTCATTAAACGCCTATATGGCCATAGCCTGTGTTCACTCGTGTGGAATGGAATGTGACGAGTTGGTATGCAAAGATCTTAAACGGTGCTCCAAAAGTCACTAGACGCATCTCTCTCTTTCTCTCTCTCTCTCTCTCTCTCTCTCTCTCTCTCTCTCTCTCTCTCTCTTCGCTATATGCCTACTGTTGGTTATTACGGACAGTTAATCCTCCCTTTCGATCAGTCGTTACTGACTTGGCGACCGTGGGACCAAGAACAAATAATTTTTTTTTCTTTTTTTAACAAAGGGGGATGGGGACATCTAAGCTTATGTTAGGTAGATTGCATGCGTATAGACTCAGTGTGTAAAGTGTGAAGAAAAAGGGACGTTCGGAAAGGCTTCACGGTCTGTTTCGCCCCCAACTTACTACTAGGCCCTACTACGTAATATTGTTAATTATCAATCACACTTTACAAGCTAATAGAGCTTCTCAAGGCTCTGGCGCGGCCCCTCATGTCCATTGCTAAAACCAGTATTCGAACCCACGTTGCCCAAGACGCACCTACACAACAAGGCTTTGCGTTGCGCACAGAACCACTGAGCCAGCCATCACTGACTATACCAACGCAACATTAAAACTCTGTGTGACTCTTGTGGTTCTATTAAAGGTCCGGCGGTTCAAATCCATCAATGGAATTCTCCAAATACATTAATAGTTTCGACGAACGGTTTAAATAATCACCATTATATTCTTGCACTGACAATATGAGTGCTAAAACTGATTAAACACACCACAGTAAAAAGATTATGTACTACCCTGTAAGGCGCACTCTCTCTGAGGTGGTCCCTGCAACGGAAGGAAGAACGTATCCCTGATATCATATCATTGCTAGTGTTATTGTTATCAAACTTCTCTTCTTTATCTTTTGTCGCCTGTCCGCATTCCACCGTTGTGAACTTCGGCGACCATTGTTACCGTGTTGGGCACGCGAGTAGGGATTTGGAGTTGTGTCAAACTTCAGTCCCAAACTCCGGGTTCTGGATCCTCGACACCATAATCACAAGCAAGCGGTTGTTGATCCACACAATAACACCATCAAATTCATAATCCACATGCCTAAAACCATGATGGGTTCCAGCTCTCGTTTGCCCAAGAAGACGGAAGGAGAAGAAGGAGAAAGAGGAGGTGCAGGAGAAGAAAACCAAGCAGGATGAGGACTAGAAGAAAAAAAGGAGAAAGGGGAGGAGAAGGAGGAGGAGGAGTAGAAGAGAAAGAGGAGGAGGGCTACGTGGAGAGACAAGAAGAAGAAGTGGCGAATAAAACTTTTTAAAAAAAAAATAAATAAACCGAGCGAGAGAAGACGGTGAGGAATCTTCAAACTGCAAGCAAAATTAAACAGAGAGAGAGAGAGAGAGAGAGAGAGAGAGAGAGAGAGAGAGAGAGAGAGAGAGAGGAAGGGAGAGTGGGAGGGAGAGAGAGAGAGACTATTCGGTATGTTCGGCTGAATACTAAACAGGCCCACCAACCTACATTATTAGCCTACTCATCATCCCTATATAGTTGTATTATACTAATTACACCTCTTTTCCGGTAAAAAGATAACCCTGCCTTTAAAAAGTCAAAGGGCAAAGATCATGGGTTATCACGTTCACATGGCTCCATTATCACAACAGTTGTGGTTATGTCTGGCCGAACCATTGACTGAGGTAGCTATATTATGGAAGCCTACAAACAATACTTTAATTATTTTATATAATGTATTATTATGGAACAAAATTTTTCTTTTTTTTCCCCCATCATTGACTGCATGGGCTTTTCCACACAGGACCTGTGGCAATCACACTTCTTTCTTTCCATCTGCTGAAAATGAAACCAACCAAGCAGACAGGTAGCAACTTCAATAATTAAAATGTAATAAGCTACGAGTATCAAATTTTGCAAGGAAGTGCTTAGACCCTATACGACCCAAAAGATCCTTCACTGGA
>CM072519.1:21431779-21443415 GCA_036898135.1 Oncomelania hupensis | reverse complement strand
TCTGTGGTGGTTTGATGGTCATTATAGTTTTGAGTCGCCAGAAGCAACAGGCGCCTGCCTGGGTCATTCTTAATCATGAGTTGCCCCAACATTAAGTAACAGGACAACAGTCACTTAAACCACCGATAAAGTTTTTTTTTTTTTTTTTTAAAGTTGTGGGCGTTTATTACTCTTCGTTTTAGCTGAGTATCCACACTATGCAGAAGAAGAAGAAGAACATCAACAACAACAACATCAACAACAACATCAACAACAACAAGATCAAGAAGACGCTTGTCAGTAAATTAGAGTGAAACACCGGTTGAATTAAAAAAAAATTGTTATAATTTTTGGGATTTAGCACTTTTTTTAACAGCTAAAAGAGCTGCTCAAGGCGCTGATCGAAACAGGATTTAACGCAAGCCAACCATGGCGCCAACTTGCTTCTGTGATGCGCATCGCTTAACGCCTCAGACAACGCAATAAATCAATGAATACCTTGCCTAAAACATACAACATAAAAATGGAAAGATTTGAATATCTTAATTGTAGAGTTTCTTCTATCATGCTCATCAAAGCATTTCTGGTTTTTGCTTCAATGTGTTGGTAGGCTTAATGAACTAAAACAGTTGAATAGTTTATACACGACAACGGCAGTTTTTATTTTTATTATTATTATTATTATTATTATTATTATTATTATTATTATTATTATTATTATTATTATTATTATTATTATTATTATTTATCATTCTTATATAGCGCTTTTTCAGCTCAATAGCTGCTCAAGGCGCTGGTCGATATAGGATCTAACTCAAGCCGCCCGAAGAGCCCACGTGCTGCCTTGGGCGCACAGTCTGACGTTCAGACGACTGAGCACAATCCTAGGCGACCGGGGAGGGGGAGAATAGAAAACTATACATTGAAACAACCATCAGTTATCATTGAAGTTCACTCCGTCTTGAACCCCCTCTGTTATAGAACATGTGGTAACCCTATAAGCTTTAAAGCCCCTAAAACCTTTATCTTATTAAAAGATGCTATATTGTCCATATTCACCTTAATCTTATTAAAAGATGCCATGTTTCATGTTCACTTTTATCAATGACGCAATGTTCAGTTTTTCTATAATTAACATTTACATATCACAAACGTTAATCTAATACAAAGGCATTAGCATTCCTGACGCATAGCTTCTCTTCCTATTTCGATCAATATAAACACCGTTATCCTATACTTATGTTTCAAAGACCATACTATATATATATATACACTTTGGATGTGGTGCTATTTTTTTTTAAATCACCCTAATTGTTGCTATTAATAAGGTAGGAAAAAATGAATTGATCGATTTGGACCTACATCAAAACGGTACTTCTGAAAAGGTTATTTTGGGGGGTGGGTAGGTGAGGGGTTAATCTTATTTCTTCCAGTTGGACAACACTCACCGTTAATTTCAAAAAAGATGTTAATGTAAAGCCTAAATAGCCTGTAGAGTTGGCTGTATTGCTGTACTGCACATCCACTGTTATCTGCTGCGATAGTGATGGTGGAAGAGCTAGAGCACGTAAATTGCGCGGTTTGTGTGTGTGTGTGTGTGTGTGTGTGTGTGTGTGTTTTCAAGGACAAACAGCTGACGGAACCACCATGCACCAATCCCCATCACCCACCGACCGCCATCATCACCATCACAACATCTCGTAGCAACTCTTGCCAACTGTTATTGTGCGTTCCGTGCTATCTCTTTTGTTTTTCCTTTTTCAATACATCGCCAACAGCCGCCACCCCATTTCTCTCTTCTCACTTTCTCTCTCTCCTCACTTTCTCTCCCAAACGGGATCAAACGTTGTCTTAGAAGATTTGTGAAACAAGGAGATTGTCACCTACGGCAGCAGCTGACTCTGTAAACACCATCGTGAGCGCTCTGCGCACGCGCCACATCACGACACTGGCCACGCGCGCGCTTAGTATGTTGCCATGACGACGCACGAGCGGGGCGCACCTGATGAGCAGCAGACGACCGCTTCAGCCAATGACAGGCAAGTTGACAACGCTACCTTTGTTCTCGGCCGCGCGCGTGGACGACCGAGGCCCGAAGGCTTTTTGTGTTTTTGTTTTAGATTTTGTGGGATTTAGGGCCAGAGAGAGAGGGGGGGAGAGAAAGGAGGTAGGGAGAGAGATGGAGGGATAGAATGACTGAGGTGATCAGTGGAAGCAATGAAGAAAGAACTCAAAAGCAACTCTCAGAATAATTATGAGTTATCGATAAATTAATTATATGTAACTTTTTCTTGTGACAGAGATAAAGAGAGAGGGAGAGAGAGAGAGAGACGGAGAGAGAGCGATCGCGCCGGCGTGGCACCGTGGTTGTGACCTTGAGAACTGTTAATTGGAATAATCAATACTTTAAATGTAAACAAACCCTCCATGTTCGGATTGTTGAATGTTTTAGAACTAAGCGGTTATGCGGAATTACATCGCAATACACAGTCATATAGTTAATTCTTATTCAAAAACAACAAATCTGAAGAGAGAGAGAGAGAGAGAGAGAGAGAGAGAGAGAGAGAGAGAGAGAGAGAGAGAGAGGTGTAAACAAAGAACAGCTGACTGTCTTCTGGAGAGAGAAAGAGAGAGAAAGAGAGGGAGAGAGAGAGAGAGTTTCACCCTCTCTTCATCCCCCTCTCTCTCTCCCCATTCCACACACACAGTGAAGAGAAGAGAGATGTAAACAAAGAACAGCTGATCGTTCTTAATAATAATAATAATAATAATAATAAATAATAATAATAATAATAATAATAATAATAATAATAATAATACAAGATGCTACCACGCGCTTTTTCTTCAATCGCTATTACAGAAGGCGGAAGAGAAAGTCAATGATTATTTTTTAAACTTTAGATCTGGTTCATCCAATACCATGCATTCATAGATGGACGTCGATCGACAGCGCTGGTTGTAAACAAAGGAGTGAAGACATGCAGTTACATACAGTATAGTTGATGCTGCGTGTAATTACCTCAATGTGACGAGCAGACGACAACATTAAGACGTCGATCCACATCTAAACACACAAAACTTAAGTACAACTGACACCAAAAACAAAAGAATTAACCAAAATAGCACAGCCAAAGCAACAAGAACAACGAAATTATAATCATGCCATTAAAAAATATATCGTTATGACGATTTTATATAAAGTAGCCTACTTATGTTTAGATCTTTGTATCCTTAATTATGAACTTTATAAGTTCCATCTAACTAACTAACTAACTACCTAACTAACTAAATAAAATGTTATTTCAATACACATAAGTGATGTTTGTCGTATTGAAGTATTTAAACAAAGGAAATAAATAAATGAACAAACAAACAACACGACACAGAGGTACCGACAACAACGAAAGAGAGATTGTTTGATTGATTGATTGATTTATTGTTGCTTTAGGTCCAGCGGACCCTTCCGAGCCAAATCAGGACCGGACAACCCCCGATCCGCATAAAAGATCTGCCGAAACAACCCTAGTGGGAACATTGAATGCCCTCCACTGGCCAGTCACTTTACAATAAAGACATCCCACGCGGGGGACGGCTGAGGGTTGACCTCAACTACGCGAACACCCCGGTTACAAAAACAAAATAGAATACAATCATCATTATAAAATCATCAACAAAACACATACATATAAAATGCCTATAGTGCGAAATAATACAATCATAGGAAGCCCTAGTGACCACCCGGCAGAAAGCGTCCAACACTCCCAAGCTGATCCAACAGACCTCATACACAAACAAGGAGTCTTGTCAGGAAGAGTTTTCAAGAAAAAAGGTAGGTCATTGATCTAGCGAAGAAGAAGAAAGTATAGCAGAGTGATAGGACAGATCAGGAATGGGAAAGAGCAAATGATGAAGACAGCGACAGTGGGAATTTAAAGCACTAAATTTCCAGAAAGTGGGGATACTATTTATACTGAAACCCCCGGCACTCCAACGGGGGGGAACTGTTGCCGCAGTGAATTAGTCATGCCTACAAAGGCAAGACAGGTTTTCAACTGGGGCTTTCACTGTTCCCTTTATAGGTTAGAACAATCTACAGTGACAAGATTGCTCATGACCCCAAGGGGTATTGAAAGAGAGAAAGAAGTTAATACAATGATAAAATTACATTTAAAAAAAAATAATAACATGAAACAACAATACATTGACAAAAGGAAAGACGAATAAACTACAGACTACATAAGTTATGGAGGGGAGAGTGGGGTTGGGTGGGGAAGTGGGGGTTGAGTGGGGGGGGAGTGGGGGTTGGGTGAGGGGGGGGGAGTGGGGATAGGAAGATGGAATAAGGATAGATGAGACCGAGTTAAGAAACTATGTGATACAAATGCAGAAGTGAAGGGATCAAGTTTAGGAGTACTTTTAAACTGGTTTAAAACAGTCCTAACTTTAAACAAGAAAAAAAAATAGGAGGAAGAATGAAACAGGTATGCTGATACCGTCGTCTCTTGTCCAATTAAATACACACTTGTTTTAAAGTGAACATTGTGTTAGTCTAAACTTACTTCGATGAACAGACGTTAAATGAAACAAACAAACAATCACACCGGTTAACTGTGCAATGTCAATTGTAGCTCAAATATTCTGTCTCTGTCTCTGTCTCTCTCTGTCTGTCTGTCTCTCTTTCTCTCCTACAGTATAATATACTTGTTTAACGCTTTTCTGCGCGTAATTGTTCTGTACTGCACACAAGAATTAGGACAATAGTAATACCAAACAAAGAATAAATATTTAAGCACACAAGTCCGAATAACCTATCTCTTTTGTAACTGACTGCAATGTTGAATCTAAAAGATCCAATTACACAGCTTGACAAATGTGGCACATGTACAGTGAGAACTGAAATTGGCATGCACAGACACAGACAGACACACACGGACACACAAACAAACAGACGGACACTGAGACACGCACGGTCACACACACATACATTCCATCCACCATAACGATCTCTACTCCCCCACCTCCCCACCAAAGTATCCTTCCTCACCAGCCTCCAACCGCTCCCCACCCTACTGTCGCCCTCACCAATATACCCACCTACCCAGTCTTATTACATAGTCATTGTAACTGAATTGTCCTTAAGAAAAAGAAGAAGAAAAAAACTGAAGGAACTATAGCTCAGTGTTTCCAAATGAAGATTTCCCGATGAATTTTGTCCTTCTTTGAACTGCAACATGTTCTTCTCGTCCAAGCAAAGTTATAAAGAGAGTTTCAGGTCCAGACTTGAAGCAGAATACATTATCCTCTTCGCTTCGCACAAGGACTCTAATCGAGCGTTTCCAATCCGACTCCTGCTGGATTAAACACAAAGAACTCAATCTTTACGACTGCAACGGATCGGGAGCATATCTATGTTACCGCAGGTCTTTAGTGTTCCCCCAGTAGGTCTATAGTCCCCCAGGTCTTTTATCCCACCCGGTCTATGCTCTTCCAAGTTCTTTTTTTTTTAACTCCTACGGGTGAGAGTATAAACCGAGGTATAGTCTGTACACCTGCCCATTACATCGCACGGACTTTTTAAAGATCCTGACGCCCATGTCCTAGACGGGTGAGTGCCATCAAAGCTTCACAGTGAAGCTGTATATTCTTTGGTGCCATCTAAAAAATACTCCCATCCAGCTTTAGTTTCTATCCCCAATCGCCCAAGATTGTGCTGAGTTGTTTGGGGCTTCAGACGATACGCCTTAGGACGCAAGTGGACGCCTCGGGCGGCTTGAGTTTGGGACATATAGACCTAGGCTTGAGTTTGGGACAACTAGACCTAGGCTTGAGTTTGGGACAACTAGACCTAGGCTTGAGTTTGGGACATATAGACCTAGGCTTGAGTTTGGGACATATAGACCTAGGCTTGAGTTTGGGACATATAGACCTAGGCTTGAGTTTGGGACATATAGACCTAGGCTTGAGTTTGGGACATGTAGACCTAGGCTTGAGTTTGGGACATGTAGACCTAGGCTTGAGTTTGGGACATATAGACCTAGGCTTGAGTTTGGGACATATAGACCTAGGACAACTCATGCAATATAATATACTACGTACAGTACAATATAACACAGTACAATACAATACAATAAATACAATACAGTACACTAAAATACAATACACTACAGTACAATACAATACCACTGTTATCGTATAAAATAAAGTTGTATGGTATAATATTCTACAAGTAGAATTGAGGGACCATATTGACCTGGAGCAGAGGAACATATAAACCTGGGTGAAGCATTGGGTTGAACCTCAACAGATCGTGTCATTTCAACCTAACTTCTCTTTCCCATTTTTTTTTATTTTAAAATGGACAAAGACCTATGGCTAAAGATAGTAACAGATTTTCCCCTTTTTGCACTAGATACAAAGAACCGTGCATTGCATTCTGACTAACCTGTCTCTCCTCCTACCCCTAAATCCCCCTTCAACACCCTTCCCCCACTCCCTCACTAAACACACCTTAACACACCCCCCCCCCCACACACACACACACCTTAAAACACACACACACTTCTCACTCCCACCTCTCCTCCAAACTCAGCCTCATCCTTTTCAAGATTATAAACTCTCTCTCTCTCTCTCTCTCTCTCTCTCTCTCTCTCTCTCTCTCTCTCTCTCTCCCTCTCTCGTTCGTTAATGGTGTTAGCGCTTTGAGTCGTCTACTCACGTTTCATGGATTTCTTCCCTTTGTTCGGGAAATGCACAAAGAAAGCCACCCATTCAAACTACACGCAGATGGTTCGCAATAAACAACAAATCAAAAGTTGTTGTTGTTGTTGTTGTTTTATTGCTGTTGTTGTTGTTGTTGCATGTTGTTGTTCTTCTTCTTCTTTTTCTTGTTGTTGTTGTTGTTGTTGTTGTTGTTGTTGTTGTTGTTGTTGTTGTTGTTGTTCTTCTTCTTCTTCTTCTTCTTCTTCTTCTTCTTCTTCTTCTTCTTCATGATCATGATCATATTCTTGTTGATGTTGTTGTTGTTGTTGTTGTTGCTACTACTGCTGGTGCTGTTTTGATTAAAGTTGTTGCTCTTCTTCTTCTGTAAAATAATAAAGAGCGATGTTCTTGCAGTACTTAAGAAAAACACATATCTCTTTCTCTCTGTCTCTATCCTGTCTGTCTGGTTCTCTGCTTGTCTGTCTCTCTCAAACACACACACACAAACACGCACTCACGCACACACACACACATGTGACAAACACACTCACATTCTCTCTCTATCTCTGTTTGTCGGTATGCTTCTCTCTCTCTCCCTCTCTCTCTCTCTCTCTCTCACTCTCTCTCTCTCTCTCTCTCTCTCTCTCTCTCTCTCATTCACTCCCTTTCTTTGTGCATACAGTACGATGAGGGGCGCAAAGGTTGTACATGTGGCAGTAATGCATGGAGTACCTGCTGCCCTTCACCTGATTTTCAACCTCACCTGCTGCTACCTGTGGGTGACCCTTACCAAACTCGTGCTCTGCAGTAACAGACCACACAAGTCTGCTTTCAAGACAACACTGAATCCATGCAGAGCACATATTATGTTGCTTACAGGGGAAAAGAAGAGAAGTGGGAGGGGGGAAAAAGGGAGGGAGGTGGAGGTTTCCAAAAGGGGGTGTCGAGATTGTCTGATCGGTCCTGATTTGGCTCGGAAGAGTCCGCTGGACCTTAAACAACAATCATGTAATGTAATGTAATGATTGTCTGATGAATGGGTTCATTCTGAACTATGCGACGACTGATTAAAGAAAGTACACACGATACACGCTTCACCAAACAGACAGGCGTCATGCAAGTTATCTCATTACATAACATACAACCACGCACCCTTAATTCACGAGAAGCACTGTCGTTTTCACTTCACAACCACCATAATACAAAAAAAAATCAAACTTTGAAACCTATTATTCAAAAACGAAAGAAAAAAGAAAAGAAAAGGAAAAGCACTTTTTAATTGTAACATTTATATTAAATTCATAAGCATGGCCAGTCATGCTTGCGCCACAAGGAACTTCGGTCCCATTAATAAAACTAAATATCTCTAAATAAGTATAGGCTAATTACAACGAGAAATAGCATTAATTATTTTTATTCATCATTTGTAACTTTAGTCTCCCCACAAATGTCACCTCCACAATCTTCATCCCGTATCAATCCTCTCCCCCCCCCCTCCTCGTCCATCCCCCCTTCCTGCCCTCCTCCGCGCTCCTCTCCCTCCCTCCCTACCCCCATCCTCCCCTCATTTTCACCCATCAACGATAATATCATCTCTCTCTCTCTCTCTCTCTCTCTCTCTCTCTCTCTCTCTCTCTCTCTCTCTCTCTCTTTTTCTCTCTCTCTCTTTCCTCGCATCTTCCCGGAGAAAAAAAAAAAGTCGACTAAAATAATGAATTATTCAACGGATGCCTAATTACATCCGGAAACAATTTGTATTGTCAATGAAGCGATACACTGTATGACTATGTCATTGCGACATAAATCATATATATTAAAACAAAATAGGTATTGTATATAGAATCCGTATGTATATATCTATATAGGTCTCTATCTATATATATATATGTTGATACTGGAGGGGCGGGGGATAGAGAGGGGGAGGGAGAAAGAGAGAGAGAAGGAGAGAGAGAGATGGAGAGTTTTTTTTTAATCAGTTCTTTTAGTTACTGAGTTTCTTTATTTTATTTTATTTTTTTATATTTTTTTATAGTTACAGCTTTAACTTGTGTATCATTGTCAACGTCTATAAACCACAGACAATAAACAAGGAACAGACCTTGCCACATACCTATGCTAAAGTCAGCACAGTCACTAGCCACAGTGGGGAGGCTGGGGAGCACACTATTTAGCCGAAACTGGCCGTGGTGGAGAGGAGAGGTACGCTTCAACCAGTCTCTGTTAAGCAGTGTGGTGTTGTGTTAGTGGTGCTGTTGGTGATTATGTTTCGTGAGGGTAGAAGTAAAATGATTAATGTAATGTTAATGACTACAATGCCTGTAGTATTATTTACAAACTATAGTCACGACGGAAGGGGGCAGCAGCTACAGGACGTGCTTCCAATAATTCACAGTTCAGTTATTTTAATTTCGTTTTTTTCATCGAAATGATAAAACTATAAAGTTAATGAAACAAAACAAATCAAAACAATCTAATACAAAACCAAATACTAAAGCACAACCAGTACTTGAACTAATATTACCGACGCATCAATAAGTAAAATATACTAACGTTTTATTTTAATTTTTAATAATTCACAGGCTTTATTGTCGTGACTGTGCTTATTAATATAATAATAATAATCTTATTATTATAATACGAGAACACACCACCTGATTAAACAGAGTAAATTATGAATGAATAATAATTAGGGACGCAGGTGATGTGCTAGTAAACAGTTCGCTGGTAGGCCTAATTTCTATTGAAGCTAAACTGCAATTAGGTACACTACAGTAATAAGTGCTAATCTGAAGGGGGTATGAGTGATCGAGGGGGAGAAGTGTAGGGTCTTTTGGGGGAGGGTGAGGGAGAGGGAATGTAGGATCTTTGGGTGGGGGTGGGGGGATGTGGGGTCTGTTAAAACAGTTTATTGTTATTTTCTCGCTCCTGAAATAGTTCAGTAGATTTACTGTCACCGAAGACCGTGTTGAACAGTCTTTGCTGTCACTGAGGGATGTAAATTGTAAATATATTCGGGGGTAGCAAATTTAATAATAATAATAATAATAATAATAATAATAATAATAATAATAATAATAATAATAATAATCATCATCATCATCATCATCATTATCATCATCATCATTATCATCATTATCATCATCATCATCATCAAGATCACCAACATCATCATATCATCATCATCATCATCATCATCATCATCATCATCATCATCAGAAGAAGAAGAAGAAGAAGAAGAAGAAGAAGAAGAAGAAGAAGAAGAAGAAGAAGAAGAAGAAGAAGAAGAAGAAGAATTAATAATAAAGTTACTTGTTGATATTTTCTTGCAAGTAAATAGTAAGAATTAATGGCATAACTCCATCTGTATGACTTTGTTTTTGTATTTTTTTTTTTTAGAAAGTAACTGCTGGCCATTTTAAACTAGGGAGACAAAGAGCTTGTGTAAAACACGTGACGGTGGAGATTGGACAGGAGATTATTGATAGCATTGTTCTTATTAGACGCTATATCCTCTAGGGGGTGGAATGAGGGAATGATAGGAAATTATCTCCCCTTCTGTGCCACTGCTATATTAACAAAAACTTTCTGCTCCGCATAATTATTTAACGCGACGTTTTTGTCTTCGTATTATTTGTACAAACAGTTCGCTGTTTGTTTTCGATCATAGCAAAGGCACAGTTTGTTCATTAGACCAGCGTGTGCTTTTATGTTGCGTAATTTTCTCATAGTACTGAATAATTGGTTAGGCGCGTTACATTGTCACTGACATCTATCCTGGAGGCAGTGTAGTAGGCCTATATAATAGTACCAATAGTCTGTAAAACAGATTGTTGTCCTTCTTTCCAAGGGAGACAACAACAACAAAAAAAGGTTTGTGTCAAATACAGGAGGTAGTTAAAGGATAAGATCGTGGGTATAATTCTCAATAGCTGTAGTTCATTTTGGGGTAATGCAGTTGTATTGTATTGTTTTGATATTCCCAGGGGAGTAAGGGAGTGATAAGAATTGAAGATTTATCTCCCTTTCCCTGATGCCAATGAATGGTTTTGCATAGGAATTGTGAGATAGATGCAGATGGTCATCTAAACATTGGTGGTTGTTTTCTTTTCGATGGGAACTAAAAAATTTTTTTTAATAAAAACTAAAACATAGTTCATAAGGCTAGTCAACGATTGTTTAATCTGGGAGTAGGGGTAGGTAAAGAGGGTGAGTGTGACGGGGGAGGTATAGGGTCTGTAAAGAAAGAAAGAGATTATTGTTATATAGCGCACATACAAGCCCAGAGAGCTTCTCAAAGCGCTGGCCACTACTATCCAGCAATCACAAAATAGTTTGCTGAAGTGTCAGGATTCGAACCCACGTCGCCCGGGACGCACGTACACAAGTCGTGCGCTTTGACGACTGAGCTATCCCTGCCGCCACAATAGTATGTTCCTTATTTATTGTGAAGTTGTTTTTTTTTTGGTTTTTTTAAGTTATATAGATTAACGTCTCCGGACACATAAGCGTATCCCCCGTTGGGGTGCCGGGGGTTTCAGTATAAATAGTATCCCCACTTTCTGGAAATGTAGTGCTTTAAATTCCCACTGTCGCTGTCTTTCTCATTTGCTCTTTCTCATTCCTGCTCTGTTCTATCAATCTGCTATACTATCTTCTTCTTCGCTAGACCAGTCAACTACCTTTTTTCTTGAAAACTCTTCCGGGACAAGACTCCTTGTTTGTGTGTGAGATCTGTTGGATCAGCTTGGGAATATTGGACACTTTCTGCCAGGTGGTCACTAGGGCTTCCTATGATGTTATTATAATTTAGCAATGTAGGCATTTTAAATGTATGTGTTTTGTTGATAATTTATAATGATGTTTGTATTCTATTTTGTTTTTGTAAACGGGGGTTCGATAAATTAGAGTACAGCCTCAGCGTCCCCTGCGTGGGATGTCTTTATTGTAAAGTGACTGGC
>CM072519.1:20881779-21426779 GCA_036898135.1 Oncomelania hupensis | reverse complement strand
TGAAAATGCAAACCTATGCTTTAAAATTATAAATTACCTACCTAACAGAACAGTAACAAAATCATTTCAGCAAAGCTTGTTTCATCAACAGGAAGATAATTTATTGCTTTAAGTGTAATTTTAACAAAAATTCTATCCAACACTGAAGAAAAGCAATAGGGATTTAATTTATCTAATAAATATTATTATATAAAATATCTGAATTAATTGTATTAATATGTTAATTAATACATGTATATTATTATATACTAATTAATATATATTATTTCCAACATGTAAGTACTTTAGTTTATTCTCACTCTTACATAACAATGTGATACAGCAGTGGTTTTTCTGGGTGGTGGTATAATAGTAAATATAAATAAATTATATCCAAAGTGTAAGCTCTTGTAATTTTCTAAAATACTAACAGTCCTGCACATTCCTGTTGGTTTCTGTTTCTGGTAGGTTAAGCAGCCCAAATGGGGGCCTCAATACCTCAGCCAGAGCATGCATATTATATACATAATTATGTGAACATAGGCCTTGTCAGGGTGGGGATGACAATGTCTCCTAAATATGGCCCCACAACATTTTTTGGCATTCTCAGATTCTGCACTTGTAGATAGAAATCAAAACTATCAACAACCAACAATTAATTAAAGTGATACATTTACTAGCCTAACCAGCGGTGCAAGCATGCTCTGATCACATTATCAGCGCTTATACCTTTACAATTATAATAATAATAATAATATAAAAAAAACCAATAATAATAATAAATAATAATAATATTAATATTAATTAAATAATAATGATTATTAATATAAGTGTTATTTATAATAACAATAACAATAACGGAGGTCATTTCTGCTCTTTATGTTCAACTGAGCTGCAGGCACAGCAATGTAAGGAGTTTGCTCTTATAGAAGATGTTGTTGTTTTGACTGCAGGGATAGCTCAGTCGTCAGAGCGCACGAATTGTATACGTGCGTCTCGTACGACGTGGGTTCGAATCCTGACTTCAACAAACTATTTTGTGATTGATGGATAGTAGTGGCCAGCGCTTTGAGAAGCTTTCTGAGCTTATAAGTGTGCTATATAAGAGAAATCTCTCTTTTCTTTGACTTTTACATCTACTGAATCCAATACAATTAATACTACAGTTATACCAATTTTAGTTTACAAGCAACTGAACTAAATACAAGCAGTGTGCACAAAGCACCAAACAGAACAAAGCTCCACCATGGCAAGCATGATTGTGATGGTTGATCTTTTATATGAAGTAAAGCGTTGGGAGAGTATGGACGTTGTTGTTGCGTTGTTTTATTTAATACATCAAACACAGCTGCGATAAAGAATTATTCTTTCTCTTTCATACATAAACACAGGCACAGACATATTCAACCTACCACACATACACACACACAGATTAAGGGCTTACTGAATCCTATATTCATACAAATGAAAATGAAATAAAATAATAAATATTACCATGCCGACTTCCATTAAAAAAAAAAAATCCAACCTTTATTGCGTAGCCTACTTAGTTTATGGTCTATCGGGTTACAGAGATGCTTAGGAGTACCACTATACAGAAACAGATACAAAGGCAGAAAACAGATAAAGACATTGATGAAGTCAAATATCACAAATAGTGAAACAAACTCACTATCAACAAAGATTTAATAATAATAATAATAATAATAATAATAATAATAATAATAATAATAATTTATATAGCCCAATTGTAGACAACAGCCTGCTATAAAGCACTCAATTAAATTTAAAAAAATTAATAAATTCTGTACACATTAAGTGAAATATCACATTAATGAACAGAGACTGAAATGAAAATGGAGCGAGCGCGATGCCAACAGTTACCGAGAAAGGAAAGCAGCCCTACTTATACAGCTCACTTACCACCTCAATGAGCTGCTTACAGCGCTTACTGAAAACATGATCCAACTCCAGCCGCCCAAGACACTAACTTGCAACGTCAAGGGCACTGTCAAACTTCCACAATAACTGGTGCACTTCCATGATCGACCCACCGTGTTTATATGTGCTCCTTCCTTTTTTATCTTTTGACGGAATGGCTGGGTTACTGAATGTGCCACTGTGGCAACACTGGAGAGAGTTTGGAGGAGAGCTGGGGGAGGAAGGATGGAGAGGAGAGGTTTGGGACTGGGGTGGAGGGCGGCTTTTCAGAGAGGTTGCTGGGTGGGTGTAGATGGGTTTGAATGGACAACCACTGATTAAACAATCATTACAATAAAAAGTTGACTCCTGTTAGCAAAATCGAGAGAGAGAGAGAGAGAGAGAGAGAGAGAGAGAGAGAGAGAGAGAGAGAGAGTCATTACATTACATTACATAATTGTTGCTTTAGGTCCAGCGGACCCTTCCGAGCCAAATCAGGACCGGACAACCCCCAATCCGCATAAAAGATCTGCTGAAACAACCCTAGTGGGAATACTGAATGCCCTCCACCAGCCAGTCACTTTACAATAAAAAGACATCCCACGCAGGGAACGGCTGAGGCTTAACCCCAACTTATCGAACCCCCGTTTACAAAAACAAAATAGAATACAAACATCATTATAAAATATTAACAAAACACATACATATAAATTGCCTACATTGACAAATAATAACATCATAGGAAGCCCCAGTGACCACCTGGCAGAAAGCGTCCAATATTCCCAAGCTGATCCAACAGCCCTCACACACAAATAAGGAGTCTTGTCCCTGAAGAGTTTTCAAGAAACAAGGTAGGTGACTGGTCTAGCAAAGAAGAAGATAGTATAGCAGATTGATAGAACAGAGCAGGAATGAGAAATAACAAATGAGAAAGACATCTAAAGCATAAAATTTCCAGAAAGTGGGGATACTATTTATACTGAAATCCCCAGCACCCCCATGGGAGAAGACTAGACAATGAAATCTGAAGCAAAATGTAGTTTGTGGATAACTGCAGTACAAACCACATCATCATCAACATGAAATCTGAAGCAAAATGTAGTTTGTGGATAACTGCAGTACAAACCACATCACCATCAACATGAAATCTGAAGCAAAATGTAGTTTGTGGATAACTGTGCTGACCATAATTATCATAACTGTGCAAACCACGTCATCATCAACATCACAACCACCGTCATCATCCTCCCATTGTTTCAAAACATCTAAGCAGATTTCCGCTGAGGATTGTAAACACACTGTGAACATGTAATGCGTGTGAGAGGATACATTTGAATGTGATTGACAAATCATTCATTTCTTGTCAAAGACAATATACAGTGAGTCCACCTATAACGAACCTTGGAATAACGAACACCCGCGATTAGCGTACTACCATCCATTTCCCGACACACTCCCTTCTTTGTCTTACTATTTAATCCCTTCCTATAACGAACAAATCCAGCTAGGCAAATAACGAATCTCCGCTTGTAACGAACCCTTTGCGTATTCCCTTGGCCTACTTTGCCTCAATTGGCTCATCGCCAATAACGAACAGCAGCAGAAGCATGCCAGTTCATACATAGGTCAACCAGGCCTTGAAGTCATAACTGTCATTGGCTGCTATAAATAGCCTTGAATGAAGTCATTGTTGATAAACTTCGTAGGCCTAGATCGATCTACGTACTGTATGTTGTGATGTGTACTCATCACCGGTGTGTACTTCCGTTTACAGTACAAATCTCTACAGCGAATCCCGCTTGTAACGAACCCGAAATTCCCCTCCTTGAGATTCGTTATACCCGGACTTCACTGTATACCACAAACATGCACACATCCAAACATGCATAGACACAAACATGGATAAACACACCCATCAACACACAACCACTCACCCATGGGCAAACATATTCTTACTTTGCAAATGATAAATGTCATCATGTCTAAAACAGACATTATATTGTGGAAATACTGCTGGATATGCACGAGTTATGGTTTTTACTTTCATTTCTCTCTGTCCTCTCAGCAAGTACTGGAATATATATATATATATCTAAAATTAACAATATTATTCACTCAGTCCCTGATTATAAACATCACAATTGTGTTAACATTTAAATTATGACCTTTACAATACTTATCAAGCAATGATATGGTTCTGTCTGAGCATTTTGTTATTTAATTTCCTGATTTAAAATAAAGATTACACTGGGCATAATGTATGCTTTTGCGCAACAATTTCCTCGCTAAAATTAATACAATTGTCCAAATGTAGTCATATTAAAATAAAACAAAGAAGAAGAAGAAGAAGAAGAAGAAGAAGAAGAAGAAGAAGAAGAAGAAGAAGAAGAAGAAGAAGAAGAAGAAGAAAATATTGAACAATATTAGCTAGTTGGTAACAAACTATTGTAAAATTACAGCTTAATCTGGCATAAACTGTGCATTTTCTGGCAAATATAAATAAATAAATAATTGAACTAATTTATAAAAAAAACAACATCATTTTCTGTAAAAAATTAAACTACCCAGGAGTGTTGAAAGAATAAGATAACAGTTTGAGGGGAATGAACAGGGAGGTGAGGGCAAGAGATGTGTGTGGTCGTAATGACCCTAAAACTAGTAAAAGCCCAATTTCTTTATTAAATATTCATCTCTTACATATAGAGCTCCACTCCACTGACCAGTAAATGACCCATTTGATTTAGCGAACATACTGTAAAGTGGTGAGTCATCCATATGGTTTCAAATATATCAATTAATAATGGCCATATCCCAAACTCACAAACATTCCAACACATTTTCACACACATATATGCAAACACACACATACACACATTTACCCACCCATTCACACACACACACTTACAAATGTACACTAAATTCACAAACACAGCACATACTTTTCACAAACATGCAAAACACACAGTTTATTCATCAAAAAAGATCTTACCACAAAACACAGACAAGGTGCATGGCTAAAAGTAAAACATGCTTTGAAAACTAAAAAGACAATCGACCACTCTCTTCTTACTCAAAAGTATTCACAATGCATACACATAAAGCTACAGCAATAGCACTATATAGTCACCGTTTTGTACATGGGGACAAATGAATACATGCAAAATGTTGTCATTATAAAAATTTTAACACAGTAATCATATTGTTGAGAAAGTCATTCACGACTCAAACTTAGCAGTGAACCCAGTATTTGGTCATTAAGATTTACACTAGGTGTTCATGAAATTCACTCTTACGAAAAGCGAGAAGATGAACATTATGCCCTTAATTCTTAACACTCAAAACCAAAAACATGCTGATGAAAATGATGACAAAGATGGAAATAATGATGGACACAGAAAATAGAATAGCTGTCATGGCAGAGAGAAGGCTTTTCATATGGCAACCCAAATCATGATTCAATCACAGGTGCTGGATCTTCGCTAAATACGCACACACTAATAAACTCACTCCCATGCATATGAACAAACCTATTTGCACAACATACATTCACAAAGTTGCTCACAAGCATACAATCTCATTTGCATACACATGACCACACTTGCATACACACATGCAAAAAACTCATAGGCATGTACATGTATGCAATCCTGCATTACTGCACATGCACAAAACTCGTTCTCATGCATGCACACACACATGCATGAAGTACTATTGCACAACAGACCTGGGTTAGATCTGATATATATGCATTGTAAACATACGTGCACACTCTCTCACTCCTAGCACACATGCTCTCTCTCATGCACATACAAACACTATCACAAACACGCACCATTCTCTCACAAAGGAATCCCGACTTCTTTCTCCATAATGCTCCTACAGCTCTCTTTTTCTATCAAGCAATTAATGATTTGCCTGGCAACATCTCTCAATACACAAGCACGCATGTAAAAAAAATATAAAAATAACACAGCACTGCACTTAATCTCATTTTTTCAGTGTTTTGGTAAACTACCTGCTTGTACTTTTTTTTTAACTCTAAAAACTTGGGGACTGTCCTTCATTATTTACATATTACTATATTATTATGAACGTATAAGTGTTATTACTGATCCAAAACCATTGATGACTAACCATTGCTGATTCATTACCTTTGATAGTAGTTATAGTAACGTCTTACCGTTACGCTTCACATAGAAACAGCGCACAGCACAATAAAAACACCAAGGAAACACAAAGAAAAAAGGTCCTAATATTTATAGTATTATAAAAGTAAAAGCACAAACATTAATGTATTGCTATGTCAGGAAATTACTCTTAAAAAAATACATTCAAAATGCATTATTCTAGTAAAAAAAAAAAAAAAAAAAAAAACAACCTAAATGTATTTACATAACTGTTTTGTTAAACAATGACACATTAATAAACACAAAGCAAAATGAGTTTAAGAAGAAAAGTCTGCAATATAACATATTTATATGTTCTCCCTTCACTCCCACCTCTAAATAAAAGTTTGATAAAAGCACTTAAAATATTTGATATAAGTATCTAAAGAGAGTTAGAGAAAAGTATGTCAACTGCTTAAGAAGTATTACAAAATGAAATAATACTAGTAAACTTCAAGGCAAACAAAGAATGCCAAAAGCACCATAAACTAGTCAGTTACAATATAATTAAAACAAAGATTCTGTTTCACTGAAAAGAACTGCACTATATGAATGGAATTTCTAACTATTACGACAACAACAGTATTATTATCTTAATCACAGTTTAGTGAAGTTGCTGGTTTTCCAAACACACAACTAGTAACCGTTTTTGATAAAAGTAATTTTGAACAAGCTGTTCACCTCAAATACTTACAATGAAGCAGTTCCATACAAATTCGATTCTTCCTCTCTCCCCTTCATGATGCTGTTTACATTATACTAGAAACTGTTTTTGATAAACGTCATTTAAAAAAAGCATTTTGCATCAAATACTTTACTTTCAAGCAGTTACTTTGAAATGAATCTGTTTGTCAAAATGTCCATTCCTCTTGCAAATGAAAATAATACCCAAGCGTTGTCAACCGTATATATCATAAAATATTGGAGCCCTAAAACAGTACTGCCTGAACTCACTCTCAAGTAACAGGGAGTTACCCTTGCAGAGTTCAGGTCCATGTTTTATATCACAGACACTCAAAACTTAACTAATCAAAAAATGGAGCTGAGTCACAATATTGGGACAAAACTGTCAAATAAGTTTATGTTAAGTATGTGCCAGCCACTTCAGGACCTCCTTCAGCTAGAAAGCCCAAATTGGAAAACACCACTGTATTTCAGACATTTGTCTTACGGTTAGGTTGCCAAATTCTGTCTTGTTAACTGTACAGCAAAGACAAGAAGAGAAAACCTGCATGGTGCGCCTGCAACATTTCTGTTTTCAACAAAAACTAAAGCCAATAAAGGAAGCTGTTATGTATAGAGTACAGAGTTAGAACTGATTTGAAACCTAACGTAAAACATACCATTTTTGTAAAACAGTCTTGCTCAATTAATGCTTACATATTTGGCCCTAGATGTCTGTGTCAAATGCCTTGCAAGAGCCCAAATATCTTCTTAGAAGATCATGTTGCGTTACAAAAACTATTTTGTTATCACTATAATATTTCAACTGTTTTACGAGAACCGAACCACAGAACTTTGAGCAAATCAGCAGAAAGTCAGAACAGACCAGTTGTCCACATCTTAAACACAAAATGAGCAACGGTCCATCAGTGAATGAACTGCCAAATAACACACAACTGCTCAAACCAATTCTCCACATCAAGTCAAGTCAGCTGATTGATACCAGGTGGGAACGACAAAAGTTTGACATCGATGACAAAACGCAGCAACAACAGAAAGGGCGATGATGAAGCTGATGAAAGTGCCCGCTGATTGTGAATCCTGATGTCAAAATAGGTAGAACCACAGCAATATGACAAAAGTCAGTACACATAAAAAGTAATGTTTGGGACACATCACACAAAACTTGATTGTTGTTAAGGGCGTGACCCACCCTTGACAGTGGTCCATATAAGTAGGATAGACAAATCCAAACATGAAAAAAAAAACGAAAAAATTTGTTTTTGTCTGTGTTAAAGTCCATAATAAATATGTAACACGAATGAACGATCAAAGTGCTACTGGCTGGTGACAGTGGTATAAAAGAAAGCACAACGAATGGTCTGCTTCTCTTTACAACGACGTCGTTACAGTCTTGTACATTAAATAAACATTTTGTGACCAGTTTGGCTGTACGGTTTTCAGTCTCTTTCTTGCAACTTTGGTACAGTGGGGATAAGCTCAGTCCTCAAAACTTTTACGCATTGTATTCCAGACCCACCTTATCCTCCACCCATTTTAATACCTCTGGTAAATTCAGTCACTACTTTTGAGCTAAGTGTATTTTTGTTGCTTCTCTTGAAATTCTTTAAAAAATCTTCTCATAAAAATGTATTTTGTTAGCTGCTTATTCTCTGCATAACTAATATAAATATACCAACAACAAAAAATAAACATAATTCTGTATATATTTTTTTTTTCTGCACACCTGTACATAAGATTTTGCATTCCCCACTAAAACAACAGAAAAGAGAAGCTGCAAGTTATTTTTTTGATGTTGTTGCATGTTTTGGTTCTTATTTTGTGTGAACCTGATATACTTTATACAGATAATAGGACCAGAATTAATTTTTATTTAATTTAAATAAAATAACACTGAAATGAAATGATTTCAAGCAAAAATTAACAAACAAAAAGATTAGTAACTTTTCAACTTTTTTCTTCTTCTGTTCTTGAGTGAATACTACAAAGAAAAAGATGTTACATTTTTCATAAATTTGTGTGTGTATGTGGAATAATATGCTTCGTGATGTGAAAATATTGCCTGCATTCAAAACATGTGAGCTCATCATCCATTCCTAGCCAAATTATAAGCTGATGTTCACAGTACACAGTGTTGCTGTACACACCTCTTTTCGAAATCCAACAACGTAACTTTACTCAATTGGACCCTCAAACGCCAGAAGTTGTATTGCCTTTTAGTCACTGCCAGTTTCCTAGCACGGGAGACCACAAAAGACTGAAGATTGCCTTGTCCCAATCATCACAGTTTGTAACCACATCCTTTTCACAGACTTAGGAAAGCAGATCAGACGAGATGGCTGTGGACGATCCTATCACATTTGGGTGGAGAAGTTTAAGGCGGCACTCAGCCACACACAGACCCTGAACTATCACATTTGATTGTGGATTGTTCTTTTGTGTTTCAGCGGCACCAACAACCTTCTTTTGGTTTTCTTTTTCTTTTTTTTGGTTGCACTGGGAACCAATCAGGTATATTTTACACCACACAATATTTAATTAAGCATTTTGGTATTCCCCCCCCCCCTCTCCCCCATCCCACCACTCTCCCTCCGCCTCCTTTCTTCCAAGTGGACATCAATAATCAACAACCCTCTAGACCGCAATATATTTTTTCATCCCTCTAGTGGGAACTGACCATCTATCATCATTTATCACAAAGCAGGATTCAGACACATGTGTTCTAAAAAAAAGGAAAGAGTCCAATGCAGGCTTTCTTTTTAAAAATTTTTTTTAGCTGCGGTAAAGTTCAAAAAGCCCTATGCACATCACTTTTGAAAACCAAGAGTCCCACAGCTACTGTTATAAACAGCATTTCACACAACAGATCTGTAGCTGTTCACAGCTCACAAACATGGCCGCTTGCCAGTGGTTGACGCCTTAGCTACGTAGCCCAATGGTTTACAGCTCAGAAACGTAGCAGCTTTGCATGTGGTTGGCCAAAGGTCATTGCTCAGAAAGCATGATGATGATAGTGCTGTAGGGGCAACGTGCCACTATCAAGAGGTCTGGATGGGAGAGGTGGTCCGCGTACTGCAGTTGTCGTCGGAGGAGGGGACTGAGATTTGCACACACTGGCGAATGTCGCCGCGACAGATGGGGCACTTCTCCAGCTGCAGGGCACACTCCTCGCAGAAACCCCTGCACAACAGCAAAAACAGCAATAAATATGCACCGAAGGTAGTGCATATTTGTCAACTAAAACCTATTTTATTTATCAATGAAAGGACTTACTAATTAACCGCCTAAGGCAGTGAGTTGGCGTCTTGGGCAGCGTGAGTTAAGAGATTGTGTATGGATCAGCACCTTGAGATGGAAATGCTCTATATAAGAACTGTTGTTTTCATGTTTAAAACTAGTGAGCAATGGTGAGCGCAGGACTGTGCATGTGGACATTTGTGCATGAGGTGTATGTGTGTGCGGGAAAGGAGGAAAGATGACACACCACTTTTTGCAGCAAAGAAAGTGACAAAATAGCTTACTGGTGTCCGCAGTCTAAGAGCTTTGTGTTGGCCTGAAGGTCAAAACACACCATACAGGAGTCTTCCTTCACCGTCACCTGCATCAGCATGTCCAGCTTCTTCTGCCTGCACAACCATGGCAACATACATACATTCCCTACAAATAACGGCAAAAAACTTTTTATTGTTTGGAAATGGGAGTTTTTTCATCGATAAAGAATGATTAAAGGCTGGAACAAAAATGTCCTCAATACCACTTTGGACAGACTTTGAGGTATTTCCCCATCTCCACACAACGAGACCAATAGACTTCTTTTGAATCTCCAATAGCCGCCCTACAACAAGCAAGCTCAGCATGGCTTTGTACTGTTTCCTTACCTGGGCAGGATGATTCTGTCATCAGCAGTAAGCAGGCCGTAGTGGTTGAAGGTCTGGAAGTTGTGGGGCGGAGGGTACTTGAATGGTTTGGCACCAAAGTTGAACTCACACTGTTGAAACGACATGAAGCTGGCTGCTGCAAAGAACCCACTCCTGCGCGACAAAATAATGAACAGTTGTAAGAAATACCTAGCTATAACAGTGCCGGCTACACAAACACACCTTGCAAGAGCCATCTTTGAAGATGGAATTTTGTCTGCCTTCATTGATGGTGGGATAGAGAATGGCCACATATGCAAACAATTTCATCAGTATAGAGATTCTCCAAATGCTGTAGCTGGGAAAGGAAAAGAAAACGTGTACCAACCTTGCATGGTTAAATAGCTGCCTGAAAGGAGGGAGAGGGTCTCCGTTAAGATAAAACAACAAGTTCTGATGTGTCACGTCCAGCAGGAGGCCAAGGATGTCACCTGAAACAATCACACACACAACAACATAAACTAACTGCAGGTAACACAAAACAGCATAGCACAACAACAGCCTACAGGCAACCAGCTTTAACCCTCATGTTTCATTATTTCTTAATGAGTGTCACAGAACCAGACCTTACATTTTCCTGCACATCAAATTAGTGGAAGAAATCCAATCATAAGACTTTCTATCTGTCTATGTATCAATTAATCAATCAATCAATCAATCAATCAATCACTCTCCCTCTCTCTCTCTCTCTCTCTCTCTCTCTCTCTCTCTCTCTCTCTCTCTCTCTCTCTCATGCATTTAGCGATTTACACATTTAGAATATAACTTATAAGCAACACCCAACAGCAAAACACACACATATGCATTGTTAACTTTGTGACAGCACTTTACAAACAAAACGACAAAATCAACATCACAAAACAGGCTCAACAACATTTGCACAACGGTAGGAAGAGAAGGAGAAGAAGAAGCAGAAGAAGGAGGAGTAGCAGCAGAACAAGAATGACTGATAACCTATTACTATTAGTGCAGAAGAATTATATTATAGTAGTACCACAGTAATAATAATAATTATAATAATTAACATTTGTAAAGTGCCCTTCCTCACTAGAGCTCATAGCGCTTTACACACACACACACAAATAAAAATAAAATAAATAAATATATAAATAAATAACATGAAAGCAAAAATGAAACCCCAAATCAGAACACACCCACACACACACACAGCTGAGGGAACACAGTATTATCATGACTTTCCTGAAATTACATTACATTACATAATTGTTGCTTTAGGTCCAGCGGACTCTTCCGAGCCAAATCAGGACCGGACAACCCCCAATCCGCATAAAAGATCTGCTGAAACAACCCTAGTGGGAAAACTGAATGCCCTCCACCAGCCAGTCACTTTACAATAAAGACATCCCACGCAGGGGACGCTGAGGCTGCACTCTAATTTATCGAACCCCCGTTTACAAAAACAAAATAGAATACAAACATCATTATAAATTATCAACAAAACATATACATATAAAATGCCTACATTGCTAAATAATAACATCATAGGAAGCCCTAGTGACCACCTGGCAGAAAGCGTCCAATATTCCCAAGCTGATCCAACAGACCCATACACAAACAAGGAGTCTTGTCCCGGAAGAGTTTTCAAGAAAAAAGGTAGGTGACTGGTCTAGCAAAGAAGACGATAGTATAGCAGATTGATAGAACAGAGCAGGACTGAGAAAGAGCAAATGAGAAAGACAGCGACAGTGGGAATTTCAAGCACTAAATTTCCAGAAAGTGGGGATACTATTTATACTGAAACCCCCGGCACCCCAACAAGGGATTTCCTGAAATGCCACATAAGTTGTGCTGACAATGGTTCATATTTCGCCCCCCTTTTTAAGTACTTTTAAGTGTTCGAAAACTAACCCTAACCCAGCCCTAACCCTAACGGATCATTGTTCTGACGTCAAAACAAGTTGGTCTGTCAAAACAAGTTATGTAGATGTTCACTGGTTTGTCCAGATAACACCGTGTAAGTGTGCCCACACAAGCACGCATGCACACACACACACAGACACATACCCACACACACTATGACTGTGTGTTTCAAGTATTTGACAAAGGAAAGTTCAGGTTAGAGATGTAAGGAAAGACGCCATTGGAAATGTGTTTTGAGTCCAGAGCCAAAGTATTAGTGTGTATGTGTGTGCGTGAGAGAGAGAGCGAGAGAGAGAGAGAGAGAGAGAGAGAGGGAGAGAGGGGGAGAGAAAGAGAGTGAGGGAGAGAGGAGTATTTGGACACTTCCATCATTCATCACCCATGTCTCATCCCTTTCTTGTTACATATATGTTCATTGTTTACAATTTCTTGCCCTCACATATGTTGTTGTTTTGTGTGTGTGGGTGTGGGTGTGTGTGTGTGTGTGTGTGAGTGGGTGAGTGTGTGTGTGTGTTTAATCCTAATTGTATTTGTCAGTAATTTTCTGTCTACTGACATTGCCTTCTAGCTTACAGTTGTTATTTTTTTTTATCTTCTTCAATCTTTATCATTGTCATTGTTAAAAATGTTCGACTGTGAGTGTTATAATTTTTATTGTACACCTTACACCTGTCAAGACTAAGCGTTTCAAAATGTTAATAATAATAATAATAATAATAATAATAATAATAATAATAATAATAATAATAATAATAATAATAATAATAATAATAATAAATCCAGGTGTATCAACTCTGAGCTGAGAAACCCTAAGGCATCTATGAAATAATAATCTTGCCTACAGGCATACGAAGTCCAAGATACTGGAATCTTAACCATAATTGGTACATTTGTGTGTTAAGTGCATGTAAGTGTGAACAAAAGGAGGGTGTGAGTAAACACCTGAAGCCAATATCTTGCTCCTGGCAATATCTTGCTCCTGGCAAAGGAAACTTAAGCTATAAAATTAGCTTCTGATTATTTATTAATTTTCTTCTGCTGAGACATGTATGATTAAAAATAGGTGTCTAATCTACTGGTTGTACATTGTTGTCTCGTTAATGGAATGTTCATGTAAGTTGGGTGGAGTGGGGTGCAGGATGTACAGCTGCAAAAATTGTACTACATAATGAAACGCATTGAAGTCACCAATCAAACTGACAATAGGTCCTGATAGGAAGTCCTCTCCATAATCGCACAAACAACTGCGAACCAGACAAGGTGGAAGCCCATTTGGAAAGACAGGACCATCAATCTACATTCCAAGGTAAGGCTGCTGCGCTCCCTTGTCATCTCCATCTTCCTATACGCTTGCGAAACATGGACCCTCACATCATATCTACAACGAAGAATACAAAGCACAGAGATGAGGTGCTACAGAAGACTTCTGGGCATTTCCTATACCCAGCACATCACCAACAACGAAGTCCGACAGACCATCACACAAGCCTTTGGACAACATCCAATTTTGTTGGACAATATGCTCACAGTGGTGAAGAAACAGAAACTCCGATGGTATGGCCACGTCACCAGAGCATCAGGCCTTGTAAAGACCATCCTGCAAGGCACGGTGCAACGAGGCAGAAGAAGAGGGAGACAGAAAAAGAGGTGAGAGGACAAACATTCGAGAATGGACTGGCTTGACACTGAGCGAAGCCATGAGGGTTGCTGAGGACAGAGAAAGATGGAGTACGCTGGTTAAACGATCATCTGGGTGCTCTAACGACGAAGGTTACGGGATAAGATAGGAATAAAATTTCCCTTCATCAACGAGAGTCGAACCTCGGTTCTCCAAGCAAGCAATATACCCACAAGGCCCCTGTGCTACCAATGGTGACTATTGTACCTGTAGGTCTACTGTGAACCAATCACTATCCCACCTTTCGTTTACACTTCTCAACATATTGCCAATGGTTCCAGAGTGGCTTTGCAAGGAAAGTGTCCTCTGTGGCCACAACTACCGTTACAAGGGCACGGGGGTGGAAGTAGTGATTCAATTAGCAGAGCTAGTGGAAAAAGGGATTGTATCAACAATAGGAGTCTGTGCTAATCCTCCTTAGGTTCTCCACCAAAACCTGAGTGGGCACCAGGCTATAACATAACGCTAAACCACAAAAATAAAGGGCAGCCACAGGCTAACGGCAACTTGTAAACAATAGAACCAACCACTAGAAGGACAAAGCCCATATGACTCACATGCTACTTATGGAACTCGCAAAAAAGTATACATGACTTCAGCAAACTATTGTGTAATTGCTGGATATTACGGGCCAGTGCTTTGAGAAGCTCTCTGAGCTTGTAAGTGCGCTGTACAAGAGAAATCTATTTCTTTATTTTTACATTTAAATGGGATCCCAGAAAAACTGTAACAGTGGCATTAACATGCAAACTAATAGTTTAATACTATCTTTAACCTTGCGATGATCTTGACTGTTTACATGGCCTTGACGTCTGGCTCCAAATAAACACTACGATCAAATAAACTGCAGCAAAATATGCCAATAAGTTATCTTGGAATGACCTTGACCTTCAATGACTTTGATATGACCTTGACCTTCACATGATCTCTGATGCTCATGTTTGATCAAATAACCCAATGTTGATGCATACTATGGGTCAAATATAGAGCCACTGTACAATAGCCAATGTTTTAATGGAATGACCTTGACCTTCAATGACTTTGATATGACCTTGACCTTCACATGACCTCTGATGCTCATGTTTGATCAAATAAGTAACCCAATGTTGATGCACACTATGGGTCAAATATAGAGCCACTGTACGATGGCCAATGTTTTTATGTTTTTTGTGAGGCCTAAAATAACCTTGATCTTCAAGATCAAACCAAAATTGCAACAATTATGAAAGAACAATCTTTTATCTCTAAATATAACACGTTTGGACCTTTTATCTCTCATAGTTTAGGTTCAGGGTCACTTCAAAGTACCCATTTGAACCGACTTTGGACAGCTCCTGTGACCTTGACCTTGGAGCAAGGTTGACCAAATGTGTGTGGCGTGTGTGTGGCTCATTTCTATCATGCATCAAAAAACCAAAAGTTCAATATGAAAAACTTATTTTAAAACTTTGAATTTTATGAAAAATGGTTTTGCTAACCCTGTGACTTTAGCCTTAAAGTGGTCATTTAGTCACTGATAATTTTCGAGGTCTCATGCACAAACACCCATTCTACCAAGTTTGGTTGTGGTTCATGAAATAGGTTCCAAGTACTTAGCCTCTTCCAAGTTTTACTCAGACAGACGGACGGCGGAGGGACAGAAAGACATGTTCAATATAATTTTTGGACTATTTAGGACTCATCTCGTACAGAATTGCACAAATCTGAAACAAAAATTTGGTGTGTGTGTGTATTTGTTTGTGTGTGACACAGGGAGAGAGAGCAAGAGAGAGAGAGAGAGAGAGAGAGAGAGAGAGAGAGAGAGAGAGAGAGAGAGAGAGAGAGAGAGAGAGAGAGAGCAAGAGAGAGCAAGAGAGAGAGAGAGCAAGAGAGAGATAGAGAGAGAGAGCAAGAGAGAGATATAATACACAGATTTACAATGCTTCATGCATGTGCGTCAAAATTGTTCATGAAAACTTTTTTTTTTTGTTCTTTTTCTCTCATGCCTTATTTTTATGTTAATTTTATATTTATTGTATTCAATTTAGCTCATGCCATTGTTGGTCTGCACTGAACTAACAACATCTAGAAAGAAATGTGGGAAAATGCGCACACATGTATGCAAGAGCTGGTCTCTCTGGAAAATAATCACCAGCTTCATGGATGGCTGAAGAAAACTATAATATTCTACGATTCAGTTGAAAATGAATCTTATTTCCAAGTAGCGTTCTTATGCCATGAGATGTAGATGAACGGTTTGTGATGCCAGAACTGATAACAAGGAAGTGAAATGAACCATGCAGGCATTGTTGTGGCACGAGAATTACCTTAAATAATTAGTTTATTTTAAATGTGGTTGGTTAGTTGGTTGTTTTATTAACGTCTTTTTTCATCAAGATGATAAAGACCATACATACAGATTCACGCATTTAAACAGACACACATAAACACACACATACACACAGGGGCTATTACTATCTATCTAACAGAACAATAACAATTTTAAATGTGTGTAGACGCTGGTATGACGCCTTCTGTGCAGTGCCGTTGTTTGTTTAACTCCCAGGAACTTCTTTCGTAACTGAAGGTAAGGTGCGACACCCTTAACACCTTACCCCTTAGGCCCCCTTTCCACCCTTACCTGAGCCTAACTCACCACAGGCGCGCTGGCCTATCTGCTACAATAATGACATTTTCATAGAGAGCAACCACTCCACTAATCACGCTTCCTTTCATCCCCAACAGCCTATCGGGCCATTGGAAAAGAAAGGAGGAGATTAGACCAAGAAAAGAGTGAGCCACAGCCGCAGGACATATAGTGAGAAAGCAAAAAAAAAAAACAAAAAAAAAACACCTCTACCAATACCCCTCGCTCACTGAGTCCAATAGTTAAAATATGGGAAGAACTTCATTCCACAACTCTTCTTATTCTCCTTCTAATCCTGCCTTACAATATGTCATTGATCCCAATACTTTGTTGACATAGGGCAAGAACAAGATAAAAAATAGTGGTGGGAGTTCTTTCCATTGTAAGTATTTGGATCAATGAGAGAGGGGTATATGAAGAGTTTTTTTTATGAGGCTCACAATATGTAAGCTTAAAAAAATAATTCACTAACACCGTCTCCTTTAAAACACCTCTTTGGATTTTGACTAAACAATGGTATACGTATGTAACATCCCTCCGCCTCCTTAAATAGAACATCTAATCCTCACTCTCTCTTACCTTTGCTACACAAATCTTCATCATATCACTCCACACCAAATGATGGCATATCATATCACACCACCTCACCTCACTTCATAGCTTAATACTAGGGAAAAACCCTCACACTCTTCACTTTCTATGTTTAAAAACAAAACAAAAAACTAAACCAACGCTCATTCTCCCCTACCCCCCCCCCCCCCCAACACTCATTCTCCCCTAACCCATACTGCGACCAAAAGACAGAAGGGGCAATTACTACAACAAAACAAGTGAAAAGAACACGATAAGGAAACAGTAGGAGGAAAGCCTTCCAACAGGAAAAGTGCCGGTACGGTACAGATCATGCTGCTTTATTCTCTATATCACCATATTACAGTAGCAGACTGTAGTTACTGCTCTTAGTGCGATGTTCTACGTGTCCTTGCAACAGGATCTGGGCAATGCGCCTTGGTCGTGGTATTCTCTCAATGTTACTGATATAGAATCTAGGTAAATTGTGTCTGGAATCTTGGATGAGTACAATCTTTTGACTGAAGACAATGCTCACGTATTCTTTCTAGGTTATTTTTGGCATTGGATTTTGGACACTTGTCACCCATGCGGACAAAATTCGAGTTCTCTTCTCAACAGAGCGGCGCCAACCAGGACATGGAGGTGGGAGGATGGAATGGGGAAGGTTTGTTTCTTTTTTTGGGTGGGTGGGGGGTATCTGGCACTCACCTGTTGAAGACGAAATGAAAATGAACGCCGTATTTTGAAAGTTCACGCGATAGAATGCACGCAGGCATAGACTAGACCTCGGTCTATACTCCCATCTGAAAGAGTAGGACCACTGCGCTGACTGAGCATCATGGTCATGTTATCAGGTACTCTAGGTGGTTACTGTAGGCAGTACAAGCTGCGGTCGGCCGGTGCTTAGCCATCATTTTTCTACTCGGCTGCCGCGGTACCCTTAAACATAAATATGGTCCTTGTGTCTGGAACCTTTGAAAAACTCGCACTTTTGAATGAAGGGAATGCTGACGGTGTGATATTATTTACATGGTGTTGTTTACATAGCATCTAAGCATTGTATCTGGAACCTCTCAATAACTGGGACTTTTGAATGGCGAGGAGAGGGGGGGGGGGAGCAGTTTTCTGTTTGAGTAGGTGTTGTTTGGATCGTGGTAACAACAATGTGAAACAGGTAAAGAGGAGAGAGAAGAATCAACACAAATTGTCCATTACCAAACGAATTCTGGACATTCACAGTAAAGAAGAATTCTAATGATCAATGGAGAGTATTTTACCATTCAGTTTTTCTTTGCATTGAACAGAGACCAACACAAAGACCGAGCCTTTTCTAGCTGTATGAAAACAACAAATCTTCACCATCACCGGGGGTCTTTAATTTTCCATATAGATCTTTTATTTTCAAAGCTGTTCTCGCATTTATTACCTCTAAAAGAGAACTGCGGGGGATGAGAACAGAAAATGAAAAGAACTCTTAACCCGCACCACTTGATCATCTATCATCCAAGCATACCCGAGAAACGCCGCATTTCATAATTTCTTTATTTCCTTATTTATATTCTGTTACATTATGGTATCTTGACATTCAAGCGTAATGAACATCGTGAAAGGGGCGGAACCGTATACAGAGAATATGAGACTTTTTTAAACTCTACCAAGGAAACCCAAAGGTATCGTGCAGAGTATATGGCTAGGAGGTTGTGGCCTAACTAAACTCTTGTCAAACGTTGTATATTATATTAATATCGTAAAAAAAAAAACTCCAAAGGAACGATACAGAGAATACACACAATTCTACTTCTAACTAAACGCAGTCCAGGAAAAAAAACCAAAGCCTCGAACAGCCTGGGTAGGATCCGAGGTGCTCACTTATCTTCGTAAACGTTTATTTAGAGAATACCGTTCGCTCTTACTTTTCCTCTTTTACAGAAAAGGCCTATCACCCACAGTCTTCCTTTTGTACCCAACGGTGCAGCTGCTATTAGTATATTAGGTTTATGCTTTGGATCTCGGCATAAACAGATTATTTTAAAAAAAATAATTTCATATAACATGTGAATGACAAGTCATACCAACACGAAAGACTAAATATAAAATTTATCAACTAGATTGATACCATTTGTATGTACTAAAAAAAAAGAATAGTGAAGTTTAACTAAAGATTTAACAAATCTCCTCTATACGGAATACCTCCCACAAGTTGGATTTTAAGAACGAGAAATAAAGTTTCCTTTGAAACGAATTCAACATGGAAGGGACATCTTCCGGAATCAGACTCTTCTTTCAAATTGGTAAGTAAATTTTTTTTATAAATATATTTAAATGAAACCTTTGAATAACTTATTTAATTTTCGCAAATTTATTACCGAGCAATCAATATAGCCTGAGGTATTAATAGATTAAAGAGCGGTGCTTATTACATACTAAAATTGAAATGCAGCCATTGCCGAAATTTCAATAAGCAAAGGAAAATTCATTTATAGGAGAAGAAGAAGAAGAAGAAGAAGAAGAAGAAGAAGAAGAAGAAGAAGAAGAAGAAGAAGAAGAAGAGGAGGAGGAGGAGGAGGAGGAAGAAGAAGAAAAATAAGAAGAGGAAGAAGAAGAGGTGGAAGAAGAAGAAGAAGAAGAAGGAGGAGGAGGAGGAGGAGGAGGAGGAGGAGGAGGAAGAAAATGAAGAAGAGGAGGAGGAGGAGAAAGAGGAGGAGGAGGAGGAGGAGGAGAAGGAGGAGGAGGAGGAGGAGGAAGAAGAAGAAGAAGAAGTACCCGGTACACATTGGTCGAAGGCTGCCAGAAGCATGCTTTACTAGTCGCCTCAACAGGCAATAAAGCATGCTCTCATGCTTCAGAGCACTGCTTCCTATACGCTTCAAGCTCTATAGTGACGGAAAAAGCGCAATTTCACTGTAAACATATACAGAATGTTGCTCTACAACATTCCGCTCTTTCCGTCTCAAAAACCCGTTTGCCTTGTTGAATTCTTAAATTGTATGAAACCAACTGAGGACACTATCCGGCGTCAACAAACGGTTCAAAAACATTCTCAAACGGTTCGTAAAAGACAGCTGACCTAGAAACAAATACAGTTTGACCTATTTCGTCCCCTAGAGGAGATGAAACTTACATTTTCTATTTTCATGAGTTCATTGGTCAATGCTCCTAGGGCTTGAAGCGTATAGGAAGCAGTGCTCTGAAGCATGAGAGCATGCTTTTTGCCCTGTTGAGGCGACTACTACGGCATGCTTCTAGTAGCCTTCGACCAATGTGTATCGGGTGCAAGAAGAAGAAGAAGAAGAAGAAGAAGAAGAAGAAGAGGGAAGAGGAGAAACATCAGACCCCTCGAAAATTATAGACACAATGTTCAACACAACTCCTATAGATAGACACTGTAAAGTGTTTCCAGTTTTCGTATATGTCCCGTTGGGATGCAGGGGGTTTCTCTATAAGTACGTAGTATCCCCACTTTGTGGAAATTTAGTGCTTTAGATGACCTCTGTTTCTGTCATTCTCATTTGTTCTTTCTCGTTCTATCAATCTACAATTTTCTTCGCTAGACCAGGTACCTACATTTTTTCGTGAAAACTCTCCCAAAATCTTCATTTGTATATGGAGTCTGTTGGGTCAGCCTGGGATATTGGACGCTTTCTGCCAAATGGTCAATATGGGTTCTATGGTATTATTATTTAGCAATATAGGCATTTTTAATGTATACGTTTTGTTGATATTTTATAACGATGTTTATATTCTATTTTGTTTTTGTAAACGGGGGTTCGATAAATTAGAGTACTACCTTAGCGTCCCCTGCACGAGATGCCTTTATTGTAAAGTGACAGGTTGGTGGAATGCCTTCAGTGTTACCACTAGGGTTGTTTCAGCAAATCTTTTATACGGATCAGAGGTGAGCCCAATTTCAATCAAGTCGTGGTCCTGATTCGGCTCTTTGCAGTCCGCTGGACCCTATAAACAATGAGTAACTAAGAAACAAACTTTGCATATTACTTTTGCAGTGAATACAACCAGCCAACAGTATCAAGGTTATGAATGTGCGGATCCCGTGCCCCTTTTCTACGGGCTAATATTAGTAGTAGTAGTAGTAGTCATTACTGGACCTACTAATCCTACAGGACCTGCCAGCTTTCACTGACGTCATGACGTGACCATACGGTGTGGTATACGTTTACACTGATAACACGCCACAGCAGTGGGATTACCAACTTTGATACCCGATACCACCTAGTCTGGTCACTGGCTTAAAAGTCAACTGGAGATTTTATCAAACAACAAGGATGATCTCTTAACTATTCTCATAACTTTCTAGCCTGGCTGGTGAGTCCACTCTGTATTCTGAGTGATCTTTTTGAGAATTTATGAGACACTCTCTGCATTAATAAGATTGTCTAATAAAAAGGTCACTTTTGTGCGTCTGTGCTTTTATATCCGGATTCCTTTTCAAGAAATGGAGGATCTTATATGAAGGCTTCACACCAACAGACGATCGTGTATTTGATAGACTACAACGAGAAAACTTGGAAAGGAATAGGTCATCTGGATAAGATTCAGGTCATCGTTTTGATTATAGAGATACAATTTGGATAGGATCCTATCCTCGCCTATCCTATCCCGTAACTCGAAAGTCTTTGGGGCACCACAGATGATCGTTTAACCAGCGTACTCCATCTTTCTCTGTCCTCAGCAACCCTCATGACTTCGCTCAGCTTCAAGCCAGTCCATTCTCGAATGTTGTCCTCCCACCTTTTTTTGTCTCCCTCTTCTTCTGCCTCCTTGCACCGTGCCTTACAGGATAGTCTTTGCAAGGCCTGGTGCTCTGGTGACGTGGCCATACCTTCGGAGTTTTCCGTTTCTTCACCAATATAAGCATGTCATCGTGTTGTCCAATGGCTTGTGTGATGGTCTGTCGGATTTCGTCCTTAGTGATGTGCTGGAAATAGCACATCATATCTTTGTATTCTTCGTTGCAGGTCTGCTGTGAGGGTCCATATTTGGCAAGCGTATAGGAAGATAGAGATGACAATGAAGCGCAGCAGCCTTATATTGGAACGTAAACTGAGGGTTACGTCTTTCCAAATAGGCTTCGTATTTGAATAGGAACCGATCAGTAAGTCATGATAGGCATCGTTAACCTGAGTTGGCTGTGCGTAACCGAAGACGTTTTCAAGCTATATTTTAATGCTACAAAAGACTATAGAGTAGATCGGCAATATTCTTTTAATCACAGAGTACAAAAGATCGATAGGCTTGCTGATCACCTCTGAATGCAAAAGACTATGGCACGGCAGTGAGACCGAGTTGTGTGTCTGGAAGAATCACAGAGCCAGACTGTGTAGCGGAGTCAGCTAGTGGAACGCCGTACATACAAAGCTAATCAGCAGTCAATCAGCCAAGCGTTTTATGCTTGACAATGACTACACGACTATATAAAACTATCGACTACACAGTCACAAAATTTGTCCCCTATACGCCATGTGTCCGGGGACGTTAATCTACGTAAGAAGAAGTCACAAAATCCCGTCTGCCATATTGCCAATGGTGGGTGTAGACGTTAAACTTCAATGTTCATTCAGAGTCACAAAGTAGAAAGCACGGAAGAAGCGGTTGTTTAATGCTGGAGAGAAGAGAAGAGGGTGGGGCGGGGAGGGGGGTGAGGGGGGCGGGGGCTGGGGCTGGGGGCCGGAATACGCTCCGGTGTCGCGTGACTATATATATAATCTACAATTACCCTTTATGTGACAAGGTTTGTCCCTATACGCCAGGTGTCCGGGGACGTTAATCTATGCAAGAAAGAAAAAAAGATGTGACAAGGTAGTCCTCTATATGCCTAGTGTGTCCGGCCTGCCTGCCTGTGACAAAGATGGCACTTTAAATTTTTAGATCTAAGCCAACTGCTATCCGATTTATTTCAAACTTGATCAACACCCTGGTCCAACATGTTGATTCTATTTTTAGAGAGAGAGAGAGAGAGAGAGAGAGAGAGAGAGAGAGAGAGAGAGAGAGAGAGAGAGAGAGAGAGAGAAAGAGAGAGAGAGATGAGCCAGTCCTCTAGTCCAGCAATGTGAATTAACTGTAGGAAAAGCTCATGGTACAAAGCTCTGGGTCTGTGAACAACTGCCGTCTGCTACATTAGACCTGAATGCGTGAGAATTGCGCTTTGAACCAATTATTTTTAAAATTTAAAAAAGCGCTATATAAATATTATTATTATTTTGTTGTTGTTGTTGTTGTTGGGCTACAGTTTATTATCACTTTCTATCGGGAAACTCTGGCCCGCCTCCCCCGGGGAAGGCGTAGTCGCAGCCAGTGGCGCGCCCAAACCCTACCTACCTAACATTATTGGTGATTTTTTTTTAAATTATTATTATTATTATTATTATTATTATTATTATTATTATTATTATTATTATTATTATTATTATTATTATTATTAAAGGCGTCATCAGGACAAAGATCAAACCAATACGTGTTCACGAGATCCGCTTTAAATCCTCTCCTAGGTATGGCCCGCCAATCAGTTTCGACCAACTCCGATCCCAATCTTGGCTCCGTATGCTTCTTCATTACAGACATGTAAGTGGTAGGAATGGCAATATTAATAGAATGAATAGCACTGACATGCATGTGATGACCCGATAAGCTTCTTAATTACAACGTACAAACGACACTATCACTCTATAAACTCAACTCTAGTCTTCCCTTCCAACATAATTACATTTCCATCTCCAGATTAGAAGGCTGGTTAGTTATTATCTTGTGTGATACTATGCTTCAGCCCCAAGAAGTTGTATCATATTATAAAGCTGAACAACAGTACACAAAGGTAAACAAGGCTATAGCAGGTTTTATCGATAATAAACCATGCTTTTGTGGCAACGGATCTCATTTTTTGTCTCCCTGAATCGACTGATACACGCAATAAGACACCTTTGACCTTTAGCTCCCTTCGTTACGAGTGACTGCCCTTTGCTGGGTAAAGACAAAGGGCGACAATCTTTGGATTGGCAGACGACTTTTTATTTGACATTTCAATGGATGACACAAAGCATTGGCAGCAGAGTATGCAATCAAAAGACTATGAGGGTCCTCAAAAGACCTCCCTGGCAAAGATTCAATGAAGTGCTAAGAAGCCAAGTGTCTTGCAACAAAATCGTCTGCAATGCCTGAACAGGCGACACACAAATGGAGATATTCAAAAGCGTCTTTTTAACGAGCTCAGCACCCCAGTCAATGCGACTGTTGCATGTCTGCAAACGACCAAAACTTTAGCGGTGTTCAAAAGCTTTCGATTGAAAATGTATGGCCAATTCCAGTGACATAAGAATGTGAAAACAAGGATCAACCCCCCCAAAATGGAATACTTCGAAATCAAACGAAGACTCTAAAAACCTTTCTTGCAGTTTAAAAAAAAAAAAAAAACTAAAGCTAAGTCAATACTACTGAAAAGAGTTGAAGCATCTCTCAAGATGGCCGGTTATCCAGGAATGTTGATCAATGCGGATTCGGTCATTTCTCCAATCGAGCAAGCTGGTAAGTACATATTATCTGGCTGTTTGCAATATCATGCCATATATTTTAGATCTACACCGTCTCCAACATCTATGAAAATGTCCTCCACCGCATACAGTCTTTTATAGTGAGCATTTATTTACCGTTGTGTGTTATCTGTGCATGTTTGCATAAGCAGATCAAGTTTAAGAGTTTCCTTTAAAAAAATAATTTAAAAAAAAAGTAATAAAAAGCCTACCACCGAAACACTGATTTCATTTGATTTGGTGATTGAATTTAAACTACGATACTTATGATCTCATTATCTATGTTTACCATCAATCTGAAGAGGCATTAGCATTCAATGGAGATATAAGTCATTGTTTTTCATTGCGTTACTAAAGTTCGGAGTCCCAAAATCATGTTTGACGCCACTGATCAAATGACGACACGCCTGTTTAAGGTTTGTCTCCACATTATGAAAAGAACGAAGTTTAATAAACTTCAAATCCTTCACTTCAATCACAAGTTAATATTGTTTGTACTGTTCTGATCCCGAGAGAGTGAAGAGGTACAACAATCATCCTAATGATTCGGACTTTTACTAATTTTGTTATGCTTTGTCCTATCTCGTCCTAACTCACATTCTGTTCAAGTTGACATATTCATGTATATTTTTTCCGGATACTGGTATTAGTACTTATTTCATGTTCTGTTTTATGTACTTAAAATGAACTGATGAACCCTGATCAATTGTTGTGGAACAATCAAATAATAAGAAGCAGAAATAGTAAAAAGGTAGGAAGACAGCAGAAAACGAGAAGACATTATTACCATCGGCGGCCATTTTACAAATCACTTTGTAATAGTAAGAATTCTCACTGATTTAATTGAATTTAGATATATTTCGTACCACGCTTTTATACGTAATTGTAGAATGCTCATAGAGTTCAGGCAGGTGATTGGAAAGGGAGAGCGAAAGGGGGGAATAATTTATTGTTAAATTTGCGGCATTGAGCGCGTCTTCAAAACAATCCAACGCCTTGCCAGCCCCGCCATCAAAATGTTAAGTACAGTCTTAACGCCTTTAAGACAGGCGCAATTACAAAGGTGGCATCGGCTACAGCCAGGTGGTTCTCTTATTGGACTGGCCAGCGACCTACCGAACAAGCTTTCACATTTACATACTGAGCCAATGATCACCCGCTGCTGTCACTTTTACGCACTGAACTTCTGGCACTAAAGCTGCAGCTGCCTTATTAGAGGTGTTCATTGAACGAAAGGTAGTGGTCACAATTTGCAGCATATTTATATTTCTTAGTGTTACAAACTAATACCACTACCAAAGACTGCATATAACATAAAACTATAGTATGTGCTTTTAATATAGCATGTAGATCGATTTGGGGTCGATTAGTGGTAAATAGCGCTTATATATAGCCTGTAGACTTGCAGCACACATACATTAGTAGTAGACGATAAAAGCATCAAGCACAAACAAAAACTATTCTACAACTATGTTGTGCATACTGGATATCGGTGGCTAGTGCACTGACGCAACTTTTTGAGCTAATAAGAAGCACAATAAACGAACGATCCCATTGCTTCAGCCAGTAGTGTCCACATATCCCATAAAAGAATCACCTCCAATAATCTCAGAGTAACCAATACTCAGCATTAACTACTAATTAATATATTGGGATGATAAACTTATTAAATACCAAAGCGGAGTGGCTATAGACGGTTAGTGGGTTATCTCTTAGATGCCTCACGAACAAAGGTACAAAGTGCTTGCTCATTGTGGCCTATAAGGTTGAGGGTGTTGAACTCACAATCCTCTTCTACTCTTTCAACTGCGTGTGCCAGTAAACATTGGGAGTAGACTAGTTCCTCAGACATTTTACCCTTGTTTTACCATGAGAATTTTTTTTAAAATAAACTCCGAAGATTTTTTTTTTTTTTAAATAAAATAAATATTTGAAGACTCAATGGGTTGTTATCTTCAATCTATTCTTTTGTGCCAGTAGTTTCTAACACAAAGTCAAATCCCATCGTACTTCAAATGGTCATGTTGAAAGTAACGGAGGTAGATTATTGACTCCTGCAAGATGTTCAGACAGTAAAGTGGTTCATTACATCAATTAACCCAAAGCCGTCCGTGGTAGCCATTACCACCGTTGATCGTGCTCTCAACAAAATCCCATTTGAACCATCTGCCAATGAGTACTGATTAAACTATTATGCATGACGTCTGTATAACTGTAAAGGCAAACATGAGAAAAGAGGTGAGAGAGGGAAGTGGGAGGGGGAGGGATGGAGAGAGAGAGACTGATAGAGAGAAGGATCTCACCAGACTGTCCCTGAATTCTCGTACACTGAGGCAAATGTAAATTTCGAAAATAATAATAACAGCTACAAAAGAACAGTCGTGCAGAGTGTGCAATCTATTGGCCAAGAGCTTCAAACCGGTCTCCAACCAAAACACTGAAGAAATGCCCGCAAACAAGTTTATTAATATAATTTTGCGCGCCTTTGAATAATGGCAGGAGGATTAGAACATTCCTTTGTCTCGCACGAACTCTGGCAGGGGCGACAGATCTCCAACTGATAGTCGAAAAGGAAATTCAGCGTTTCTGGAACTCCAGCATAAGGACTTCCTGGCACCCTAACAGCCACTCACAGCATTAAAATATTGATCTGTGTGCAGGAACAAATAGTCCGGATGAAGGAACACGATCGGAGTGTGCTATTAGGAAGTGCAAAGAGATGTGAATTAACCCGTCTATACACTCACTATTCAACAGGTTTAACCCATAGCCCCGGGTGGATTTGAAAATGCAGGGATGAGCAGATACCTTCTATTTTACAATGCAGCAGAAGTAGAACACTGCGCAGTATAAGTGATATTTTTAAATGGTGCCTGTGCAGGCGGCTGGATCCGAAATGCAACAGAGTTGGTTTGAATCTTATAGTTGATGATTTCACATATCTGGTAGGAATTAATAGCCACAGATAATGTGCAATACTCCCTCCTTATATTCCAAAGTACACCTCCTCTAGTTGTATCGAATCTATTCTCTTAACTCTTTTTACGCGTAAAAAAGGTAAAGGTAAAGGTAGTCCCATAGCCTTGTGGCCATAGGGGAGCGTGATGTTGGAGATCACACTTATCTTGGGCCAGCGTAATGAGGGTGATGCCCATCCCTCTCCCTCGTTGCTTTACCTTCCCCACCCTTAAGAGAGTAGGTACTCAGTCACAGGTGAATCAACTGGGGGCGTTGTTATTTGTCGCTTCACGTTTTGCGTTCACCCATCCAAGTGCTAACCGCACTGGACGGTGCTTAACTTGCGACACAGTAGCGAGTGCTCCAACCACTGCGCTATCCGACACCCCTTTTACGCGTTTAATCTATCTATATATCTTTAGACCCTCACCCAACATCATTCCCCACCCCTCTACACACATTCTACCTCTCTTCCGCTCCACCTCTTTTCCTCCCTCTGCCTCACCCTCCGCTGTTCAACACACCAAATAAGACAAACACTTGTGTTAATCCTGTTATTTTCTCTTCCTCTTAGCAAGAGGATCGAACCATGCCTACCTCATGAATAGGAAGATGCCTTATCAGGGTCCAACTCAGGAACAAAACAAAGAGTTTTAAAAGTCATGCGGGATGACAAACACGGTTGAGGCAAGATTTTTTATCAATATTGAAAAGCCTACAGAAGTCATGTCGAGAGAGAGAGAGAGAGAGAGAGAGAGAGAGAGAGAGAGAGAGAGAGAGTGGTGAGGGGAGGGGAGGAGAGGGGAGGGGAGGAGGGCGTTTTCTGCTATGTATGCCGAAGATTTGAGAAAGCATTGCGGCAGGATAGAATAGAACAGAACAGATTCGTATAGCACACAATTATATATACAGGAACAGAATGTAAGATCTGAAAATGTACCTTACGTATGTTCTTAAGGAGCTTCGCGTTTCATTGACTGCTAATCTTAGGCATATTTCTCCACATTTCTAACCATATATTAATTCGTATTTATCTTATCTATAATCATATTATTTTATGCATTATATGAAGTGACGTGACCAGGAAACAGAATTCATAATCTATTAAAAGGTTTTCTTGTGGAAACCCTTTAAATCAAACATGTATATTTAAAAAAATCAATTCAATATTATTCATTTGTTTGGCTTAATCCATTGCTTTGACTGAATAAACACAAAACGAGGAATGAACCGAAAACGCTAGAATGAAAGCAGACCAACCGCTTTCAAGAAAAGTCAGCGCGAACTAGCAATCATAACTGCTGTAATTATTCACCCGTCCATATAGTTCTAGCTGAATATGAATTGGAATTATTTAAGTGTCTATGGTTCCACAGCGCTCAAAATAATACAGGAAACTCGGCCCTTTGTGTGCCTAGGATGAACACTGCCGGTCATGCGTGATTCTTTCTCATTATTCATATTATATGTTAAATCATTATTATTTATCGGTGTGGAGGTGGGGGAGGGGGGAGGAAGGAATAGAGAGAGATGGGAGTGTCGGTGGGTGGTGGGGGAGTGCTTCCCTAATTATTCCCTAGAGATGGCAAAGAATACATTGATTGATGAGTTTATGCTAATTAGTATTTTCATCACAACCGAAACCTCAATCACGGTTCTTCCATTATCCACATTTCTAGCCGTAGAGTGACTAATAGGCTATCATATAGCTTCCAACAAACAGAAGCACCTTACAGCCCTAATCAATGAAGGTAGCGGTAGATATTATGACTGTGTATGTGTGGATCTTCTGTGTGATATCGGAAAAGGTTCGTTAGCGTTGGGTGTGTTAGATATTAATATAGTACAGTGCATGATTTGTGTGTGAGATTATGACCACGGACTCCTCTTCGTCAGATAAAGATAAACTACCACGATCCTTATCATGCACGCACACACACATACACACGCACACATACACACACCCTCACATACACACACACTGTAATACCAATTCGCTACGTGAAGAGCCGATCGTTTCCAGACGTGACAGACAATAGGAATTAGCGGGTCGTATTGGTACCGTGAAGACTGCGAGACGATGCTAATGAAATTGATACCTGACGGTGATCCGCAAACATCAATAAACGCGATACTCGTCTCTTGGACAAACCCGCTGACAATCATACTGGACTGCTAGACAAAAGAATTGAAAACGATATACGTCTGTTAGACCAAATCAGCTGAAAAAAATATACCAGACCTTCCGACCAAAACAGCAGAAAAGATACTAACTAGATTGCTAGACAAAAGAACTGGAAACGATATCAGACCGCTGACCAAAGAGCAGATTTATTCTAGATTCTTGGACAAAACAGCAGTATCAATATGATACTAGATTGCTAGAAATAACAGCTGAAAATGATACTTGACCCAAACCGCCAAAACAACACTAGACTGTTAGACAAAACCATCAAAAAAAATTATGCTTAGATTGCAAGACCAAAATGCTAAAAACGATACCATCGCATTCTCTTGACCAAAGAGGACTGTTTAGACAAACTGTAAAAGTCGTGAAGCGGGTACATTTTTTAAATGAAGGGAATTGATATTCAGCAGTTGAATGCTTGAACTCACCCAGAAGATTAATCGTGTTTTTTGTCAGTAATAATGACATAACTAAAAATGTTTACAACCGTCGTCCTTACTGTGGTGGCAAGTCTAGCAGTAGCACTGAAGACCTTTGATTGAATGCAAAATTGATCTTTCATTGTCTGCTGTTGTGTTCTAAATGTACCGTGTTGGAATTCAACGAGATGTGGGTGTTTTCTTCTAGAACTGTGGCAGACGAAAAGTATCCTTGCAAAACTGTACTTTATAATTGCTGTTGACAGGGTATAAGATCCCGACATTTTGTAATCTTAATAATGCAGCAATAAGGGCCATTCCGGCGACTAAACTATAACAGACTATCAAACTAGATCATGAAGGTCGGCGATGATCACTTGATGCAGTGTTTCCACCAGAACGCGCACGTCTCTGCGTAATGTCAGCAGTCGTATTCTTTGATGCCACTGTCACAAAGCATTTTTTTCTTATCTAACGACGTAAAAATCCTTTCTCCCGTCAACCAAATAAAAAAGCACAGAAAAGTGTGTACGAAGGTTTGCAGTTACAATAGTAGTAGGGATGAAATACTGTGTGAATGACGTAACAGACTGAATTTACGTACAGTTCTGCCGTGTTTCGGAAATGGGTTCGCATCGAGTTGGTAAGTCTAACCATTTGTGATTTTTTTTTTAAATTGTAAGTGTAATCTTAAATAAAATACTCTATATTTAATTAATTGAATACGTATATTCTGATAAATCGTTGTAAATGCATGTCCGCGGTCCACTGGAACAATAAATTGTTTATCATTTAAGAATTTAAGGAGAGAGAGAGAGGGAGAGAGAGAGAGAGAGAGAGAGAGAGAGAGAGAGAGAGAGAGAGAGAGAGAGAGAGAGAAGGGGAGAGAGAGAGGGAGAGAGAGAGGGGGAGAGAGAGAGACAGACAGAGACAGTACAGACAGAGACACACACACAAACACACACAGAGGGGAGAGATACACACACACGACCACCTTTAAATTACATCAGAGTTCTACCAAATTTTCCGTCCGGCAAAATTAAAGGTGTAAATCAAATAGAGAGACCGCTTCTGATAAAATATTAAAATAATTTTTTTTTAATTTCTAACATAAATTTTCTTCTATAAACAAAACAATCAAACCAAGGATTCCTGCGAGAGGGGGTAATGAAGAGAGATAATTAAATCAATATCAAGAGCAAAATTCAACCGATTCTCTCACAAACAAAACGATTAAACCAAGGAGCCCATTTCAGAGAGCGGGAGAAGACGGGGGAGGGGGTAATAAAATCAAAATCTCTTCAACCGATTCTCTAGCAAACAAAACAGTTAAAAGCTATGATCCATCTTAGCCTTGGCGGATTAATGGCTGTCGTCACAAGACTACAAAGTAGAAATAACTCACACAAAATCTCCTCTTCAGTGTTATTTATCAATCAAAAGAGCTGTCAAACAGAATGCTGTTTACTACTATTCCCTACTTTATTTTCTCTATTTAGTATTACTGTTACGGTTCATCCACCAATACCAGAGGTCTGATGTACAGAGCGGTCCTAAACAAACTGTCCTAAACAAACGCGTTATAAGCGAGGGTTCGTCCCTCAGGTTTAGTTCCAGACTTGACGTCTCTGTATATGCATCCCTTTATAGATACGGTTGGGTGCTCGTCATTAACAAATATATGTTATAAGACCGAGCTCTGATCAAAAGGTAGTCTGTAGTTAATAGATCCTATTAACTATAGCGTTACCCGCAAATCACGAACACTTGCACGGCACTCTAGGAACTAAAAAAAGAAGAAAAGAAAACAGATAATGCAGGTAGGGAGGTCGTACTTTACACCGCTATATTTGTTTCGGTTCTGGTATCTAGGTCTCAGTAAAACTATTCAGCTGTAATCTGTTTACTACAATGGCTGCTTTAGCAACACAACACCAAGGACCATATATATAATTATCGTCGTATTACATGTCCAACAGATTTTGAATAGACCTAGTGTATGCTTTGGGCTTTTATATACCTAGGGTCATTTATATAGCCTTCACTACCTTTAAAACAGAACGCTTAAATCACCAATTTCTCCGGTTATGCGGTTTGAAAAAACATTTTCGCTTATAAACAATGTACAATTATCAAGATTTCTTAATTTCATAATTAATACAATTTTACAAGTTTACATCAAGTCCAACTTCAAAAGCTGTTTATAGAAACCGATTAGTATGATCACTACGAATGTATTCCAGGAATAGTTCTCAAAACACATGATTATGCCAAAGGTTGGCAGCAAATCACGTAATGTTACATCTCATGGCGTTATAATTACGTTCCATTGCGTTAAATATGGCTAAAATTACATTTGGTTATGTACCGAAAAGCCTAACCGTCCGATATAGTCCTAATCAGTGCAATTTGGTTTCGATATAAAACATAAGACTTCTCAGCCAGCTTAAATGAGTCAAAGATAACAGAATAATTAAAATTATAATCCGATACTACTGATCAGTAGCCAAAGGACTCGTTTGTGAAGGCCTTGGCTTCAAGACTGGATAAGTAAAGTGTTGAGTGAAGTCGTTGAGAACATGCTTACCATGTGGCCTTCTGTCGATCTCGATCAGCCTTATCTCCGCTTCGAGAGGCAAATCAATAAATAAAGTAGACCAGTATCTTTTTTCCTTCTTTCTTATGTCGTTTTTGTCTACGTTTATTTCAGATTTCACGCCGTATTGATTGATTGATTTATTGTTGCTTTAGGTCCAGCGGACTCTTCCGAGCCAAATCAGGACCGGACAACCCCCGATCCGCATAAAAGATCTGCCGAAACAACCCTAGTGGGAAAATTGAATGCCCTCCACCGGCCAGTCACTTTACAATAAAGACATCCCACGCGGGGGACGGCTGAGGGTTGACCTCAACTACGCGAACACCCCGGTTACAAAAAGAAAATAGAATACAACCATCATTATAAATCATCAACAAAACACATACATATAAAATGCCTTTAGTGCGAAATACAATCGTAGGAAGCCCTAGTGACCACCCGGCAGAAAGCGTCCAACACTCCCAAGCTGATCCAACAGACCTCATACACAAACAAGGAGTCTTGTCCAGGAAGAGTTTTCAAGAAAAAAGGTAGGTCATTGATCTAGCGAAGAAGAAGAAAGTATAGCAGAGTGATAGGACAGATCAGGAATGGGAAAGAGCAAATGATGAAGACAGCGACAGTGGGAATTTAAAGCACTAAATTTCCAGAAAGTGGGGATACTATTTATACTGAAACCCCCGGCACTCCAACGGGGGGAACTGTTGCCGCAGTGAATTAGTCATGCCTACAAAGGCAAGACAGGTTTTCAACTGGGGCTTTCACTGTTCCCTTTATAGGTTAGAACAATCTTCACGCCGTATTCTGGTTAACCAAATGCTCAAATCAGACAACAACAACAACAAACAAACAACCTTTAACATCTTCCCATGATGAAAACTGCAGGTCTATGATGCGATTGCTCGTAGTTGTAGAATTGTATCATGTGCATCATGTGATATGAATAAGAATTATCTTTTATAACTTAACAGGATAACAGGAATTTATTTCGCCAATTTGACATGTAATAGATACAACAATCGGAATATTATTTGGTGTTGGACAATGGCAGAATGTTTAATTTTTAACAACATCTCTCTCTTTTTTCACTCTTTCTCTCTCTTACACACACGCACACATACACTCATACCTACATACACACATGCATGCACAACCACACACACTCGCACAAGCATACCCAACATATAAAAATATAAATATAGTACCCTGTATAGAAAAATAAACCGTCCTTCTTTACCTTCTCCTCTGAGTAATTTAATACTATTATATATTATGTTCATACCCGCAAACTAATATGATGAATTGAAAGTTATCGTAATTGTCTGTGCATGATATGAATTGTTCTGTCAGCCAAATAAAATTAACTGTAAATTTATTATGCGGGTGAATGTGCGTTAGTAGTAAGAGAGAACTGGAAGATATTGTGTGTAGGGGCAGGCGGGAAGGGAGGTGGGGGGTGAAGGATGGGTGTGAAGGTGTGTGGGTACGTTAAGAGTGATTTTATACATTATTCTATTTGTTTTAAAAGTGTGTTTTTTCCCTTATTTGCTGAGAAGCAGTGTGCTGTATGAATTATCCATTGTTGGTAATAAAGATTTGTTGACCTAACATCTTAAACCTCATGCTGTACTCAACAATCAGCAATGCATGGATAATACCAGATCCTTGCACAATGTCGACTTTTGTTTTAACACTGGAAAGGGAAATAACAGCCAGATCAACACCGAGTGTGAAAATAAGCAATATTTGAATTTAAGCGACCCAGTAATAGCCAATATTAAACAACAGAAGCTTACTTCAGTTGACACTGACTAAAATCACACAATTGTGAACAGTTTTCGAATAAATTAACCGAAATTAATTGATCGGTTAGTGATGATGCAGTACCGCTCAGCCATTCGTATTGAAGCTGTACAGTTTACCATATTAGGTACTCCCTTGCAGCAGTTCGCAATAGTCCGATTTTCTTTGTGGTAGACTCTAATGTTAATTATAAGGAAATAATCAAGAAGCGTGATCCTGCATTACATTTGCCCTTGAATATCTGGGAGTTAATTTTCAAACCATCTGAGTACAACCTCGAGTCACACCCACTACAAAATATGAGTGAGAGAGATTGCAAGGAAAGGCGATGTGCTATGAGCTGTGCCAAGAATTTGAAATAAAGACCAAGAAAACTGCAAAATATAAACCAGCAGATCACAGATCATAGCGACCACTGATGGGTAAAGAAGAAGAGAAAAAGGAGGAGAAACAGAAGAAGAACCAATGTGCTGCTAGCCACGGTAGAATAAAGATGTAAATCAAATACAAATAATGAAGTAACCACAACCGACCGCAGTTCACAGAAGAAGAAGAAGAAGAAGAAGAAGAAGAAGAAGAAGAAGAAGAAGAAGAAGAAGAAGAAGAAGGATGAGGATGTGGAGGAGGAGGAAGAAGAAGAAGCAATTAGGACTACATGGTTTAGACGAGCTCTTGCCAATCAGAATTATTATCCTGGGATATTTTCTAACCAATCAGCATTCATGACAGCGCTCTAAAAACTGTTGCAGAACTGCACGGTGTGTCGATGTCAACAACACTATGAATCCAAGTGCTTACGCCTCCAGGTTATATATAATCAAACCTATGCTTCATAAGATCTGTGACGCTCACTTTGGAACGTTATTACACTAATTATCCCATTCCTATTCGGTGCCAGACGAAGCCTGAAAGGCGATCGGCCGATAATTCCCGTGTTTGGTTGGTCTTTGCCAGGTAATTCTTGTACTGATCCCTCACAAACCTCGGATACAATTCCGCCTACACCTAACTCAATAAGAAGAATTCCTACTGCTACAGCCTGCATCTAGGCAATAACTAACTTCACCTTCAAGTTCAAGTAAATCATTATCTTGCGATTATGGGTCAGGTGGGTTAATAAGGGAGTATAGGATGGCGTTGGTGTAAAAATAATCCTAACTTCCTAACTCAAGGTAATCTTTAGAAGGACTCTTAAGACTCCGTGTTCTTAATATAGCCTTGAAATTACTGTTCTCAAGACACACCTAACCATGTATTTTGAACACTGTGCCCTTGACTGGTGTGTGCCTTCTTCCCCTTTCTGTGCGCCCTGAACACTTGTGCGCGTAACAATCGTACATCAGTATCATGTTTTAGGTAATGGTCGATCTTTCCAGGTCGAACCTTTCTGGAGACTGGAATGGTAACATTTATTAATTGGCGAATGCACCATCATCTCCTGGCATAAGACTTTGTAGTGTCGACTTAGAAAAAAGAAACACCACTTCTCTGTTCAGATATATGTTTTTAATACTCACCCACCCTCTGGCTTCTAGAAATGGCAAATAAATTCTATAAAGCAAGCGGTGACTATCGTATAGTCGTATAATGAATGAATCAATCATACAGACGCACGCAACAGTTGATTGCAACCGCATATTATATTAGTCATAAAGATTATATTTGTATTGGATAGCACTTGTTCCTGGAAACATAAACATCCAATAATACTGAATAATATTAACCAATGCAGTTGACATGTTGAATTGGAATTCAGCTATTATTTAAAGCACTGCACGACAGCTTAAAGTCCACCCGCCTCCCAGACCACTGTAATCCTTTCCACCCGCTTAGCTTATAATCCTTCTCAGTCAGTCTGCTAGGCTCTGGCACTGGGCCTTTATGGTGGGTGACGTAAAGAGAGAGAGAGAGAGCGAGAGAGAGAGAGAGAGAGAGAGAGAGAGAGAGAGAGAGAGAGAGAGAGAGAGAGAGAGAGAGAGAGAGAGAGAGAGATACACCTGTCACTGTAGTGAATGCTTGTGTTGACAGCAGTAAATAAATATTAACAGTGACAGCGTGAAGGACCGTTGCCGTCAATGCAGGCATCCAACCACACTAGGCCTGTAGGCCCTGTGGACCAGGGGCTGTGATGACATGAGAGTTGTGGTCATGCAGGGTGGACTCAAACGTGGACAGCTTCTTGTCTTTCATTGCTAGTTCACCCTCTGTTCCAGTGGACAACAAATCTGCTGTCGCATCTTTCATATAGTCCTGCTACGTATAATACAACCATAATTATGTGTGTCATGTAAAAAAAAGTTTTGAGAGGGGGAAATCCGGTATTTAGCAGAAATGCCCATCAACGCCATCCCTACGGGAAATCTATACAGCTGATCTGCGAACAGATTTCAGCTTTCGTCTGCAACCTCCAGGTTAATGTCATTCAATCATCGTGCTAGCCAGCAGAGGTCCTTTGCCAGCCGTCAACACACAATATACTACCACCATCTACCACTACCATTCATTTGTGGTCAACAGTCCGATAAGGAACCTTGGATGGGCAGGCTAAATGTGTTGAAATAAACGTGTTACTTTGACTTTTATACGTCAAACAGACTTCCGAAAAGTTTCATCTTCCAGAACACGCTGATACAGTAGCAATAAGTAGAAATGATGCGACAGTCTGGTGGTTGGCACACTTTTGAAGTACCTTCATTGAAATTCGCCAGATCTCTTCGACAGCACGCATTAGATAACGAACGAATAGCAGGAAAATGCATGGGTGATGTGACAGTGAACTAAATCTAGTAAGCCTACTACTGAACAAAAATGGTGTGAAGACTAATCTGCAGTGTGAAACAACCTACTGTCTATGTAGCAAATAAATTATTCAACATGGGCGAAATGACCGTGGACGAGCCGAAATCGGCCATCAAACACGAGGGTGAGGAGGATACGAAATCATGAAGTTGTAACACGCTGTGGACATAATTTCTATGTAGAAATACCGAAGTAACATTTATTAACCACTAATCCTAGAGTGTCGGATTGCAAACGCAGCTAATTTCTTATTTTCCATGTAGAAATATCTATGTAAAATGTATTTATCACTAATCCTCCAGTGTCGGATTTGTATCCAAGCAGACAGCCCGTGTGGGCATATTTTCGGTGAAGATATTCTGATGCAATTTCCATTATTTATCACTAATACGCCTGTGTCAGATTTTCAAGGCAACCAAATCCATGCAAAAAGCAAGTGATAATCATGCGGACGTATCAATGCACATCTTATTATTACTAATCTCCGGGACCTTGTGTCCGATTTTTCATCGCAACTAACTCCATGCAGGCAGCGCATGATTGTCAGTGAAACAAGCGTGACATTCCTTTCCATTTAAATTGGTCGCGCTTCATCTCATACTCGTAACTTCTGTTCTTTTTTTTAAAATCATCATCAACATCAAAGCGCACTGCGTCTTTTTGAGAACGGTGTTATATAAATGCGATTCATTATTAATCGTCATCATCATCATCATCATCATCATCATCATCATCATCATCATCATCATCATCATCATCATCATCATCATCATCATCATCACCAGCAGCAGCCAAAAAAAACACACACACACAAACTCCCCAAACTATCTCATCTAATGCTTCCTGAAACTTGTTGGGCGCCAATATTTAAAATCACTATCTTACTCACAAAATACTGATCAAATCGCTACGCCCTACTACAAATAACAATACACATACTACAATAGCACTAAAAAGTGATACCGCTCCTATAAAGTTACTTTGAAGAACAACGATTATTTCTTCAGTGGAATGCGAAGTTTTAAATAGCAAAGCAATATGTCTCAAAGGCTCCAACAATGCAGGCGGTGCTCTTGGTTATAGTAGAGTCAAGGCACATGTGTCACTCTTTTATTTTCTGCATCTTCTTTGCATCATGGCTGCAACTATTAGGGTAGCAGGTGAAAACGATCATATGGCGATATTTAAAATAAATGTTATTTACGTTAATTCAACAAAAGATTGAGAACAGGTTATCATTTCATTAATAGAAGTGTTACACTCGTTTGGTGTTGTTTCTATTAGTAGTTGATTCAGCCCCAATGCTTGAATCCTCCTGATAAGTGTAACGGCATATAATCGCTCAATCGCTTTCACTTTCTCTCTACTCTCTTTTTTAACACAACACAGTGCATCAATTATAATTTTATAGTTTTTACTCCAGATAACGTCAGAACGTTCCCGGGTGACGCGTTACAACCAAACTAAACTTCGTCATCATTGTATTACGTCATACATCTTTCTTTTCGGTCCAAGAATGTTCTCAAATATCTACACCTATCGCGAAGCTTCGATCGACAGTAAACAATCAAATCTAGAGAATTCTCCAATAATATCGACTAACGAAAATTATCAACGTTATATAAAGCTTCTCCTAACAACAACGCAAAATCAAATCAAAGGTAAATACACTCTGTTATTGAATGCTTTGCAAAATTAAACGATCAGATCTATCGCGGGCGTTTCACACGCACCATCGTTCGCGTTTCAACGTAACAAGAAGAAACAATGAGTTCAAAGTAGAACAAATAGTTCTGCCATTCAGAAAACTGCTTCATTCCTATCTAGAAAAAAATAATCGGTGGCATTACAATGCAAAGTAATACCGACTTGGATCTTTCTATGCTCTTGATATAGAGATGACCTTGATCTCCGGCTCCAAATACACTCATGTACTATATCAAATAAAGTACAGCAAAAGTTGTGTAATGCCAAAAAAAACTGTGACCTTGGGATGACCTTGACCCTCACGTGACCTCTCATACATGATCAAATAACCCAATGTTGTTGCATACTATGGGTTAAATGAACAGCCATTCCACTGTACGATGACCACTTTTAAAAAAAAATGTTTTTGCAAGGTCTAAAATGACTTTGACCTTCAAGATCAACACAAAAACCGAATGTGTATGAAAGATCAATCTATCATCTCTAAATACAACAAGTTTGGACTCATAGTTTAGGGTCAAGGTCACTTCAAAGTACCTATACTAACTCACTTTGGACAGCTCCAATGACCTTGACCTTGAGGTTGACCATATGTATACAGTATGTGTCTTATTGATATCTATCATGCATCAAAGAATCATAAGATCAATATTAATAACCTAGAAATAAAGTGAAATTTTGTGAAAAATATACCTTTTTTATTAACATTTGTTGACCCTGTGACCGTGACCTTGACCTTGAAGTGAAGTCATTCACTCACTGATCATTTATGAGGTCTCATGGGTATACACCATCTTACCAAGTTTGGTTGTGATAGTTGAAATAGTATTTAGCCACTTTAAAGTTTTTGCACAGACAGATGGACGGACGGACATTTTGTTTCGATGTCATTTATGGATTATTTAGGAGTTATCTCGGACAGATTTGCAAAAATCGGGATTGTTTTTGTTGTTTGTTTTTTGTTTTTTTGTGGGCGAGTTACATAGACCCACATTGTGAGTCAAAAAGCATCAAATTTCTTTTGGAAATACGGCGTTTGGACATGTATTACGAAGATTAATACTAACACAAACTACTAATCACCAGTATTATTGCCTCTGTTACTGACATACAACAAGAGGAACTTCTTTTAAAAAAACGCTCAACATCTACACAAAGAATTCATAGTGCTTGACTGCTTGCAGGGAACTTCTTCATCATGGACTCGGAAGCTCTGGTGTGCAATCCGTTCCAGGACATGCAGACGGAGGTGATGACGGAAGCGCAGAAGAAGGCTTCGTTGACGGAGAAGCTGACCAGCGTCAAGAACAACGTGTGCGAGAACCACTTCTTTATGGAGAAGGCCCAGCTGGAGAGAGAGAAGACGGGCACGCTCAAAAAGCTCCACGACCATTCCAGCAAGCTACGATACGAGGTTTGTCAGCCAATGTCCATCAACTACTATAATTGATTGATTGATTGATTGTTGCTTTAGGTCCAGCGGACTCTTCTGAGACAAATCAGGACCGGACAACCCCCAATCCGCATAAAAGATCTGCCGAAACAACCCTAGTGGGAAAATTGAATGCCCTCCACCGGCCAGTCACTTTACAATAAAGACATCCCACGCAGGGGACGGCTGAGGCTTTACCCCAACTACTCGAACCCCCGTTTACAAAAACAAAACAGAATACAAACATCATTATAAATCATCAACAAAACACATACATATAAAATGCCTATAGTGATAAATAATAACATCATAGGAAGCCCTAGTGACCACCCGGCAGAAAGCGTCCAACACTCCCAAGCTGATCCAACAGACCTCATACACAAACAAGGAGTCTTGTCCAGGAAGAGTTTTCAAGAAAAAAGGTAGGTCATTGATCTAGCGAAGAAGAAGATAGTATAGCAGAGTGATAGGACAGATCAGGAATGGGAAAGAGCAAATGAGGAAGACAGCGACAGTGGGAATTTAAAGCACTAAATTTCCAGAAAGTGGGGATACTATTTATACTGAAACCCCCGGCACTCCAACGGGGGTACTGTTGCCGCAGTGAATCAGTCATGCCTACAAACTACTATAATGAGTACAGTCATTTGTGGATGTCTCGGTCACCCACGATACTAATATATTAATCAAGAAAATACTACTGGCGTTCCTGCAGTCTCTCAATGATTCGCCATCTTGCAGCCTAGTGCAGTGTTACGTTGAAACGCGAATGGTAGTACGTCGGAAACGTGTACGATAGATCTAATCGTTTCGATTTGCAAAGTATTCAATAATGGAGTTTATTTACCTTTGATTTGAGTTTGCATTGTTGTTAGGAGTGGTTTTGTATAACGTTGATAATTTTTGTTGGTCGATATTGTTGTAGAATCTTCTGGATCTGTTTGTTTAGAAGTTTCTTGATGGTCGTAGATAATGGAGAACATTCTTTTGGCAGGAAGAGAGAAGTATGACGTAAGTCAGTGATGACGATCTTTTATTCGATTGGTGGCAGTGCGTCATTTCTACATTATTCGAAATTCTTCCGGAAAAGAGAGAGGTTATTTAATCGTGTGCCGAGATTGTTGTAGAGAGAGTAAAGTTGTTGATAGTGATTTGGAAAGTTGCTGTGAAAGTTGTTGAGTTGAGTTGAGAATTGTATGCAGTTGTTGATGTGTGCTGAATAAAAGTGGAAAACTTCATACGTCGACTTTGTGACTTGTATGCTGTTTGGACAGGCTGTGTGAATAAACGAATCTGAGTTACACCTTATCAGGACTTCAGCATCGGGGCTGAATCAAATACTGATAACGAAAAACACCATCATCGAACTGAGTGTAACATTTTGGGGGTCAAGCCGCGATTCACGCCATAGCCAAGGGTTCAACCGCTACAACAAGCGAGTCAACGTTACGAGAAGCAGTCATCGAGGGTAGCCGCCAACGAGTTGCGTCGAGAGGGGCCAACATACTGGGACTACATCACCGATAGGTTCGGGTTGACTGCAAGGGCGTGTAGTCGCCGAAGAGTTGCTTCGTGAGCGAACAACAGAGCGGGACTACGTGGCTACCGTAAGACTACGTCGAGGGACAGTCTCGGAGCTACATCGCCAGTGTTACAGCGAGCGTCGAGCGGACGTCGCGTCTACTTCAGCACAGGAGCGTATACATCAACACCAGCGTGGTGCAGCGTCGCATACGACGAGGACAGCGGGGCCTGCGTCATCGAAGGCGACTAGTGACAAGCATCAGCGCTACTGCAGAAAGCGTGCTGTTCTAGAACAGTCTAGAAAGGTACAGCACAGTCAAGAACTTTCCAGAAAAAAAGAACTCTACAGTCAAGAACTTTCTAGAAGAAGAACCTTCCAGAAAAGAACTTTCCAGAAAAGAACTTTCTTGAAAAGAACTTTCCAGAAGCATCAAGATGGCTGACTTCTGGCAGAGAGGGGTTGAACTAAATCTAAAAGGCAAACAGCTGACGGAGTACGTCAAGTCTCAAGAGAGAATATGGCGCGAAGAAAGAGAAAGAGAATTAGAAGAGAAGCGTCTAGAAAAGGAAGAGCAGCGTCGCCGTGAAGAACGAGAATTAGAAGAGCAGCGTCGCCGTGAAGAAAGAGAATTAGAACAGAAGCGTCTAGAAATTGAACAGCAGCGGCAAGAAAAAGACAGAGAATTCGAGCTGAAGCGTCTTGAGTTCCAGCTAGAAATGGCGCGTATCCAAAACAATCAGCATGCGCCACAAGTCACCAACGACCATACGGCTCCTAAATTGCCAGCTTTCGTCGACGGGAAGGACCAGATTGACAGTTATCTGGCGAGATTCGAAAGGTTCGCCGAAAGCTCTAACTGGCAACCTCAAGACTGGGCAATTCGACTGAGTGCACTTCTGACGGGGCAAGCTCTCGAAGTTTACACCAGACTGTCGAACGATGACGCCAAAAACTACGACGTCTTGAAAGAGGCCCTATTGCAGTGCTACAACTTTACAGAGAAGGGCTACCGTAAACGCTTCCGTGAATGCCGGCCTAAGTCAGACGAGACGCCAAAGCAGTTTGTGGAGCGCCTGTCGTCATATCTACACAAGTGGGTGGAGTTATCAGGCGAAACGAAGTCTTACGACAGTCTCCATGACCTGATCGTGAAGGAACAATTTCTCAATGCCTGTCACAAGGACCTAGCGACCCACTTAGAAGAACAAAAGCTGCAGACGCTTAAAGATGTGACTGAGGCTGCTGAAAGATATCTCATCGCTCATGGGAAGACCCTGGGGCCACCCAGCGCGACGAAACATTTTCAGAAGACTGGAAACCATGTGAACCAGATCCAAGGGAGCCAGACGAGCCAGAGACAGACGGACTCCACGCCTCCTCCCAGGGAAGGGCATTCAAGAGGCTGTTTCACCTGCAACGCTACAGACCACAGAGCAGCTAACTGTCCTCAAAACAAAAGTAGCGGACAGCGGAGCAGTACGGACAATTCAGCGGCGGGCAACCGGCAGAGGCGGTTCTCCAATCAACGGCAAACCAGTAGATCTGACCATCAGGTGTGCGGCGGGAGCGTCATTCTTCCGAGTGAGACCGAGCGCACAGCTACCCCTGCGGACGTGCAAGAGTGCATGACTGATGGCCAACTTCTCCTTGCCAACGGAAAATCCATCCCCGTCGTCGCCAGCGCAGCTGTGACAGTCCAGAACATGCCTGTTTCCAAGGGACGCGTCGGAAATCATGAAGTGACTGTCTTAAGAGACTCTGGCTGCAGTGGGGTCATCGTCAGAGAAGACCTAATCGCTAAAGAACAGTTCACTGGCGATTCAAAATGGACACTTATGGCCGACAGCAAATGTGTGAGAGCGCCAGTTGCGAAGATTCATGTCAACACCCCTTTCTACATAGGCGAAGTCGAAGCGGTTTGCCTGAAGAAGCCGCTGTATGATTTGATGATCGGGAATATCGACGGCGCGAGACGACCCGACGACCCCGATCCAGAGTGGAGTCCTGCCTCAACTCAACACGTCGAAGTTGTGGAGGAGGATCCATTGCCGTTTCCCGATGGAGACCTTACAGAGCTGCTACGGGACAATGTGGTTACTCCGGCTCAGCCCTGCCGACCAGAGATCGTCGGTGCTGTCACTACCAGGGCCCAGGCCAAGAGAGACAAGACGTCTACGCCACTGAAGGTCGCCGACAACTCCAAAGCTGCCATCGTGGACAGAGATAAACTGATCCAGCTCCAGGAAGCTGATAGTACTTTAAACAAGTACAGGAACCGCCAAGACCACGTGACCAAAGGCAGTGGCACGGTCTATTTTGAGGTGAAGGCCAAGATCCTGTATCGAATCTTCCAGCACCCGAGGGTCAACGGAGGAAAACCACTACGTCAAGTACTGGTACCATTACCCTTAAGGCGCCAGGTGATGGAAGTAGCGCATGACTCAATTATGGGAGGTCACCTAGGTATCAAGAAGACGTCAGACAGAATCCAGGCGGTGTTCTACTGGCCAGGACTTCATGCGGACGTCAGCCGTTTCTGCCGATCATGTGACATTTGCCAGAAGACCATACCTCGAGGAAGGGTCCCGAAAGTGCCTATGCAGAGGATGCCTCTGATCGACCGACCTTTCAAGAGGGTGGCCTTAGACTTAATCGGCGAAATAAGACCTCCGAGTGAAGAAGGTCATCGATGGGTACTGACTTTAGTGGACTATGCGACTCGGTACCCAGAAGCAGTGCCACTGAAGAAGATTGACACTGAAACTGTAGCAGAGGCACTGGTGGACATGTTCAGTAGACTTGGAGTGCCCGAAGAAATTCTGACAGACCTCGGGACGCAGTTCGTCTCTGACTGCATGAAGGAGGTCAACAGACTGCTGAGCATCCGGCATTTGACTACGACACCCTACCATCCAATGTGCAACGGGCTTGTCGAAAAGTTTAATGCTACGTTGAAGTCCACCCTGAAGAAACTGTGCAGCGAGCAGCCCAGACAATGGCATCGTTACATCAACGCCTTGCTGTTCGCCTACAGAGAAGTGCCGCAGGAGTCCACCGGCTTTTCTCCGTTCGAGCTGCTGTACGGTAGAACCATCCGAGGGCCGATGCACATCCTGAAAGAACTGTGGACGAAAGAAGTAGAAACCCCAGAGGTGAAGAACAGCTACCAGTACGTGTTTGAGCTACGGGAGAAGCTGGAGCAGACTCTCGAGATAGCCAGAGAAAACCTGAAGAAGTCCCAGGACTGTGGAAAGCACTACTATGATCGTAGGGCTGTGAACAGGAAGTTCAAACCTGGCAACAAAGTGCTGGTGCTGCTACCTACTGATCACAATAAGTTGCTGATGCAGTGGAAAGGCCCGTACGAAGTGGAGACCGTGGTGGGGATCAACGACTACAAGGTGAAGGTCGGCCAGCATTCCAAAATATACCACGCCAACCTCCTTAAGCTGTACGTGGAGAGGCCGCCAGAGACTGTACATGCAGCAACAGCAGCTGTGACCGACGACAGCCTTGACAGCGAAGAACTGTTGGAACTGGGTAACTTCCATAGCAAAGAAGGCATCAATGATGTTAAGCTAGGACCACGCTTGACGGAAGGTCAAAAGATGGAGCTCAAGGTCCTTATGGGCGAGTTTCCCCACAACTTCAGCGATGTCTCAAGCTCTACGACTTTGGTCGAACATGAAGTCCACACCCAGACCTGGAAGGAGCATCTGCAGACCATGAGGGAGCTGTTCCACCGTCCCGCAGAAGCCAACCTGACCGTGAGACCCAGCGAATGCATTCTGGGAGCTGACAACGTCGACTGCGTCGGACATCCGACGGAAGAAGGAGACTACGGAGGACGCACTGATTCCAGGGAAGCCCACGTGATCATCGTCTTTGACCCTGGGCCGATGACAACTGCAACGGACGAGGGCGTCGTTTCCTTGCGGTTGGAAAAATATTGACTGTGTGGATGAACTAAGAATATTGGTAATGACAGACTTGAAAATGAAAAACGTTGATTGGGTAAATGAACTGTGAACATTGACAGTATCCAGAAAGACTTGCAGATGAGAAACTTTGACTCTGTGTGAATGAACTGTGAACATTGACAATATCCAGACAGATTTGAAGATGAAAACCATTGACTCTGTGTGAATGAACTGAGAACGTTGATAGTGTTCAGACAGGCTGAAATAAGTCTTAATTCTGTACTTTGTTTGTGCATTACGTTTCAACGTTGTTGAAAGAAATTAGGTAAATTTCTTCTTGAGTGGGGGGTTATGTTACGTTGAAACGCGAATGGTAGTACGTCGGAAACGTGTACGATAGATCTAATCGTTTCGATTTGCAAAGTATTCAATAATGGAGTTTATTTACCTTTGATTTGAGTTTGCATTGTTGTTAGGAGTGGTTTTGTATAACGTTGATAATTTTTGTTGGTCGATATTGTTGTAGAATCTTCTGGATCTGTTTGTTTACTATCGATCGAAGTTTCTTGATGGTCGTAGATAATGGAGAACATTCTTTTGGCAGGAAGAGAGAAGTATGACGTAAGTCAGTGATGACGATCTTTTATTCGATTGGTGGCAGTGCGTCATTTCTACATTATTCGAAATTCTTCCGGAAAAGAGAGAGGTTATTTAATCGTGTGCCGAGATTGTTGTAGAGAGAGTAAAATTGTTGATAGTGATTTGGAAAGTTGCTGTGAAAGTTGTTGAGTTGAGTTGAGAATTGTATGCAGTTGTTGATGTGTGCTGAATAAAAGTGGAAAACTTCATACGTCGACTTTGTGACTTGTATGCTGTTTGGACAGGCTGTGTGAATAAACGAATCTGAGTTACACCTTATCAGGACTTCAGCATCGGGGCTGAATCAAATACTGATAACGAAAAACACCATCATCGAACTGAGTGTAACATGCAGCATGATGCGCATACTGACTGGGAGGGCCGTACAAGTGGGGAAGGAGGAGCAGAACTTCAAACGGCTGAAACGTTGTCAAATTGAAATTTAACCAAGCGCAACATTAAAACGTACTGCAAATTCAGAAAGTAATGAGATACCAAATTACATTCTCTCCCTTTTAGTTTTAATGCTTTGTACTACATACAAATTACAATGAAGGTTTACGTTATGTCGCAGGTAAAACTTCTGGACTTGGACCGCCAGCGTCACAAGATCGAGGTAAAGAAGCGAGTGCTACCAGACCGTGACTACAGCTATGATGAACAGCAGATCTCGAATACAGAGAAGCGGCTGGGCGCCAACATCTGCTCCTACTACCTGGAACGCAAGATGAAATACCCGATGAGACTCAAGTCCGTCAGTGACATCTTCACCACGCCCCTAGTGAGGAAAGCGCGGCAGGCCCTCAAGACCCACGACACAGACCGAGCCGTCACTGCCATGCACGACCCCACGCCCAACAAAGAACGAGCGCACACTGCCAAAACCGTATCATCGCAAGCCACCACCGCCTCTCCCGTCAGACCCATCAAGCTACTTAACAGGCGCGACTCCAGGTCCGCGCCGTTAGTCTCACGAAGCTGCGCCGGTCCCAACAACACCACCACCACGCAGCGAGACGAGGCCACACGGCTGCCAGCCATCAGCGATGACGACGCCCTGCTTCGCACAGGGCTGAGGAATGGCCTTACAGTCCACAAATCTCTGGGCCGCGTCAAGTTCATGTTCGAGGACCCGCTCAAGTTCCTGGCTACCAAAGACAAGGACAGTGAGAGCGCTTCCTTGCTGTCCAGGCCCTACACCTACCATCCGGGCATGGAGGACGGCCACCGTAACAACAGGGATCTCTTTCTCGACGATTCTGATGATGACGGTGACCCCTACTTGCCGGACCACATCGACCTGCGAGCCTTGCTGTTTGACAGGGATGGCCACAGAGGGGACGAGGCTGTCTCTAACAAGTCTATAGCCCATGGAAACCACGTGCCAACCCCTATCCTACGACGCTCAAACACTTACGCCCCGCGCGTCACGCAGGACCTCATACAACAGGAGAATGAAATAGTGCAGAGCAAGGTAAAACATATTAGTAGTAATAGTACTATTTGGGCGGATCTGTTCCAATCATATCTCGCTTTCCTATTACGTTTGCACGTCTTTGAATGTCCAGACATCCTAGTACGTGGACTCATAACACGACCGCATATCTCACATCACATAAACTGAATGAACATCCTTGAATCGAACTCCGGTGTCTTTCCATAGGTGAACAAGTTTATCCAAGAACTGGCGGAGAACGTACCTCGTCACAGCGACTCTGACAGTGACCTAGAAGATGACATATTCACCATGCCTATGACGGCCCCAAAAGGTGTGGGGGGAACAACTGCAGTTTCCCTTATCAACACTACCAAACCCTCTCAGTCCACGGACGATACCTCACCACAGGACACCACCAGAGAACGTAGAAATAAGGTAGAGGAGAACAAGACACCCAGAATACCAAAGGTAATACTTAACATTGTTTCATTGTGGATCGTAAACTAAAGTAGCGAAAGCTATGAACATTAACTTAACTTTATCCAAACTGTACCGCTAACGAAAGAACTCCACTAAACTTTCATCGTGACAAAATATGTGTCTGACTTCACAGGATACCTGGAAGCACATCCGAGGTCGCCGCATGGATGGGTCGCTGCGAGGGAGGTTCTCTGCGGAGGATCTGGTGATGCAGACCTTGACTGGGGTGCCTCTCAATCACTCCCCCACTGCCGGCATCCCTCTCCACTCTGCTAGCCGCGCCATGAGGCACACGGCAACTTTCAAGATGCGCAAGGTCAGTACATCTCATAAACTTGGTCAGTATGGAGTTTGTGATGAATCATGTGAATTCGTCCAGTTGTATTATGATGTTCTAAGCCTTCAAGGTATTCATAGTCAATAAGAAGTTTGTGACGAATTGATGAATTTATGAGCATCAGCAATTTTAACTTCTTGTGAGCAACGGAGAGGATGTAAATGAACGGCTAAAATAACGTCTCATGTGTATTGCTGTAAAACATAATTATCAAGGGGTAAATGTCTTAACATTTCCGTTGCTTCGTCTTCTGCTTCTTCCTCTCATTTTACACGTCTCTGAGCTGTGTTTACTTTAAAAAATAACCAGTGCTTTCTTTCTATAATAATAAACCTCATTAACGCGTCCATGTATGTTCAGGTGTTGGAGCGACTGATCAACGAGCGAACCAAGTTTCAGCAGCACGAGATAGACGAGATCAAGCGCAAGATGGAGGAGGGGATGGATATCCACACAGCCGCTGCCTCACTCAATACCACCAATCCTACTCCGGGTCTAGGTCCCCCTGGATTTCCTGCAAGAGTGGATTCCTTCTCCAGGAGCAGCACACTATTGGAGCGCACAGATTCCATATCCGGAGATTCAGATTCCATGCCTATCTCACAAGGAGTAAATGGATAACTATGCCTGCTTTCTTCACCGGTTTCTCAACATTCTTTATTGTGCATCATTCTACCAAAGCTCCATGGAAAGCAATGGTTTTTTAATTTATTTTTTAAGGAACAAATAGCCAAAATTCACCCAAAACGTGTGTACTTCGACAACTCTGTACAAGTTTATTTCTATTAACAAGTGTTGAAATAGGCTTACCTATTCAGAAATTAAAACTGCTGCTGCTGGGCAACCCTACTGAAATGAAATTTCTCAAAACAAATTTGATTTGTTTTTAAAAAAAGTATTTTTTGAGAATTTCTACGCTAAAGAACTTTTTAAGCTCCTAGTTGGATTTGTAAAAGTCTATAATTATTATTATTATTATTTAATCGTTCTTATATAGCGCTTTTCCAGCTCAAGAGCTGCTCAAGGCGCTGGCCGATACAGGATCTAACTCAAGCCGCCTGAGACGCCCACCCGCAGCCTTTGGGCGCATGGTCTGACGCCCGGACAACTGAGCACAATCCTGGGCAGCCAGGGATGGGGGAGAAGGACCTAGGTGCATGCTGGGTGTTTTCTTGTCACCGGCACTCACCCGTCTAAGACATGAGCGTCAGGATCTTTAAAGTCCGTTATGATGGAATGTATGCGACACAGACTAGACCTCGGTTTATACTCTCATCCGAAGGAGTAGGAAAACAGGAGTAAAGTGTCTTTCCCAGGGACACAACACAATGGCCCGGCCAGGGCTCGAACCCGGGACCTTCCGATCCGCAAGCTGAAGCACTACCATTAGACCAAGAATCTATATCAGCAAGCTTATATGTATTTCTTGCATACCAGTGAAAAGCTGCCAACGGAAAGACGTTGGGAAACCAGTGATATTATACAAAAATATAGCATTATCTGTGATAATTACAGTAGTGGCTGTGGCTGTTTCTTGTGCGACCACAACGCCCTTCATTTCCAAATAATAATTACTTTTCAATAGCTGCATAGGGTGTCAGCTTTTGCCACCCACAACGCGCGCTACCGCTGCAGTTGACAGTTCAACGTTACCTCCCGAGCTGTCAAAGTAAAACACACAGAGAGGTGAAAATTCACTGTTACATCGGAGAATCTGCTATTGCTGGAAACAAAAGGGTTTTGTAATCTTGTGATATTTCACTGTTTTAAGGGTGACATATTGGCCGACGTTCTGCTTTGAATGTGAAGGAATTTGCACGGGTGTTATTTATACGAAGCCTGTTCAGTTGACATTCGTTGTGAAACAGTGGTTTTACTTAGGGTGAACATGATGGTAAATTAGTACGAAGGTGAAAACAGACATTTTGTTTCCACTACAGCTGGGATGGGTGAGTTGTGAGGGCTAATGAAACGTTCGTGAAATGTTCGGGGAGATTCAAAAACGTTTTGGGGAGTTTCTCAGATCCCGAACCAAAGTTCCTGAACACTTTTTTGTCCAAAAAGTTTAGCAACGTAGGTTTGGGATCTGAAAACCTGGAAAAAAATTGTTTGAACCTCCCCGAACCTTCCACATAAGACAGGCCATTAGTGTGCTGTAATGTTTAGTGAAATGAATGAGTGTGCATGATAATACCACAAATAGAATAAGGTGCGCGTGTGTGTGTGTTCCTCGATACCCTGCAGGATACAAGCTTGTATTACACATGACTACGAATTTGGTATGGTGAAAGGAAAATATTATCAAATGTGTGCACTATGTGCAGAACTGTTAAAACCGTGATCTTCTTTAAAATTAAGTTGTATCAATCGACAGTGGTCGAACAATTGTTAGTGTTACTCATCAAATGGAAATTGTTTGTTTGTTGCATGTATGGTGAATTGAAAAATGACCAATCTTTCCAAAATATTGGACTGTGGACAGAATCCAATCGATCTATTGCTTTCGATTTCTGGTAGAAAATGTTCAGCTTATTTTGTTGCATGCAATGTGAATGAAAAAGGAAGATGCATGCACAATGTGATATTTCAGCAGAAATGTTATAACGTGACCTTCATTCAAAAAAGTTCGTCAAAATAGTTTTGATTTATGTTACAAATATTGTAAATATTCTTGGGTTGCATGGTCGGTGAATTGAAACACGCCCTATTGCATTCTCACAATGTGATATTGTGCAGAAATGCTCTAGTGCGATCGTTCAATAAAGATCAATCTACTGATATCAAGCTACGGTACGTACAAACATTGGTAACTATTAGTTGCTTGTATGGTGAATCACAATGACGAATGTGTGCACAATGTCATACATATATTGGTTAGAAAATAATATTAGTGTGACCAATTTTTTCAATAACGTTCGATCCACTGGTTTCAATTTCCATGGGACAAAACCCACATTGACTGCCTTCATTCAAAACCTGCTTAACAAATAACAATGTGGTATGACAGATTTAAGGCATATTTATTATTGTTACATCAATTGATGTCCTCTGCATGACCTAATCCTTGAATTACTGCTCTACGCATACAATCCGTTAAAATTCCGAATGTAGAAAAAGAAAGGAGGGAAAAAAAGAGAAGTGTGCTCATGAATTCCAAAACAACAAGAAAACGTCTTGAGTGAAACTGTTCAAATAAGCAAAATATGAGCACAGAGCCAATCACGATTTTGTGTGATACTGTATTTGGCGACTGAAAATTAATATCCCTTAAACAAGAAATATTTATTATAAAATATCGTTATTATTATTAATATTATTATATTACATTATGTCAATATATAGCAAAGTAAATAATTTCATTGTTGGGCATGGCTTGGTAGGCGAGCGAGATGGTTTTCATGTATCTGACGTCGAGTGTGTACGGAACAGACCGTTTTCAATCTTAACATTACTTGTAATGTTATAACAAAATTGGTCATACTCTCGTGAAACTTTTGGCAGCATAGACAGAAAGTGTATGAGAGGAAAGAAGTGGGGGGGGGGGAGATGAAGATGGAGGGAAGGGGAGAGGGATGGCGAGGTGGAGATGGACTAGGCATAGACCTTAATAATGAAAGAGATCAGACGCTGAATGTGGGGTTTGTCCCCTGCGCACAGAGCTGCATAGACTTTCTTGATTTTTTGACATTTATTTTATTGTCCCTTTTTATTAGGAAATTCTGGGCCGCCTCCCCTGGGGGAAGGCGTAGTCGCAGCCTGTGGCGCGTCCAACCCCAACCTACTTAATATTAGTTGTATTCTTTACATTTTGAAGGGGGTAGCAAACCGGAGTACCCGGAGAAAACTCCCGAAACGCCCGAGTCGAAAGTAAATAATATTCTTCAAACATTCTGCCCAGAAGCGGGATCGATCCCACACTTGGTTTCAGGCCTGTGGACAAGGCAAGTTACTCCCGCCTTAGACCACGCAGCCACAATCCCCACTTTCCCCCTTCCAAATGATACCATGTCCTTTGAAACTCCACTTGTGTTGTTACAGATAGAAACGATCTGAACCACTTGACTGACTTACAACTTAGGTGGCTTCCTCTTTCAAACAAATCTTTAATGTTTTCAAGGTTGACAGCCCACCATCCTTCTCTTCTTAGGAGCTTATCGACTAACATAGGTTTTCGCCCATTTAAATCCTGAAACTGACTAAAATTATGTATTTATTTATTTGCTTGTTTATTTCTTTGACTCTTTACTAAAAACTACAACACACTGAAGCACAACAAATTCTTCCCGCCACGCCATGTTATTAGCGTAGAGCTGGCAGGATGCATGTCGGAGGGAAGCAACCGTGGCGCCCGTGTTAATGACCCCCGACCTGTCGACCGAAAAAGAAACAAAGTGGTCGAACCTTCTACATCTATCCCTGGAAGGGAAGTATCCCTCCTTCCTCACCATCTTTCTTCCCTCCTTCCTCCACCGAATGATCTTACTACAATCTTCATTCCCCACCCTATTCTCTCTCTCTTTTTCTCTCTCTCTCTCTCTCTGTCACAACATCCCGCGCTTCTCTTTACAGCCTGTAATAGTCGTCCTCCCTCTCATTTCCTCTTTCCTCGCGGCTACGTTGGGCTTACTCTCTCTCTCTCTCTCTCTCTCTCTCTCTCTCTCTCTCTCTCTCTCTCTCTCTCCCCTTTGCCTCTCTTTAATCTCCTCGGCGCTCCCCCCCCCCTCTCTCTCTCTCTCTCTTTTTTACAAACACAAACACACCCACACATACACAAACACTCTTACTCCTAGACTATCTGGCGCATCAGGCACTTTCCCGCCCGCCACTTTGATTTATTGATTGATTTATTGTTGCTTTAGGTCCAGCGGACTCTTCCGAGCCAAATCAGGACCGGACAACCCCCGATCCGCATAAAAGATCTGCCGAAACAACCCTAGTGGGAAAATTGAATGCCCTCCGCCGGCCAGTCACTTTACAATAAAGACATCCCACGCGGGGGACGGCTGAGGGTTGACCTCAACTACGCGAACACCCCGGTTACAAAAACAAAATAGAATACAACCATCATTATAAATCATCAACAAAACACATACATATAAAATGCCTATAGTGCGAAATAATACAATCATAGGAAGCCCTAGTGACCACCCGGCAGAAAGCGTCCAACACTCCCAAGCTGATCCAACAGACCTCATACACAAACAAGGAGTCTTGTCCAGGAAGAGTTTTCAAGAAAAAAGGTAGGTCATTGATCTAGCGAAGAAGAAGAAAGTATAGCAGAGTGATAGGACAGATCAGGAATGGGAAAGAGCAAATGATGAAGACAGCGACAGTGGGAATTTAAAGCACTAAATTTCCAGAAAGTGGGGATACTATTTATACTGAAACCCCCGGCACTCCAACGGGGGGAACTGTTGCCGCAGTGAATTAGTCATGCCTACAAAGGCAAGACAGGTTTTCAACTGGGGCTGTCACTGTTCCCTTTATAGGTTAGAACAATCTACAGTGACAAGATTGCTCATGACCCCAAGGGGTCCGCCCGCCACTGTGCAGCCTCTCCCCCACAAAAGGGGTTATCCTGTTCGGTCATCCTTGAGTAACTAATGTTCACATACACACACACATACACACACACACACCCATCTTATCTGACCCCATGCAGCCAAGCACAAGTCTCTGTTCTCTGGATACGATAGCGGCCTCTCTGGCTCTGGGGCGCGTTTAATAGAGAAGACGCTATTGTATTCCAGATACGAGCGCCTGTGTACACGAGTATAAAACACAAACCCGGGCCTTCAATATTAATTGTCCCCTATATGCATTGTGTCCGGGGACGTTAATTTAACCACTGAACTGAACTGAACTTCAATATTAAACATTGTCCCCTATACGCTACGTGTCCGGGGACGTTAATCTACTCCAGTCAAGTCAATATTAAATTGGCGATTATTTAATATTGAAGACCCGAATCGCCGAACCGGACGTAGATGAATTCCGTCCTCTCATTTTAGATCTTTACTTGTACTGTCTTTTTACCCCTGGAGTCCAAACCTAATGAGACTTAGGATTTGTAAACACTCTTTTTTTCCCTCTGCTGTATATCCTCTCTGTACATATCTTAATATACAGTCTGTTTATATTAGGTGTTGAATTAACTTTTATCGTTTTAGCGTGCTCCTGATAGGATTTTTATATATACACCCTGGCCTCCTGGAGGCTTTTTATCGAAATTCTTTTATAACCATCAATTCTTAATTGATAGTCTCCAAGATGCCATGTGTCGGGGACTAAAAACTTAACGAACGCAACGGAACAACGCAACTCAATATTACATTTAAGATTAACAGGCGACAAATACGCCTGAATGAACAATTCAAATTTTCTAGTTTAAATAAGCAGCAGATCAAACCAAATGTTTCTGGTTGAACTGATAAATATTAGTTATTGCAGGAGTGACTCAGTGGTTCGAGGAGCAAAATATGTGTCTCTGGCAACCGGGGTTCCAGTGGGGCCGGGTAGCTCAGTTGGTAGAGCGGCTCACTAGTAACCGAAAGGGCCTTGGTTCGAATCCAGGATTGACCAATGTGTGGCCACATTATTTTCTCCTTACCGTCAACTGGTCCGCTGGGGAACAATTAACCGGGGTTCAAGTCTGACTTCAGCAAACTGGCAAGCTGAGCAGGTTGGATCTTAGTGGCTAACGTCTTTAAAAACTCTGAAAACCTAAAACCCTTTCTCATATTTATATATGTGTTTGTGTATTTAAGCGACACACAAACTGGTTTCAGAGGTGTGATCGGGAGAATGTAGCTGACGGCCGTTAGCTGAGTGTGATGCACGTTCATGGCAGAATAAAACTGCCAAGAATGACGCCGATGGTTCACCTGACCTCCCAAATCTTACGATGGCCTTCATATCTCTTGTTTCATCCTTTATGATATAATGCTCCACGAGGTGTAATCACTCCAGCTTTGGGCCTTCCTGCCTCACCGCCGGACACTACCTCTGGGCAACTACCAGCGTCCTATTGCTAACTGTTGTTAACGTTTGGTACTCCCCACCCCCAACATCCTGGCGCAATAACTGTAACCTCCTCTGTTTGTATGTAGATTATAGTCACACGACACTTTTGCATATAGGTGACTACTGGACCGATTTATACTGACACCAGCGGGCCAGTTGTTGGTAAAGGGGAAAATAATATGATCACACGTTGACCTATCCGGGATTCGAACCAGCGACCTTTCGGTTACTAGCAAGATGCTCTTACCAACTGAGCTACCCGGCCCCTCTCCCCCTCAACTATATACTCACGGACCTTTACTGTAATACTCCACCACTCCACGCCACCCATCCACTTTCCCGCCATCCACCTGATGCCATTTATATCCAAAATATCTGTCAAAATCCAACTACACATACTAGCCACCACGACCCCTCAAGGTAATACTGTTTATTTTTGAGTGCCAAAGTTACAAAACTCTTCAGGCCCCTCAGGAGTGGGAAAAATGTGGACCCCGTTTCCTGCCAGAGAAATTTCATCGATTTGGTAGAAAATAGACTCGTACGTGAGCTTTGTAGGCTTAGCAGACATCTTATGCCTTCCTGCATGATACAGTAATATCTTTCGGCTATCAGTGGTTTCAAATGAGCACAATAAATTATGTTTGATGTCATAAGTGCACTGCAGTACTGGTAGGACGTCAGTGGATGTTCAATAAGTAGGTAACACCAGACAGGGTATCAGTGTGTATTTGCTCACCCCATCCAAATCGCTAACCACCAAGGTCTCGGAGACTCGGTACATTGTGGATCACGCTAGAAGTCTTGGGCAATACGGCAAAACTTCCCGCCAAATTACAGAAGCTTCACATTTTCCCGCTCAAACCAGATTATCTTGCCACAGTTGCGTAATATTACAATCCTAACTTCCTCTACTGTAGCATAATTATATCCTGATCGTTCTGCTCCAACAAGGCAAGCATACAGCGTGGTTGAGATTAGATTATGCCTATTCTATTTCTCATGTTAATAAAAGGAGAAGGCCTGGTCTAGTAACAGCTACGCTGTATGCAAGGTAAGTTGACAATATATATATTCATGCTACATGCACAAAGTGTGTAAGAGGGGCCGGGTAGCTCAGTTGGTAGAGCGTCTTACTAGTAACCGAAAGGTACCTGGTTCGAATCCCGGATTGGCCAATGTGTGACCATATTATTTTCCCCTTACCATCAACTGGTTCGCTGGTGTCAGAATAATGTGACCAGTAGTCGCCTATGCTCTTCGGTGTCGTGTGACTATAATCTACAGTTAAAGTGTGTAGAGTGGGGCCTGGTAGCTCAGTTGGTAGAGTGGTGTACAAATAACTGAAAGGTCTCTAGTTCGAATCCCGGATTGGCCAACAAGTGACAATATTATTTTCCCCTTACCATCAACTGGTTCGCTGGTGTCAGAATAATGTGACCAGTAATGTCCTATACGCTCGGGTGTCGTGTGTAGAAGGGCTGGGTAGCTCAATTGGTAGAGCTGCTTACTAGTAACCAAAAGGTTTGGATTGGCCAACGTGTGATCAAATTATTTTCCTTTTACCATCAACTGGTTCACTGATGTTAGAATAATGTGACCAGTAGTCGCCTATACGCTCCGGTGTCATGTGACTTAAATCTAAAAATTTTAAGTGTGTAAAGGGTCCAGGTATCTCAGTTGGTAGAGCAGCTTACTGGTAACCAAGTCAAGTCAAGTAATCTTTATTCCAGAAATGTGAAACCCTTAGGGACCCATCAAATTATGAATTAATAAAAAAATATTATAAAATAAATAATAAAAAATAAATTAACACCATTAATACAAGCGTTCAAACACTCGTAAAAAACTCACACTTATAAAATCAATATTCACATCACAATTATAATATAACACAAACAGCTCAGGCAGACTTCAAAAAATACAATTTTCACTTGCTTAGGCAAAAAAAAAAAAAAAAAAAAAAAAAGTCTGTTTACAGTATCCTGACCGACTTTCATTTTTTTGCCCCGATCCTAAACTTTTTTTTGGGAATATTTTGGGAATCATCTGGAATTTTTTTTGTTATGCCCAAAAAATCGCATTCAGGTGGAAAAGGTTTAGAAAAAAAAGAAGAAGCCTAACTACCAATCCTTTTTTCTTTCTTCTTCCTATGTTACCATAAACCGACTTTTTTTGTGTTTGTATGGAGGGGGGAGGGGAAAGGCCTTAAAACATTCATTCATTCTAACAAAATGGCCTCCTAAAATCACAATAAAACAATACAGTCCCCACTGGGGCTATGCAAACCATTACAAATACACAATCAAAATATTATGCCTCATTTTTTGATTGATTGATTGATTGTTGCTTTAGGTCCAGCAGACTCTTCCGAGCCAAATCAGGACCGGACAACCCTCGATCCGCATAAAAGATCTGCCGAAACAACCCTAGTGGGAAAACTGAATGCCCTCCACCGGCCAGTCACTTTACAATAAAGACATCCCACGCAGGGGACGGCTGAGGCTTTACCCCAACTGATCAAACCCCCGGTTACAAAAACAAAATAGAATACAAACATCATTATAAATTATCAACAAAACACATACATATAAAATGCCTATATTGCTAAATAATAACATCCTAGGAAGCCCTAGTGACCACCCGGCAGAAAGCGTCCAATACTCCCAAGCTGATCCAACAGACCTCATACACAAACAAGGAGTCTTGTCCAGGAAGAGTTTTCAAGAAAAAAGGTAGGTCATTGATCTAGCGAAGAAGAAGATAGTATAGCAGAGTGATAGGACAAAGCAGGAATGGGAAAGAGCAAATGAGGAAGACAGCGACAGTGGGAATTTAAAGCACTAAATTTCCAGAAAGTGGGGATACTATTTATACTGAAACCCCCGGCACTCCAACGGGGGTACTGTTGCCGCAGTGAATCGGTCATGGTTGGTTGGTTGGTTGTTTTATTAACGTCTTTTTTCATCAAGATGATAAAGACCATACATACAGATTCACGCATTTAAACAGACACATATAAACACATACATACACCCAGGGACTATTAATATCTATCTAACAGAACAATAACAATTTCAGTTAAATAAAACGAGCGACTGGAGAATTGATTAAAGCTTTTGCCAATCCCACACTTAATTCATTACTAATGTTTTTAACTGATGTTATAGTATTTACTTCAAGGGGCAAAAGAGGATGAATCTGAATACAATCAAATAATATATGTTTTAGAGTTAGAGGTTCATCACAAATGCACTTTACATTTTTACAATATTTGGTTTTAATTGAATTTAATAATATTCTGTTTGCCTTAGATGAAAATGATCTGGGAAATCCACGAAGATTTGTATAGTTTGTATAGAACTGAAGTTTCTTTACAAGATCATTTTCAATATTATTTTGAATTTCTTTGGAAGACAGATTTAATTTAATTGATAAGGAATTAATATTTAATGCACCTAATTTTGCAGCATGATCAGCCCAATCATTGTATAAAAATCCACAATGTGATGGAATCCAACAAAAGGTCACTTCAGTACCACTAATTATCAATCCATGAATAATGTTCTTAATCTCAAAAATAATTTCTTTTCGTTCACAGTTAATATTAGCTTTTAGAGCATCTAAAACAGATAGAGAATCTACGCATAGAACTATACTAAATATATTCAGAAATAAACTAGAAATTTTATTTAGAGCCATTAATATAGCAATTAATTCCGCAGTAAAAATAGAATAACCTTTTCCTATATAAAACGATTCTGATATTTTCAAATCTGGGATAACAAAAGCAGCTCCTGTTTCCCCTGTTTCTAAAGCAGATCCGCCAGTGTATACTTTATATTTCTCACATAAATGATTCCGAACTTCAACTGCAAGAAGGTTCTGATTTTGACTCTTTTTTTTCATTACAATAATGTATATCATAATATGCTGTTTCAAGTTCCCATGGAGGAACTGGCGATATTATATATTCTTACGTAAATTCTCAATATGTGTTATATCTAACTGGATAAGATCTTTAGTATATGTTGCTATTGTTTGAAAAGAGTGCACCTTTTGAGCATGTTTTGGAAAATCTACATCCGATCTAATAAAAAGCTCTTCATCTGTACTATTGTTTACAGCTTTTGCTCTGATTATATATTTCGCACAAGATAATCTCCTATAATCATCTAAGTTCATAATTCCTGCAAGTTTATATGCTTCTGTTGTTTTTGTATGAATAGGCACTCCTAAAGCTAATTTTATTGCCTTACTGTCTACGCTTTGTAACTTTTTGAGGTAACAATTTGGAGAAGAAAAATATGCTTCCTGTCCATATGTTAACTTTGATCTCACTAGGGCAATAGCTAAATGAACTAATGTTTTTTCATCTTGTCCCCAAGATTGTTTGCTTATAATTTTCAGTAGGTTATAACTTCTAACAGCCTTTTGTATTACATACTCTATGTGTCTTTTCCAATGTAACTTGCATGTTAAATATACTCCTAAAAATTTAACCTCTTTAACATATTTTAATTTTTCATTGTCAATTACTAATTTTGGAAGTTGTCTTGGTTTCTGACAATTACTAAAAAGTACCAAATTTGTTTTTTCTTTTGATAGTTCGAGACCATTCTGATTCATAAACTGAGTGATGTTGTTTATTTCTTTTTGATATAATTTTTCAATCTGTTTTATTTCATACAAAGAGGTTTTCTTTTTTAAATTGACATTTATCCATATAGTTAGATCATCTGCATATTGAGCAAGCGTTAATCTATTACCTAAAACTGTTGGCAAGTCACATCGGTCATGCCTGTAAAGGAAAGACAGGTTTTCAACTGGGGCTTTCACTTTTCCCTTTATAGGTTAGAACAATCTACAGTGGCAAGACTGCTCATGACCCCAAGGGGTATACCTCATTTAACTTCATTATGATGATGATGATGATGATGATGATGATGAATATGATGATGATGATGATGATGATGATGATGATGATGATGATGATGTAAACTTGTATAGCGCAGGTATCCACGATTACAAGGTTCATGCTCATTGTGCTTGTGGAGGGGAAACCAAAAGATAAAGATGTGGCCATCAGACAAAAACTATGTACAGCTGATTTCTTTAAAAAAAATTTTTTTTTTAAATACACGTCTATCTGGTAGATGTGAAAAAAGAGCATTTTCAAGGCTCTCTTAAAATCCGCCACCGACTTGGATTGTTTCAAGGTCATTGGAAGATCATTCCATTGCATTGGAGCAGTGTTGGAGAAGGCCCGATAGCCAAATGTTTTCTTATTGGTGTTGCCAGACTTCACACTTGGAAGTCTTAACCGTTGTTGTGAGGAAGAACGAAGACAATGTTGGGGTTCATAAAATATTACACCTCCTAAAAACTTAGCTAAAAAAGACAATGTTGATAGGCAAATTTCACATGTTGTGTAAAATTATTTGAATAAACGTGGCTAATTTAAGCAGATTTTGTTTCTTACTAAATTTCAAGAGTGCATTAAATTTTAATGTGTTAGGATGTCTGTGGAAGTAAGTTTCCAGCAGGAGTTTTCTACTGTCAGAAAAGTGCATACAATTAAATGTATAATGAAATTATCACCCAAATCACCTGATAGACATTAATCACAGATCCTTTCACTACATGATATACCTCTGCATTTCCCTTTTTGAATCGGCAACTTGTGATTTAACACCCGATATTTCAACATAGTATTTGACAATTCATCTGGCAGTACTGTAAGACACTTTTCAAAAATAAAATTTTCCTTAAACATCCTATAATTATTTTAAAAATCATTATTATTTACTTCTGCGTGCCATTTTTGGATGAATTGGTCTGCAACCTTTCCTTTGCCATTTCTTTGAAACATTCCAAAGATGAGTATCTATCACTGAACTGATCATTCCACATTTCTCCTAGTCCAAGATCATTCAAAGTCTTTTCAGATTACTTCTGTAACCACAAACGTTCGGTGCAACACAAGACATATGGTCATAGTCAGTTTCAATAATGTTACCACTACCCCTTGCTGAGGCAGGAGTGCTATCAGAATCACTGTCGTCGGTTCTAAAGTCAGCTGCAGAATCAAAAGCGTGGTTTTCCTTTACTTCCCCAGCATCAAGGTTTTTTAGATTCCCTGTGCCATTTTCCACTAATCTTAAACTGAAATGCCCAGAACATTTGTTATGATAAGCTTGGCATATATCATAAACACCCCCTCTACAAAATCTGCAATTGGTCGATTGTCCGTACAAAAATACATCTGACACTTGCCTTAATCTTGAGCAAAATGTCTATCTAATTTTACAAAATCAGATTCAATGAGGTGCAGTCTTATGCTATCGTCTGCCCTTGGGGTTTCTAATCCTCTTTAGATTCATCAGTACAACTTATGTTAATCTGATGAATAAAATTTGATACAACAACAACTTTAGATTCATTTATGTCCACACACCAATCCCCCAGTCCCAATATCTCAGGATCAATTGTATCAAATCCAAGATGGAATAAATCATCCGCATTTTTGATAACCGTTGGTCTGACGCTGTCACTTTTTTGTGTACCAAGGTACACTTTTTTGCCAATGTATATTTTACCATCCACCATCCACACTGGGCAAATTGTGGGGCCGGGTAGCTCAGTTGGTAAGAGCGTCTTGCTAGTAACCGAAAGGTCGCTGGTTCGAATCCCGGATTGGTCAACGTGTGATCATATTATTTTCCCCTTTACCAACAACTGGCCCGCTGGTGTCAGTATAAATCGGTCCAGTAGTCACCTATATGCGAAAGTGTCGTGTGACTATAATCTACAAACAACAAAAACAACTGGGCAAAATTTGCCACTGTCTTTCACATATTTCATTTGCGTTGCCCTTATTACTGTCAGGTCATCTTTGACAAAAACATTCTTGCAAGTAAAATTGTCTTTCAAGTATTTTCAGTTTTTCATGATTTCAACCTTTATTTTCCTTGACACTATCTTATCCTATCCTATACCATTCTATCCCTTAACTCAAAAATCATTGGGGCACCATAGATGATCGTTTAACCAGAGTATTCCATCTTTTTCTGTCCTCAGCAACCATCATGGCTTCGCTCAGTTTCAAGCCAGTCCATTCGCCTTCTTCTGCCTCCTTGCACCGTGCCTTGCAGGATGGTCTTTGGAAGGCCTGATGCTCTGGTGAAGTGGCAATCCCATTAAATCCCATTAAAGTTTCCTTTTCTTCACCACTGTGAGCATGTCATAGTGTTGTGCAATGGCTAGTGCGGTGGTCTGTCAGACTTCGTCGTTGGTGACTTGCTGGGTATAGGAAATGCCCAGAAGTCTTCTGTAGCACCTCATCTCCATGTTTGCATTCTTCGTTGTAGGTCTGCTTTGAGGATCCATGTTTTGCAAGCATATAGGAAGATGGAGATGACAAGGGAGCGCAGCAGCCTGACTTTGGTGTGTAGACTAATGGCTTCAACCTTGTCAGGGCAGCAGTTGTTTGCGTGATCCTGGAGAGGACTTCCTGCTGGGACCAATTGTCTGATACAATGGCTCCTAAATATTTGAAGATATGCACCGCGTTGAGGGATTGGCCTTGACACAAATCTTACACCCCCCCCCCTTTTTCGACCCGCCGGTTCTGTGTACTGCTGCCAGGTCATTGGCCCTTACAGTGAGGTCCACAGCCTGAAAAAAGTCCCGGACTCTATGTTCAAAGTATTTGTTGTACTCCTTCCTCAGCCCCACGATGCGCACTGTCTCATGCCTGGTGTACACTTCACCTGGACCTTGTCCTCTGCTGATGTGTGCCTAGCCAAAATGCTGTTTAACACCTTGCCTACCGCCAAAGCAATGCTGGTCACTATGGTCGACACCACATGTTGCAGAAGGGCTGCGGTGACATCGGCCAAGGCAGAGGGAGCCCAGCCACCCTCAGGTTTGCCCCAACCGCCGCCGTCTCCCGCCGTCACAGTCTCCAAGTTTCAGTTCAGCCTCACCAGGATAGTGGCCTCCAGCCACCCAGCATCCTATCCAACCCACCTCCACTGCCACCACCCACATCTTTCACAGGAGAGGACGCGGCGATTCACAGTGACTGTCCGCCCGGCCACTTTTTCACCCCCTCTTCCGTGGTCCCTTACTGATTACTGTGGTATAACAATTTAATGCATTGATATCTTGCCGAGGTAAAACAAGATTGTAGATTGGTCTTAGACCCACAGGTCACACAATAAGAAGTGAGTAAAAATACTAAATAGTAATAAGCACTACAACGGCTGAACTTTTTGGCACAGAAAACACCCAAGATCTTGGGGGTCAGCACAAAAAGACATAAAGAGTGAGACAAGCTTTCACAGGCACAGTAAAGATGGCGCCACACAGTCACTATGTTTACTACCTCATCCTTCACAGTCGCACCATCACACACAACCGTCTACTCTAGAATTTCACTGTAGCCAATTTCTGCTAACGTGTCATTATATCATGCGACAAATAATAAAATGTTGTTAAGAGTGGTTGTACTGTTCCAATATGATATATCGCAATACACAAAACTTTCTGAATGCAATGGCACGTTCAGTCACTTCCAGTCAAATTCATACTATCACCGCCATTTTCTAGGAGCCAGTTCTAGTAGCGAAAGGTACCTGATTGGCCAATGTGTGACCATATTTGTCCCTTATCAATTGGTTTGCTGGTGTCAGAATAATTTGACCAGTAGTCGCCTATATGCTCGGTGTTCTGTGACTATAATCTACAATTAACCATTTACAGTGGGTTACTGTATATCAGTGCGGTAGGGGCAAAATGATGCATCGGAATAGGGACATTTGTGCAGAAATATAATATCATGCATCATTTTAAATATTATTAGTTTGAACTATTCATGATACTTTGGGGAAGAAAAGATGAAGAATGAAAGCCAGAATCAAAATGCACAAACACTGGTAACAGCAGATCACCAGCACAAGATCACAAGACTGACAAGGAGACTGAGAGAGAGAGAGAGAGAGAGAGAGAGAGAGAGAGAGAGAGAGAGAGAGAGAGAGAGAGAGAGAGAGAGAGAGAGAGAGAGAGAGAGAGAGAGACAGACAGACAGAGAGAGAAACAGAGGCAGACAGAGAGAGAGAGAGAGAGAGAGAGAGAGAGAGAGAGAGAGAGAGAGAGAGAGAGAGAGGAGAGACAGAGAGAGAGAGACACACAGGCAGAGATAGCACTATTATAGTATAACAAAATGAAGAAAGCACAAACATGCGCATGCAAACATACACACTCACATATGAAACCAAGCACCCAGTTTCTCTAATCCAAACACAACAGACAAAATACCACACATAACTAAAATGCAAAGCTCATTTGACTCACATGCTCCTTAGCAAACCTATTCACAATATTCTACATAAATGAATTTTAAACATCAAATAAAATTAAAAAAATGAAAACAAAACAAAAAAGAACACGGTTACATCAAACCACAAAGTAATATTTGATCTTGAGAGGACCCTGCCCTCCAGCTCCACATTAATTTATTTATGTATGAACATTTGCTGACTCTGAAGTGAGGTCATTCAATCACTGAGAAGTGTTTAGGCTTGTGGATATACAACACCATCCGCCATAGCCACGTTACACTATTGCACACAAAAGAGGGATGGACATTTTACAAAATTCATTTTGGTACTATTTAGGACTCACCTGGCCGAGATAGACAAAAATCTTAATTTAATTTTGGGTGAGAAGGTAAGACTTTTACACTGCTGCATGCATGCAAGTCAACAAAAATGTAATTCCATTCTTAATTAATCTAATCAAACTTTGTGAATCATGAATGATATGTCAAAACTCAAACCTGGTTTCCAGCAAGGGTGCGTATGAGTTTCACTCTGTGCCTGATACCAGATGAGCTGCCGACAGCCATCGTATGCCATGGAGAACTCATCATCACCAATCCCGCACCCATCCTGTAACATCAATCAATGTAATCAATTCAATGCAATGTAATGCAATGTAATTCACAAGGTGGTGTAACATTAGTGTATAAGTAGCCTACAAACAGGCATTCTCCTCCACACCACTCATTGCATCTCCGTACAACCATAGAATGTGAAGCAGAGAAGAAGAAGAGACAGGTATCCTCCCCTCATAAAACTGATCCTGAGAGAAAAAAAAGTTCTAAAAGCCTCCCTGCCCTTAGGCCTAAAAAAACATTTATCTGTAGAGAAAAAAATGTCCTTCTTGTTACTTTCACAGGGCACAATTGCACGGTTTTAAGAAGTGCCCAAGACGGACAGAACTACAAAAATCAATCAGTTGTGTTGCATGCTCAATTTCAAAAGCTCTTTCAAATACAATGGACTATCACTGGGTACCAACCAATGCTTCCACCAAAGGTTTCATAAGCTTTCATGAGCAAATAACAAATATCACAAGGCTCTAGGGAACATGGTGTATGGTACACAATTTATTAGTGACTTAATCCATTCATTTGACTTGCTGGGAAAAAAAACCCTGATTCTCCTGGGTGGGGAGTAAGATTTTATTTATTTATTTAATTTATGTAATCGCTTTTATTTCCAGCTCAATAGCTGCTCAAGGCGCTGGCCGATATAGGATCTAGCTCAAACTGCCTGAGGAGCCCCTTTGCAATCTTTGGGCGTATAGTCCGATGCCCAGACAACTGAGCACAATCCTGGGCAACAGGGAATGAGGAGAAGGGACCTAGTGCACAGCTGTGTGTATTTGTGTAGCCGGCACTCACCTGTTTAGGACAGGATTGTCAGGATCTTTGAAGTCCATGCAATGGAATGCGTGTATGCACAGACTAGACCGAGGTTTATACTCTCATTCGAAGGACTACAAAGACCGACTTGTTCGGATCATGGCTTCTTATTTTTATTTGAATAATAATAATAATAATAATAATAATAATAACAATAACAATAATAATAATAATAATGGATGTTATATATGCCTTCCCTAAATAGTTGTACATTCCTTCTTTTCCTATTCCTCCTCCCTCTCCCCTCCTCCCACCACCCCACGCTCTGAGAAGAGATGGATCAAGGGAGACCATTTAAAAAAAAAAGATTAAATATCATTGTGTTTGATGATCTTCTCGCCTACATTTTGAATCACACCATTTGGATCAAAGACTAAGGCAAAACATACAAGGAAACAAAAGCTTACATGATTGAGGAACTTGCTGTCCTTGGTGGCCCAGCCAATCTGCATGACGCCGTCAGTAATGATGAGAACCTCATAGTACCACACGCCCGCATCTACTTGGAACGTACACCTCACACTCTCAAATGATGATGCATCACATCGGGCCTGCAATGCAATTACTGAACAAATTATTACATAACAAAATGTAAAGAGGTCAAGTTTATTCTTTTGATTTCTGATCTTTCGATGTACTATGTTTGGGAGTAAATATTCCACATTCCAAATCTCTATCAAAATGGTCAGAATATTTTACTTAATAAAACAACAGGAAAGACTAACCAAGACAACAAGAAACAACACAGATCATTCTTGCTGCGCTATATTTTTTATTTACTACTTTAACAAGAAAGAAACAAAAAAGGCAACCAAATAAGCATATATTTATCAAGAATAAAGTATATCAAGGGAGGTAATGCAACTGTAAGGGGCAATAATGTCATTAGTAGCACACCAACTACTTCTAAATGAAAGGAACCAAGCATGAAAAAATGAAATAAAAACCACCAGACACAGAAGAGAAGAGTGTAAAACAAACCATACAAACAAGAAAACTTTTGATCCGTCTTATATCTGTGGATATCTTGACTTGGAACAACAGGACTGAACCAAAACAACACAAACCATGAAAAACATGTACACTGACCTGTAATCCATCCGCAGATATCTTGAGATATTCACTGACATCGTTACTGTTTAGCATGACATTTAACCCTGACAAGTCTAGCTGCTCATAGGTGAAGGGACGACCCTGGAAAAAAATTGTATTTCATTAGAAAGAACATAATTATACAGCAATTTTCATTGTTTACTGTTTTCATTACACATAACAACAAACAATCAGGTATCTGAAGCACACCTTCACTGCAATTTGCCTACTATACAACCAAACCACACTACAGCAAACTAAATAGATTTTTACTGAAATCTGACTAGACAAAATTATACAGAAAATTCAATAGGCATCTCAAAATCTGTATCGAGTCATACAAAATTGGTTATGAACTATTACTGATTGATAACTGACATTATCGTAGATTATTTATAAAAGAAGTTAATATTATACTTACTTCTATAACAACTGTAGCATTGCAAATCACCATAGGCACAGCATATGAAAATACAAAAGCAAGATAACATTACCAATAATAAGTACTTCTAGAAGACAGCAAAAACAAGAACCAGAACAACAACGCAGTACTCTACAATAACATAAATTCACAATTCACTACCGTAAGGTCATTGCACACATCAAATGAGCATTTCTTGCAGAAGAAGGTTTTTCAGCCTTTAATTTATTCTTGAAACAAAGGAGAGATAGATATACTTACACAAATTATCGAGACACCATCGGGCACAAAAACCAACTTCTCGCTTTGTATAGTTGGAGCTGTTCCCCCACTCTTGCAGGTCAACAAGCGGGTGAGTGCTCATCTTTTGTAAACACTGCGTGATCATCAATTTGTTCTCACCTGCACATACAAAAGTACAAGTTCAGCAACAATATTGATAAATAATTTCATAAATAAATACATAAATAAAACAACAAAACTGCCTTGTGAGCTCATCCTCGTGAGATAGCATTGTGGACTATACACTGACATTGGTATTGAAACCAAAACCACATATAGAAAATCCTTCTCCTTTTCCCCTGCCTAACTCTTTGAATTCTGAACAGTATATGAATATCTGTTCCAAAAAGTGCATGAGGGAATTGCAACCATTCCTGCTCCACCATATTCCAGTAAATCTAACATCAATAAAGCATAGAAACATTTTATAAGCTGTACTTTAAACAAATAAATGCATTCATAAACTGACAAATATAATCTAAATCAAACAAAAACCTACAACAAAAAAGTAACATTGATAAAGTAGGTGGCTGTAATAATTAATGTTAACATTGTGATCTTTAACAACGTTGATTTAGAAAAAGCGCAACGAGCCATTCCCACTGGAAAAAGGCAATGACACGATCCTATAAATTAGTCAAAGAAAAAAAAAGCATAGCAATTATTTTAGAAAATTTTCACTTACATGCATGATAGGCAACGAAAGAAAGAAGGGGAGAAGAAAGAGTGAGAGAGAGACAAACAGACAGACAGACAGACAGATCATAGAGTCTTACTTGTTTGTGCAAATTTCTCCAGAGCAATAATGGAATGCAAAATAACTACAGGATGGTTGCTGGGGGCCTGCACACATAGAAACAAACATGATGATGATGTAATAACAGAAATGTTGATGATAAAGATGTTGTAACTTAGCTTAGGGATAAATAGATTGTACTGAACAAAATCAAATATTAATTTACCAGCTCTCAAAGGGATTGTTCGCAGTTATTAAATTAACCTCCTTGTGACGTTCACTCCAGATAGTATCAAGCAGAATGTGCCATAAAGAATTTAACTTAGCCTCTTTCAGATTTCTGACTGGAGTCACTGGACTGCTAAATAGCCAGGCGAGTCATATCACACTTAAATCTACCCTCCCTTGACAGTCGATGTTGAAACGCAGAAACCTGTAATAAGACTTAAAAGATAGTGTCCAAGAGGCGGGACAAGAGAAAAAAAAGACGTCCAAGCAAAGACACATGTACTCGCGAGAACGAGATGATTGGTTGTTGAGATGATGTATATTCAGCAATATACTCCTTGCACTCTGTGACAGATGCGCAGTCACACACACACACACACACAAAGCATAGTAACATGAAGGTCAAGGAGAAGACTGGAGTAAAAAGCCCTCAGCCATCACCAAGGTCATGATAGACTAGAGACAGCTTCACGTTTCCCAGAGACTGGAAGTAAGTTAACACTAATAGTTTTTTAGCACTTTTATGTTTACATATTATACTGATTGCCATGTATTATTATGTTCATGTTATATGTATTTACAAAAACTGATTGTTTCTAATATGTTATGCATATTATTCTAAATAGATTCGCCTTGAGAATCAGATATCGTAGTGTGCTTATGGGAAACTCGGCAGGTGTCTGAGGTCACACCAAAGCAGTTTATCTGAAGAGAATATTATATCCAGGGTTCTGGATTTTCCAGCTCAGCTCTGGGACTGTCAGCGGGGTCAAAGCCCGAACGCTTGCTCCTGTGGAAAGAAGGAGATAGACCAGAATCTATCTCACCTCATTCAAACCCGTAGCTTCAAGACTCGCCCGATCATCCTGAGAGTGACCAGACTCCCTAAGAGTGACCACCAGGCTCAAACACTCACCGAAACCGAGCGCTAAGTCTCCTCCCAACTGCAACTGATGTCAATACCTCTCGAAACAAGAATAATAGACCAACAGAAAACTATATACTGTAGCACACGATGAAGTCTTGCTAAAGAACTTCCCCAGCACACTGGACAGTTTATAATTATTAATTACTTTTAATTAAAGTTACATTGGAATTTGTGTTGAATATATAAAAGTTGAAATCCCATAAATACGGCTGGTGTCATTCTATTTGTATTGTTGTGTGACCACTAGCTCTTCTTCTCTTGAGACCAATTAAACTAGTCCACTGAATAGCAAAAATCATTTCTTATTTGAGCCATTGATACTTTGAAACCCGAGAACAAATAAAAATTATTACGTGACCCAAGCACCGTGATTTAGTCTCTCACATTGCTTAGAAATCTTGGTAAAGAACGACTGTTAGAGATAGCTAAACGCCTCATCCATTTATAAAGCTTAATCCCCTTTGAATGTAATCATCTCTTCTCCAGGATATTATTACAGATGATGATGATGATGATGACGACGATTAATATGATGATGCTAACTTATGATAATGATCTTGGTAGCGAATACAATAAATAAAATGGCGATAGATGATGATAATGATGCATTATAAATATCATGGTGGCAAACAGGAAATATGAAATGACAACTATGATGATGATGACAATGACTGAAGATGATGATGAAGATGATAATAAAATCATTTCTGTGCAAAAAAACACCAACAGTGCTCATCTTGTCAAAAAATAAAATCCCAAACACTCTTTGTAGAAATGTAATACGCAGGAATTTATAATATTAGCTGCTTCCTTGGTTCTCAACATGTAAGGCAATAAGTTCTCAAAGGATGAGTGCCTATTTTGCTAATCAATAAGAATTGTATAACTGTTTTTCTAATCTAGATTGAAACAACAATCTGAAGTCAGTTCATAAGGTGGCACTTACCAGGTGTGTAATAAGGAATTGAAGAACATCGGTTGACATAAGGGACACACTGCTGGGACCTGCAATGGGAAAAACATAGTCACGACAAGTCAAAATAAACATTAAAAAAGTACAACTTTACATAACATATCTGAAATTGTTTTATGGATGCGCTGATCTGAACTGTGTGAGAGAGAGAGAGAGAGAGAGAGAGAGAGAGACAGACAGACAGACAGACAGACAGACAGACAGACAGACAAAAAGACAGAGAGAGAGAGAGAGAAGCTAGAGACAGAGACAGAATGTGTGATTGAATCATAACTAACCAGCCATTTTCTCAGCAAGGCAGCCTAATACGACACAAATGTTTCTCTGCTGGCAGGGTTTGCAATACGTGCGCATAGAGTCCACATGCGATAGGTTGAGGTGCCTGCGAAGTTCCATCAGTGCTTCCTAAAAACACAAGTGGACTGCGTATGACAAACCAGCAAAATGCCTATCAAGGTCATCTCATCTGGACTCTTTGAGTATCAGCGTATATAGAGTATTATTATCAATATTATTGTTATTATTAATTATCAATAAATACATGTAATATATATCTCAAAGGCTTTTAACAGATTGCTAGCCAAATTGGCTGCCGTATACCACTAACTGATTGATGGATAAACACAAGAACACACATGGCATATATAATCTACTGGCACTCATTTAATTTAGTAATACAAATTAATCACTCAATAAATCAACCCGCATGGTACTGAAAAAGTACTTGTCAGTGAGCCCTATAGAATATAACAGCAATCAGCCTTTGCATTCTGGCAATATCACCCATAAACCTCACATGTGACTTATACATGTTACAGCTGTCATAAACCCTATGGCATATAAATGATAATAAACAAAATTTGAAAACAAACCCTGGTAGGCAATGGACACTCATCAAGCAGCAATGCAATAACCGCTGGGCCCAAGGGGTCTTCAAGGGGTATGACACGGATGAGAGATTTGACCACATTCAGCCAGCCGGTATCACAGTCTGCCACCTTGTGCAAAATCACCATAGCAAGGGGCGGCTCTTGGTCACTGGAACAAGACAGGATGCCAACATGCAACTGAATGCCGTTTGAAACATAATAATAGCAACACTAAAGCATCAATGATTTAAAGAAAACTCTGCAAGTCTGCTAGTACTAAAAAACAAACTGAAGAAGAGAAGTTTCTGGCAACAAAAAAAGAAGAAGAAAGAAGAAGGCATACTTGTCAACAAGTGTCCTGATGAGTGAGAGTGTCTCCAGCACCAGCTTGTCAATGTCTTTCTCTTTGGGTTCTCGACTGCGCCGGGACCCAGACCCGTGCCGGTGCCGTTCAGAGTGCCCGTTGGTGCTGTGGTGGCGGTGAGTCCCATGATGCCCTGAAGGGGGCGCAGGATCTGGTTCAACTCCCACAGGATTCCCCACCGGCACAATCGGCGACTCTTGATTTTTATCAACACACAAGCACGACCCCATAGGACCGTGTGAGGCTCAAAGAGCCAAATGAGCCAAAGCTCAGTTTATCAAATGTTTACTGTGTTCCAAATACTGATCCATAAGCTGGAAGTGTGCAACGTCCCACATTCTGAAGTCTGGACACACTGTTGCTCCCGTATATGAAATTATTGGTTTCCTTCCATCTTCACCAACAAAGAAATAGCTTTTCTTTCAGTCCTGATATCGAACTTGCCTTCTCTGTCCAGAAACTCATTCAAACCATTGCTATTATAATGAAACACCTCTTAAAAATTGAAATTACACTACAAACTAAAGAAGAGTCAAATTTGTATGAAACTGGCTCCTGTCATGTTTATGTTAACATTCGACAGTATACTACCAATGAAACTTGATTAGCTACAGCTGATACACAATAAGTAATGGTTTTCATTCTGGCTGCAAGTGCAACGTTCTACAAAATTATTGATGGATAACCTCAGGTATGCACATTGAAGCAATGGGTTCATGGATGCAGTACGAGTGATGGAAGTCCTGAAAACAGTTCAAATTATATACTGGACATGATATTATGGCATATACATTTATAAATCTTGATTTAGATACTTATCGGAGAGCACCTTGAGCAGCTCTTAAGTTGAGAAAGAACACAAAATTAATAATAATAATAACATTGCAAGTCTATGTGGTAGAATAAAGCAAAGCTAAGACTAAACAATAACAATATAATGATATTGCTTATCTAAATGACTCACTGGAGAAATTAACAGTAAGTTCCTGAACTATTAGTCGATTCCTAATTGGGCTTTGTTATGTTTTATTAAAATTGAACACATATGACAAACGCCCTGGTCACCAAGGACCGCGCCTTCCGTTGGCCACCAGGACGGAGGTGATAAGTGTGCTACTAATGGTCAACTTAGCAAGATCCGCACGAAAGACAACATCGTCATAGGCACCTGGACCCTAACTGCGGATGGAAAATTAGAAGAACTGGCCCACGAGCTGGACCACTACTGATGGAACATTTTAGACATCAGCGAACTGCGCTGGAAAGGTCTAGGTGAAACAATGACCGACAAAGGCCACAAGCTTTATTTCAGCCATGAACATGGCGGATTCTTGGTCCACAGAGACAATTTAGCCACTGTCATGGGTTGCCACCCTGTCTCCAGTAGACTCATTACCATTCGTCTAAGATCAGCCACTTTCAATATCACCATCATCCAGGCCTATGTCCCAACATCAGGACCCTAACTGCGGATGGAAAATTAGAAGAACTGGCCCACGAGCTAGACCACTACCGATGGAACATTTTAGGCATCAGTGAACTGCGCTGGAAAGTCTAGGTGAAACAATGACCGACAAAGGCCACAAGCTTTATTTCAACCATGAACATGGCGGATTCTTGGTCAACAGGGACATTTTAGCCACTGTCATGGGTTACCACCCTGTCTCCAGTAGACTCATTACCATCCGCCTGAGAGCAGCCCCTTTCAACATCACCATCATCCAGGCCTTATTCCCCAACATCAGACTATGATGACCGCGAAGTCGAGGATTTTTATGAACATCTACAGGCTGTCCTTGACCAAGTGTCGAAGAAGGACATAGTTATAGTGCAAGGCGACTGGAATGCCAAGGTTGGCCAGGATGCGCACAACTGGGGAGACACATGTGGACCCCACTGCAATGAAGAGACAAGTCTGAGACTCTTGGAGTTTGCCAGATACAACAATCTGATACTGGCAAACACTCTTGGTCTCCACAAAAAATCCAGACGATGGACATGGCACAGTCATGGCTGGGACCATCATAACCAGATTGACTACATCATGGTCAAGACATGCTTCAGATCAAGCATCAACCTTGGTAGGACATGCACTTTTCCAGGAGCAGACACCGGAAGTGACCACGATCTGGTGATGATGTCCTTCCGGCTCCACTTGAAGAGAGTAAACACTGCAAAGTGCACCAGACTGAAGTTCAATCTGGACAAACTGTAAGACACAGAGCTGGCAGAAATATTTCAAGCCACAATTGGAGGGAAACTTGCACCACTGCTCATTTTGGGAGCTGGTGAAGTAGATGTCGATACCATGACCACCACCTTCAACTCAGCTGTGACAGATGCCACCACTGAGATCCTTGGCAAGCAATGCCCAAAGAAGAAACCGTGGATCACACCTGAACTTTTGGATCTGTGTGATAAATGAAGAGAGAGGTGAAAAAGAAAAAGAACATCTCAAAGGGAGCTGATGCCTACCAAAATATCAACAACGACATCCGAAAAGGCATGCGCACAGCAAAGGAGAACTGGATGGAAGATCAATGCCAGGAAATAGAGAACAAACTGAACAAGAACAACAGCAAGAAGGCCTACCAGACTGAAGCGGCTGACAAGTGTTAAACAGCCCAAGGTCTCCATGATCCAAAGCAAGTCTAGCATATATATATGCCTTACAGAAGAACAAGAAGTCTTGGATAGTGTCACGGGAGCCCCGTTTCCACTGCATTTGAGCTTTTGCTTGTTTAGTCAGTAGTAAAACTTAGAAGGTTACTGGTGGTCTATAGCAGACGTTTAAGGTATAACTGATGTGTACACACACTGCGAACTTGACGCGAGTCCTGTAGTGACATCATCGCAGCATACGATGATGTTTCGAATTTTATAGCCATTTAGATGGTTCAGCCGATCGGGACACAGGTATAGTGGATAGAACCAGTTCTGGCCGATTCAGGCAAAGCCAGGTAAAAAGTCAGTCGAGTTTGAAAAGCTGAGGAGTACACAGTACTCTCTGACGGAATCTCTCCTGAGAAGATTAGACAGCAGTGCTTGTTGAATATTCGAATTCAATCAAGTAGCCACGGCCTGACATTGTCAAACAGGTAAATGAACATACTTCTGTTTCATCGTGATGTATTTATATTATTGTTGAATTATGTGTGTGAACTTTGCTATGCATAGAATTGAATTGTTAGTCCAACGTTGCGTGAACACGTGGAGAATCCGACCACGAGGCGACCGGTCGACGCCATGTTGAAAGATGTACGGAACCACTGTTGTTTAACCTATATGTATGCTTGCAGACCAGTGGCTGTACCAGAGAATATTATTATTTCTCTATGTGTATAGTTAGCCACGATTTATATTTATGTATATATAGGAAATTAGAGTGGAGATTCCAGTGGACCACGGACTTAGCAGAATGTTCGTCGCTTATGTATAGAGATGTGGAGCTATCACTGAGGGCTACTTTGGCCTTCAGTGAGACGCTCTGCATCGACCTATTATTCAGGGTTGTGCAGAATTTCATCTCATATGTTACAGACGAGCAGGCGGTATATCGTGAGCCCAACTCAGCAAACGACAACAACCACTCCGACGTGTACAGTTGGCTGCCGAAACAGCTACAGCATTGAGCGCAGATAGCCCAACCGTCGAGCCACACAGTCAAAGACTCAACGACAACACAGCGTGTCATAGAAGCGACCTCAACGCAGCGCTTCAACGCCACAGTTAAGAGCAACAATAAAACCCCCGTCACAGATAGATCGACTGAGTACTGCTCTGATCTTTACAACCACACACCAAATGGAGACCCATCAGTTCTAGCATGTCCCAAGAACAGAAAAGAACAAGAAATCCTCCCTGGCGCTATTCTCCGAGAAGAAGTTTAGGCAGCAGTGCAATCGCTGAAGAAGGGGAAGTCAGCGGGAGTGGGCAATATACCCGTGGAATTGCTTCAAGCAGGAGGAGAATCGATGATTGATGCTCTCACCATTATTTGTAACAAGATTGGGCAGAGTGGGGAGTGGCCTACACCATGGACCCAGTCGCTTGTCATCACTCTTCCCAAAAAATGTAACCTTCAGAAGTGTGAAAATTACCGCACCATCAGCCTCATCACTCAGCCATCCCAGCAAAGTCCTCCTGAAAATAATACTCAACAGGTTAAAATCCAAAAGCTGAACAAATCATAGCTGAAGAACAAGCAGGATTCAGGATAGGGTGAAGTACCACTGAACAGATTTTTAACCTCAGAATAATCTGTGAGAAATACCTACAGCACCAACAACATCTATATAATGTGTTTGTAGATTTCAAGAAAGTGTTTGATCAAGTCTGGTCTGCATGGGCAACCATGAGAGTGAACAACATCAGCCCTAACATGATTGAAATATCAAAAGCCTGTGTGACAAGGCTACCAGTGCAGTCCTCCAAAACAGCGCCATCAGAAACTGGTTCAGAACAACAATCAGTATGCATCAAGGATGCCTACTCTCTCCAACACTCTTTAACATCTTTATAGAGCGCATCATGTCAGATGCCCTTGCAGATCACAAAGGCACAGTCAGCATATGGGGGAGAGTCATCTCCAACCTCCGTTTTGCGGATGACATTGATGGATCGGCTGGAGATAAACAAGAACTTGAACAGCTGGTACGGAGGCTTGACACCACCTCCAGAGCTTTGGAATGGAAATAAGTGCAGAGAAAACCAAAATGATGACCAACAACACCAATGGCATCAACACGGACATCAGAGTCCAAGGCCAATCCCTCAACACGGTGCATAGCTTCAAATATTTAGGAGCCAGTGGGTCCCGACAGGAAATCCTTTACAAGATCACACTGCTGCCCTGACAAGGTTGAAGCCATTTGGAAAGACAGGCCCATCAGTCTACGTTCCAAGGTAAGGCTGCCTCGCTCCCTTGTCATTATATGCTTGGACCCTCACAGCAGATCTACAACGAAGAATATAAAGCATGGAGATGAGGTGCTACAGAAGACTTCTGGGCATTTCCTATACCCAGCACATCACCAATTAAAAAGTCCGACAGACCATCACACAAGCCATTGGACAACATGATGACCTGCTCACAGTGTTGAAGAAACTGAAACATTGATGGTATGGCCACGTCACCAGAGCATCAAGCCTTGCAAAGACCATCCTGCAAGGCACTGTGCAAGAAGGCAGAAGAAGAGGGAGACAAAACAAGTGGTGAGAGGACAACATTTGAGAATGGACTGGCGTGATACTGAGTGAAGCCATGAGGGTTGCTGAGGACAGCGAAAGTATGGTGATTAAATAATCATCTGTGGTGCCCAACGACTTTTGAGTGACAGAATAGGATAGGATAGGAATCTGCAGCATCTTTAAAACAGATCTACAAATATTATACCAATAAACATTTAATTGACAATTTTCAGATAACTGATGTCTATCTTATCAAACACCTTACTTCAGTACTTGTATTAATTTCTAAAATTCCAAATGACCACTAATACTGGACTGGTTCCATATAACTTATCTCTTAAAGTATAGCCCGTTAACAAGTAATATCTTTACTCTCTACTGCTAAATAACGCACATTAGAGGGCAAAGAGTTGACAGTTAACAATGCCATCACCATACTAAAGAAAACTCTTAGTTCTTACTATCCTAATTACACATGATGATAAACTGATACAATCAGATCGTACGCATGCTATGTTGATTTGGCAGCTAAGATACATATATTAATACAAAATTCTTTGATTGCTGCTGTCCCAGTTGATCCTGAAAGGAATAATACTAATATTTAGATTATTGGAGATTATAAATTTGGGAAACACAGCCAGTGCAACTGGGAGAGCCGGGGGTAAATGAGACAGCTGATGTTATTGATATTTTTTCCGGATAATCATCAAGAGGGCACATGTTTGACGAAAAACATAAAGAATGTGCCAATACAAACGAGATCTTACTTGTCAGCCATCCAAAGCATTCCACGCCAAATATAAATGCTCACATAATGTTCTAAACAACACTCTAATCATTTCAGTCTAGCAGCCGACATATATTCCGCCATTGCTGTTGAGCATCATGGGTAACCAACGAAAATCGGCATAATTAACCAGTTTATTGCAGAGAAATACATTACTGTATCCAAAAATCATATTTCGCTTAATAAAATAAAAGGCAACATTTTAACTAATTCCCATTATTGAAATACAACTATTTTATTCTTCTTGACAACGTTTGGGGGAGGGTTCATTGCTGATTAACCTCGTCAACAAAGATGGCGCAGAAGGAACACGTTCTGTATGTGGAAACAATAGCTGATAATTACACACTGTACGGAAGACCGTGCGAAATATCATCTTTTTCGTTTGTTCCCACACAACGTCATGAGCCTGCTGAAAGGACTGTGTTTAATTCATCCAAAAAGGTGAGAAAATAGGAAACAGGTGCTTGTTGCTGTCGTATAAGAATAGTTTGTTGTCATTAGATACGGCAGTGCCCTCAATAATTTCCAAGTTTAATTTCTAATGATGCTGCTTGTGCTTTTTGTTTGTTTGTATTTGTTGTTTTCCTAAATAAAAATATATCATTATAAACTACATGTTAATACTTAAATGTGTGAGTGCAGAATGCAATTATGTTAATAATCAGTTTGCTTATCACTTATAATACTAATACAATTATTATTAGTAGTATTATTATTATATAATTAGTGTACATAGTGGTAGGTGGTAGTGTTTGTTTAAAATTATTGAAAGTAATAATATATTTACATGCATATTATTTCTGTATTATCTTGTAAATGTTATTTAAATGTATTTTATTTTTAAAAATTGTGTTTACAGTGAAGATCAGATTATTAAAGATGCTTTTATTATATATTATATTGCAATTTCAAACTCTGCATCATCATGTACATGTACTGTCAGGGTTGTAATTAAATTGTTTGCTTTGAGGAGAAAAAAAAAGAAGCTATATCTGAAGTGTTCAAAATATTTACACTCTTTCTACAGATTGTCATGTTGATCACGTTCTAGTAACTTCTTTAAAACAAGAGGAAGGTTCTGTATTAATGCTGTTACAGAATTATGTGCCAAAAGCAGGCCTCGTTTGCTTTGTGTGCTAAATAAATTGTCTTATTTTATTTTGTGTGCTTATGTTTCACTTATATTGATGATGATGATGATGATGATGATGATGATGATGATGATGATGATGATGATGATGATGATGATGATGGTGATGATGGTGATGATATACGCTTAAGTCCTAGATGTGCGAGTCCCAGCTACACAAGTACACCCAGCAAGCACTGGGTCTCTTCTTTCCCATTTCCCCACCATTGTGCTTAATTATGATGACGATGATGACTATAATTGTGTGTGTGCAAATGCTTTGAAATTAAAGTAATAGATCAAATATTTACTGTAACCTTGCTTTCTTTGTCATTGTATAATTTTTGTTTGGTTTCTTCACATTCGTGCAGGGACGAAACGATCATGATACATACAACCGCCTGTTTCACAAGGTAGAAGGCTACAACAACAAGCTTCACCGTGATGACCGTGAACATGCTAAGTCCAGAGGGCTTCAAGTTAACAATGAGGTACCATCTCCATTTTTTTTTCCTTTTATTATTATTTTTAATGTTATTTGTCTATTTAATTTTATTTTATTTTGCTTTTCCTCAGTGTACTTTGCAATGTAACCATTTTTAGGGGATGAGAGAGCTATAGATTCAGATTCAAGTTTCTATTAATTACTTATACATTCTTATAATAATTATGGCGACTGGTTTGGTTCTTACTTTTTAACAAAAAATGCGTGTACTTTTTTCAGCCTTTTTCCTTGTTTAAATTATAAAATAATGGTGACAGGTATTATGTGTTCTCTGTTGTTTACAGGATTTACAACTTTGTGCTGCTGCTTTGCCCACTGTGTAAAGCAACAACAATTTTTACTCATTTGAATGTTGACTCCATTGCTCATCTCACTGTTCAGTACAATTTTGTTAGCTCACTTTTGCCGTTATGAATCAAGTTTGTTTTTTTATTCCTGCAGGAGGCACCAAAACCTGTGCCCACATTAGCATCTTCTGTATATGGCCACCGGCTGGACACAGACTTGGACAAACCTGATCGTCTGCATGTTCGTATTGGCTATGTCAAGTCAGAATTTTTCAGACGCAATGGAATCTCATGAAAAATTCACTTGGCCTTTCCATGTAATTAAATTTTGCGGCATATTCCTAGTTCTTTCAGTGAAATGATAAATTAGATAGTTTGACATTTTGGGTAAAAACTAGGATCAGTTCTTCAAGTATTTTACTGAGATCAGTTCTTCAAGTATGTGAATTCAAGTTGCTGGGTTGTTCAAGTTTCCATTTGTTTTTCATTCTTTGTTCAAATTACGTGTGAAAAAAAAAGTGTGGTTCTTTTCTTTCCATTTTCAGTATTCCTAATTATTACACACAGTCCTAACAGCATTATAATCTTCTTCCAATTAACTTTTGAGGGCGCAGTTAGCTCAATGGCGTTTGCCGTGTACTGGAATGTTATGCGATAACATTACAGCCAGTGCAGGCAGTGGTTTAAACACCGTTAACAGCCAGCCAGGAGAAAAAAACAAAAATACCAGACACTGCGCTCCCACTCCTTTGGATGAGAGTATAAACCGAGATCTAGTCTGTGGATGCACGCATTCCATCGCATGGTCTTTAAAGACCTTGAAACTCATGTCCTAGACCAGCGAGTGCTGGCTATACAAAAACACCCAACATGCATTAGGTTCCTTCTCCACACCCCCAGTCGCTCAGGATTGTGCTCAGTCGTCCGGACGTAAGACAGTGCCCAAAGGCTGCAAGTGGCTGCCTTGAGTTACATCCTGTATCGGCCTGCGTCTTGAAATGGAAAAGCTCTATTAATCTTTATTATTATTATTATTATTGAGGATTTTTATAGCGCACTTATCTCGCCGTACTTGACCAGACTCTAGGCGCTGGCCGATACAGGATCTAACTCAAACCACCCGAGACACCCACCCGCAGCCTTTTGGCGCATGGTCTGACGCCCGGACAACTGAGCACTAGCCACTATCCTGGCCAGCCAGGGATGGGGAAGAAGGACCAAGTGCATGCTGGGTGTGTTCTTGTTACCAGCACTCACCCGTCTAGAACATGAGCGTCAGGATCCGTAAGTCCGTTATGATGGAATGTATGCGACACACAGACTAGACCCGCGGTTTATACTCTCATCCGAAGGAACAGGGATTACAATAAATTTTAAATTTCTCAAATTTCTATTGTTTTTTAAAAACACTTTTGTTTTTCTACTTCGTTATTTGTATTGGTGATGCAATAAATTCAGAATTCAACATGAATATATTTGTTCTTTTCCATTCAGATTGTAAAATTATTGAATGTGTTTTCCTTTGAAATTTAACATGTTCTTTTTCTTTTTTTTCTAATCCCTTCCTTGTGCATTGATTTCACTTTCCATTTATTTGTGAGACAATTTCACTGTCAGTTTCTGTATATTTGAAATTTGGTGAGCGTTGTGGCCAAGTGGGCTAAGGCTGGACTAACTTGCCTTGTCCACAGGTCAGAAACCAATGGCGCCTCACTGGTGTGGGATCGAGCCAGCATCTGGGTGTTATGTTTCTTCGAATATTATTTACTTTCGACTCGGACAACCTCTCTGGAGTTTTCTCCAGGTACTCCAGTTTGCTCCTCCAGCAAAATTTGAAATAAAAAAGACAACTGTCTAATGTTAGGTAGGTTGGGTTTGGGCGCGCCACTGGCTGTGACTACACCTTCCCCAGGGGAGGCTGCCCAGAATTTCCCAATAAAAAGAGACAATAATTAAAAAAATTATTTGCTAAAAGAAATATGTTGCCTTTAATCTATTCCTCAATGTGTGTCCACATTTTCATTATGTGAATCCTACAAATCTGAGATAAAAAGAATTGTGAACTAAAGGCAAGTATAAGATAGAAAAAGATGCACAGAAAGGATTTATAGAAAAACACCTACATCGAAGAACGGACAGATCTTTTATTCTGACTAACCACATTTCACAAAGCACGACATTATCAAATGAATTTCCAAAACACTGCCTAAAAGCTTTTCAAGATTGACAAAATTCATTTCTGTGAAGTGGCTTACAATACATTGATATTCATAACATATGTGTAATACACAAGGCAACACACTCTTACAACATTACGCACAATCCACGACAGACATTTTTTGGTGTAGGTGTAAAACACAAGTCATTCGTACCTTGGAGGTGAATTGTAAGGATTTGTGAGATCTGGTCGACGTCACATAAGAGCTTTCAGAAACAAATATGACAAATAATGGTCTACAAATCCCCACATTATTCTTCCAAGATATAAATAATGTCTACATACTGATTTCCTGTTGCCTCACTTGTATTAAATATATTAAAAGAAAGGGAAGGTATAAAGTTCAATGTGTACAAAGCTCAATATATATGCAGTTTTGGTATTATCCCAGCACCAATAACCACATCACATTGTGTTGAAAAGATTCTCCTACATGTACTTCTACATGGCTTTCGCCAGTTTTGGTAACTTGTCACAGGCTTTAGTCCAGAAGCGATCAATCTATGCTGATCTGGCACAGTATCCATCTTAAAGTGCAAGTACTTCATAATCCAACATTTTCAAATGTGAACAGGATAAACAATTAGTTAGTCTTTGTTCATATGGTCCAGCAGACTGCAAAGTGCCAAATCAGGACCACAACTTGGTTGAAAGAGGACTCGCCCCAAATCCATATAAAAGATCTGAAACAACCCTAATGGTAACACTGAAGGCACTCCACCAGCCGGTCACTTTACAATAAATGCATCCCATGCAGGGGACGCTAAGGATGTACTCTAATTTATCGAACTCCTGTTTACAAAATAGAATACAAAAAACAATATAAACATCATTGTAAAATATTAACAAAACACATACATATAAAATGCCTATATTGCTTAATAATATTAATAGTACCATAGAAAGCCCTAGTGACCATTTGGCAGAAAGTCTCAAATATCCCCAAGATGATCCAACATACCCCATACACAAATGAGGAGTTTTGGGAGAGTTTTCAATAAAAAAAAAAGGTAGGTGACTGGTATAGCAAAGAAGATAGTACAGATTTAACGAGAAAGAAATGAGAATTACGGAAATAATGGGAATTTAAAGTACTAAATTTCCATGAAGTGGGGATACTTTTTATACAGAAAACCCCAGGATAAACAATGATGCTGTTTAGAGTTGTATGGAATTTTGTATATGCCTGCTTTGTTATCATTGGCATGGATTATATAACGTGCACCTATCAAACAACAGTTTTAACGGTATATTCTTTCAACAACTACCTCACTTAAAATTATGACACAGTTACAGCATACATATTGACAATAATATCCAAAAATATGGTTAACCACGGCTATGAAAGTACAAATGTAAGCATGAAAAACATTTGACACATAACTTATAAGACAAGTAATAAATTGTCCACAGAAAAATTCCAGCCTCTCGATCATTATGTACACGATATTCACATTAACACTGACAGAGAGCTTCCTTTATACTTTTTCACTCAGTGAGGTAAACAAGCATGTGACTCACCCTTTAAAAAAAAAAAAGTTCCAATTAACTGTATAAATATATACAAATACCCCAATGAAATTAAATAACCCTGAGATTAAACTAAACGCATGCTGAACTGTCCATAGTGCACAGCAAAAGTTCAGCACCCCATCCCTAAAGTTCAGCACCCCATCCCTAACACTCGATCCCACTCCTAAAAGACTTCTTGAGAAAAAAAAAAGAAGATGGCAAGCCATTTAAATGTTATTTACATAGTCAATAAAATAAGCATTTTTAAAAGAGTTAACTCTTGATTGTATTGTGAATCTGCTTTATCCTAAAGAAGCAAAAGAAAAACATGGAATGATAGGTCAGTCGCAATCTGAACTATCTGCAAGCCAAAAATTTTCAAAATCAGATGAGCCAATTTTTTTAGGTACAGCGCACCACATGTTTAGAAAATGTTGAAGAACAATGACCTTCTTGCCCTTGTAGAAAGTACAACTACGAATGATCGAACATGCTTAGCAATAGTTAAAGTATTCACAAAGTAAAAATTACCAATTTTGGATCAAATATTCCTCAAATAAGGCCAAAGTGTGTTTTGACAAAAAAAGTGAAATTCAGAGTGACCGACAGACCGAATGTCCGACAACCAGATTGCTACTGAAGGATGGGCTCAGGATTTGAAGTACCTGTAGACCAAAAGTAAACAAAATGAAAATCCCTTTAGCCGTTTTTGAGATATTGAGCAAAACATGTTTACTTCAGTTACCTTGACTGTAGAGCAAATATGATGGGCCTTAGACCCCACTGCCACAATGCTCGCATATTTAAAATAGTCTGGAATTCAAAAACACACGTGTCAATGCATTACCTTTTTTACAAATGAACAGCCAAAAGGTCCGTTATTATCATCATTCAACGCTCTTGACTAATGGTAGTCAATTTATATATTCTCTCTTCATTTAATGTTAAAATTATTCTTCGAACCAAACAAATACATAGTAATGCAACAAAGACAGTATTTTAATTTGTTATTACACCAATGACTTGCACAACTTGCATTGTCTTTCAAAAAAGGCTTTTAAACCAAAAACAATGCCACACAACTAGTACTATATTGATAGGTTGATCAGGAGAGAGATCATAGTTTATTTTTTCCAATATTAATAGCTGCCGAACACATCCAACACAATTTCACACACTCCTGTGCACAAAACACAGCCAGTTTTTACATTACTCACACATCTGTAATTTACAAACAAAAAGAATTGAAGAGACATAGAAATAATAAAGAAATAACTAAATAAGCTAAGAAATATTGAAAAAATGTAATCCATCTGCTATTTATCTCAATTGATAACAGCACTGCAGATTCCTGTTACTATTTATTGCAAACAAAATAAACTTCTCCACTAGTTCACAGAAAATGGGGAAAGGAAAGGAGTGGGAGAGAGAGAGAGAGAGGGGGGGGGGAAGGGGAGTGTGGAAGAATCAAAATCAAGTCTGGAAATACAAACACTCATAGTAACAGTAGTAACAGGATGCATAATAAAAGACAAATATTACAGTGATGGGGGAGCAGCAATGGTAGGTGTGGGGGTGGGTGGAGGGAATAACAATTTCTCTACATTTGTTTCAATTAATAAATATCTTGTTACAAAATAAAATCATCTGTGATTCTCAAATATAAAAAGGCTCCTCGTGTCTCAATAAGAAAGAAAGAGAGATAGGAAAAAAAAGGGTTACAAAATGAACACATTGTAACTCCAATAGCAAAACAGAGTATCCAGTTCTCTCCCTTGACAAATTTCCGTCAGGTGATTCCTTTCACATTTGCGTTCAAAAATACCAAAGCAAATAAAATTTGTAATGCAATCAAAGATAATTTAACAGCAAGCCTGATTTGTATTTGTAATGGCATAATGTCACAATATTAACATATCTCATCCAAACTCTTGAAATTATTCACAATAGCACAGATTCTTACAGACCACAAGCTCAGAATGTTCCATGAATGGAGGGAAAAAAACCTGTTAACCTTTTTTCGATCCACATTGTACATAGATGATTTTCTTTTCTTATTTCTTTTGTTTTACAATACATACAAGTTAAACTAGCAAGATAAAAACAACATAAAAATAACACCCAATACATGTCAAACTGACATTACAAGGTATCATGAAAGTTCTGTGAAAATAAAGTCCATCAGCTGCTGACATTCACATAGGTCCATTCATAAAATAAAAACATTATACCTTTCTGTGACATACAAAAGTTTTTTGTTTATTTAATTTTAATTTTTTTTTTTAAAACAAACAACAAGTCAATAATAATCAAACAGTGTGAATGAGGTTTATGAGAAACCGTGTCAAACAAAACTATACTAGATCATTCTTGTTTTAAGGCTGCACCATTTCTGTTGCTGCTTCGTTGAATACTCTTCCTAGCTGTTTTCTTGGAAGGGATTCGAGGTTGTAATGCACTAGGTTCCAGTTTGACTTTTATCACCTCTTTATCATCTTTATTTTTCACACCCTCAGTTTCATTGGTATCCATACCTTCCAGTTCAACCTTTACCACCGCTTCAGTCTTTTTACCATCAGCTTTCACACCCTCAGTTTCATTGGCATCCATAGCTTCCAGTTTGATTTTTATCAACTCTTCAGTCTTTTTATCATCATCTTTCACACCCTCAGTTTCATTGGTATCCATAGCTTCCAGTTCAACCTTTATCACCGCTTCAGTCTTTTTACCATCATCTTTCACACCCCCAGTTTCATTAGTATCCATGTCAGTATCTTTTCCATCAGAAGTACTTTTGGATTTGTTTTCTATTTCATCACTGGACTCTCGTTTAAAATCCAATTTCTCTGTATCGCTCTTTTCTTCCTGGGATTTGTCAGTGACTTTTTTCTCACTGCTGACTTTATCCCCTTCCCGTTCATGGTGATCTTTGCTAGAACCTTCTTTTGCTTTAGTGTCATTGTCTGTATGCTCATTCTCCGATTTCAATTCATCTTTAATGTGTCCTATTTTCTTTTCACGGCCCTTTCCATCCTCCTTTTCTCCAGCATCTTTGTTTCCTAACTCTTCATCATCAATAACTTCTACATCCATGTCTCCACCATCTACCTTGGCCTTCTTTGCTGGCTGGGTTTCACACACGTCATCATCTTCACTGTCAGAGATAGTGATGGGGCGCTTCAGCGTTTCCACTACAGCTCGGTCGATGCGACGTAACACCACAGAGCACTTTTGCAAGTGTCTGTCGCGCATATGTTTGATGTAGTATGCAGGATGGAACCCAGTATCCTGGCAGATCTGACAGGTACGCATACCGGAGGCAGAGTGAAGGCACGTGTGACGACTGAGCGACTCCTTATCAACGACCACAAGGCCGCACTTCATGCAAGTGTGATGGACTCGCATGCAATGACGAGTCAAGTCTACGTTCCTGGTGAAGCTGAGGTTGCACAGGACACACTGGCTGCTGCGACCAGACTTGCTACCTTTGCCTTGCAGTACCAGTGACTTGTTGGCAACAGGAGCTTGAGGTTTAGGAGGTGGGGGTGCAGAAATGGGAGGGATGGGGGTAAGGTTGAGACCACCACCCTGTGCACCACTGTTCTTGACAATGACGCCGTGCACCTTGTTCATGTGCAGCTCCACTTGCTGCTTGCTGCCAGAGCGCTGGCCACAGAAGATGCACATGAGAGCTGCCAGATAGTGTCGCAGCTCTCGGTTGTGCACCATACGCATGTGCAACAGGATATTGGGCACACGGTGACCGCATGAGATGCATTTGCCAGATACTCCATTGCTGTTAGAGGTGGTGTTGATATCAGTTTTGTGCACCTCGATGTGCTTCTGCAGACCTTGTGCTGTCCAGAATCGGGCAAAGCAGGTGGCACAATACAGTGGGGCTTGAGGTCGGTCAAACACACCAAAGGGCATATCAATGCGATGAGCATAAAAGAAGTGAATTCGTAAAGCCTTCCGGTCTTTGACGTAGCCACCGCAGATTTCGCACACTTCAAAACCACTGTTGGGTTGTGCAGCATTCGGGGCAATTGGTACTCTGTTGTTGACTGGCAGCTGAGGGATGATGTTTCTTGCATTTGCACCTACATTGATTTGAGAAGAAATGACAGGATAATTGCGATTTGTCGCATTGGGTGCGAATTTGTTCATGGCATTTTGCGGAATTCTGGGCGTCAGCTGGCGACCGGAAGATGTCAATGTGGTATTGGCCATTCGTCCCTGAGCGCTGCTCATATTAGTGGCTCTAGGTGCATTAACCATTTGTTTGTTTGCCTGGGACTGAGGGACAGGGGGTACTATGGAATTCATGAATTGACGAGTGAAGACAAAGTAGAAGGTATTCTCAAGGGACAGGTTGATTTCAGGCCCAGTCATGCAGCTAGGGTGAAGGTTGAAGGCCTCACGGAACTGACGCTGACAACGTGTCTTGTGTTGCTCCAATCTGTTTGTGTAATTACTTTCATACGGACAGAGGGAGCATTCGTAAAAGCTTGGCTTGTTCTCCATCCTGGCAGTCCGGCCATGCTCTGCTTCCATGTGAAAACGGAAACCATTGGGCTGGCGGCAAGAAAACTTGCACAATGCACAGTGGAAGAAGCCACCACGCTCAATATGGGGACGCAACTGGTGATCATACATGACACTGTCAGATTCTGTTCGAAAGCCACATTTACATGACTTGGTCAGCTTGATCTTAAGATGTCCAACCTTTTCGTTCAATTCTTTGTCGATCTCCTGAAGTTTGTTAAAGTCGTCCTGTTCCTTGGCTGTCAAATTACCTTCATCTTTACGCTTCAGCTGAATACGCACCAAGTCATGATAGACATACTCTTTGACCAAATCAGCACCCAAGTCAAAGTGCCACTTAGCTAGGTTGCCTAGTTCAGCTTTGGGATTAGGTTTCACGTACTTGGGTTTGATATTGATGTGGTTTTCCAACTCCCATCGGATCATGTCAATCATACCTTTACTGGAGGTAGGCTTGTCAGGCATGCTATTCAGTACAGGAGCCAAAGGGGAATTCTTGTTAGCCATTTGGCTGGCCAGTATGGAGCGCACCGGGGCACCCGAGCCAATTCCCCCGTACTGGGACAGGAGCATTGGGTTGGCATTACGAGGCATGGAGCCAGCGGTGGTTGGCAGCAACATAGAGGAAGTGGAGGCAAAAGGACCGCTAGGTAGATACATAACAGCAGATCCACTCACCCCTGCCGTACCTTGAGGCAATACTAACTGAACCCCAGACCCAGAAGGCACTAATGATGCCCCAGCCATGCTAGTTAGGTAGGGTACAGAAACTCCTGCGCGGGCATCTAATATCATTGAAGATGCAACCGAGATGCCACCAATAGAAGAAACAGGCATAGACACAAGAGTATTACCAACATTAGACAAAGAAACATTCTCTTTGGCTGGTGAGTCTAACATTACAACATCATCATCGTCATCAATAGCTTTCTTGACACTCTTTCCACTTTTGTTATGCTCACCACGGTCTACAGGCAACTCGCTCTCTGCATCTTTGTCACTTTTCTCTTTCTTATTTTTATGTTTATCCTTTACAGTTTCTTTCTGATCTTTATTCTTTGCCTTTTTTTCTTTACTATCACTTTTCTTATCATTCTTGCTCTCTTCTGTTTTGGGTGAATCTTCATCTTCTTTCTTATTCTTGTCGTCTTTATCAGCTGCAAGAGACTGTTCACGATCAGGTTTGTCCACACCTGTAGTTTTGGTATTTAACTGCTTGGAATCTGACGAGTTTTCATCATCAGCACCATCTATGCTTTCTTCTTTTCCTTCTGTTGCTGAAAGAATGCAACTTCGTGTCTTGCTTCGTGTTGCTTTCTTTGAGGTCGGGGTGGTACTCGAGGACTCGTCATCTTCAGATACAGGCTTGCCATTTAACACTTTGGATTCAGACTTGTCCTGTGCTGACCCAGTTGATGATGCATCATCTTCTCCATCGGAATCGTTCATCGTTATTTCATAGTCCATTTCCCCATCCCCACTAGCCTTTTCAGAGGACTCCTCTGCTTGCTTGGGGGATGCTGCTGAGGACATCATCTTCGTAGATGTACTGTCTACCTCCATCATTTTCTGCACACAGAGAAATACATAATATAAATGTCTAACAATCCAGAAACAAGGACGTGCGTTCTTGCTTTCATTTTTAGACCATGTTCAGAATAATGGATTCTATTACCATAGAGGGGACACAGCAGTATGAAGAGTAGATTTATGCAATAACAAAATCCAAGATGGCAATCCATTGAAATATATTTCCAAATATTCACAAATGTAGTGTTAATTTTTCTTGGAGGTATAGTGACAGTTTTGTCCTAACTCTAGGGGCATTAAATGCTGAAAGTGAATTTAGATAGCAAAGCAGTAAATAGCATACAGCCCTATTTATCTTAGACAGGCATTATACATGCTAAAAGTGGATCTTTAACAGCAAAGTTATCGATATTGTACCTATGTATCATAGAATTAGAAAGGTTCAGAACAGACCGTGTTTTTGGCGAAACTAAACTGCCACTCAAGCGGTTTAATCTCAAACTGCATTAAAAAAAAAATCTAATCTTCCCATACATCAAAACGTATATATGACACATTACCCCCAAACCATCTACAAAGGTCTATATCTTCATTTAAATTGTAAAATAAAGTCCCATAACTCTGAAGACATTGATATAAGCCTATTTTATTATATGAGGAACTTTTACCTATCATAGGCCTTTATCACTTTTATCTAATGGAAGATTAGATGTTCGTTTTTACATTGTTTGAGAATAAACCATTTGAGAAGGGATTCGTTTCACCAAAGACAGTCTGATCCCACCCTTTTTACCTATGGAGAATCCACTTTCATGGTATATAATGCCCATCTATGACGATACATAGGGCTGTACATGATTTACCTCTATGTTATCAAGGATACACATTCAGCGGTTTCAATGGTTCTAACCTGTCCAAAACATCTTTTGTGAGTTAACGTGCATACCCTTTAACGGGTATCCTCTAACTATACTTAAAGTCTAAACGCCAACCCCGTTTTCCTTTACAATAGCACTCGGGTCAGTGTGTACCCCTAGTCAAGTTCCTGTTTCTGGATACTGCCGATTGTCACTATAAATGCAACGGAAAAAAATAATTTCCACTCTCTAGTCACAAACCCTGAAAATCTCTCATGCTCTTAATAGAAACTGATTGATTGCTTTTTGTAATAGTTGTTAGTGCAGGATAATATAGCTTGTGACTGGATGAAATTCCACCAACCCGAGACGGCACATATTCCACCCACCTCGATTTCCTTCTGTATGCCAGAAATGGGAAAGCCCATTTTGCGTATCTACTGTTTCACCATATGCTCTCACTATTAATACCCTTTGCAACGCGCAAGGCCCGTTCAGGCCTACAAGCTCAGTGCCTATGTTATCTCGCAACGCCTGTTCAGTCTCGCGAACTAGTCTACCGCGTTGTAACTGTCTAGCAACGGTCAACAACAATGCATTGCTTTAAAATTTATCCTAGAAAAAACATCTGTTTCCAGTTTGTATTTCTGCTAAACCGACAGTGACACAGAATAGGCGATCTTCTTCTCATGGTGATTTTTTTAAAACCAAACAATTTTTGGCCCAATTTTCAAAGTCACATAGATGGAGGAGGAAGATATCGTATTCAATTATCGGTGAAAGAGATGACAATGACTATGGACTTTACACTAGAAGAAATAGCAAAAGAAGAGGTGTCTGATGTTGACTTGGATTTAGCTGCAACCCCAAATCGCCTTGATTTTGACAATTTTGATGATCAACAGAATTCACAGAACTGATTGACAGATGATCTGTCTGTCAGTTCCAAAGGGTTCAGTAGGGAGCGATTCAGAACAGGAGTTGCCAACTGTTGCTGTTCCCAGCAAAAGAAAGAAGAAAAGACAAATGAAGAAGACATGTAGAGATACTGATAGTCAAAAGAAAACCAAAAGAAGAAACAAACTGTACTGTTAGCAACTTTGTTCTTTACCCATTCGGACGTTGACTCGACTCATAGGCCTACCTGTCTTCTTGATGACTTCTTCATTTGTCTTTTCTTCCAAGGAAAACAGACCTTATTAATTCAGTTAAAATTTTATTACACTGTTTCTTCCTCATCTGTTTTCTTCCATTTTTTTTGTTTGTTGTTGTTGATCAACATACCTTGTGCTTTCAATAACAGCTTGTTTTGTGAACTCTGTGCTGAACAATAGCCATTAAAAAAAGGAGTTCTAATCCGGACATAAATTATGTGAAAACATTAAATTGTCGTCTTTGTATTTTTTGAGCATTTTCTGTACCAACATCACACATTTTAAACAAAAGTGTGACAATTAAACATCTGATGGTATTTTTCATCACATTAAAAAAGGTGTAAATCCTTAATTTGTATTTCAAATGGTTTTTTTCCCCAAGCGTGGCATAAACAATTTTGCGTTGTTCTCAGAGATGCCAACCTGCAGACAAATATGTCCGTAAAAAATTTATAAATTGTCAGTAGATTTAAAATTTTGTCAGTAGACAAAAGGGAGCAAAAGTCCAGGATTGAGATTTTTTATTGTCCAGGATTGAGATTTTTTATTAAAAATATAGTCCATACCTGAAGGAGTCAATGGTGAACTGTTTTCAAGTGTTTGGCTGTGGCAGGTTTACAGGAACGCAACTCATCTAAAAGTTCAGCGCAGCTAACAAGGTTGTGAACTACGATAGTCAATATGCAATAAGTTAAACTAAAGCAAGCTTCAATAATTGAAGCTATCAAATAGATTTATTAATATGCTGCATTATTTTATACTGTGACAGTGCATAAGTGTAATCAGTCTGAAACGTGTAACAGTCCTTTTGCCATAATCATCAGCCGCAAATATATATTCTTGTAAAAATTATTCTCACCGTAAAAAAACATGACTTCAGCGTAAATCCATAAAAAAAGTACTTGCCACCGGAAAATAATAACCCTGCGAAACTGTGAGGGTTGGCATCTCAGAGTTCTTTCCCCTACGCTGAGAACTAAATAAGGGGAAGTTCAAAACTGGCCTGAGTAAATTACTAAATATATCGACATTTTAATGACATTATACATTTTTAAACAAGATTTTAATTGTTTGTTCGTTTTAATATGAAACATGTATATTAAACTCGTTCTATACTGGCGCGGGTTGCATCCCCTTTTATCTTTCTATACTGGCCAATTTGTACAAGTTACTAAAAAAATATTGTAAAAAACAAGAACTGTAGTAGAGACTTGAAAGTTTAGGTCCACAAAGAAATTAGAATGGACTAACCAATAGCCAAATTTGATGGAATTATCTTTTCTATTTACCGATTTATTACAAAAATACAACCCCCCTCAAATGTGCACATCCGATTTCCACAGAAAAAGCTACAAATAGTGTAAGGCAGGCACCAATTCAATAATAGATTTTGTCCTGATTATTGTGGAAAACAGTGTTTAGCTCCTCTAATTGTTGCGTGTACCTAAACCACTGAAATTACGCATCTTCATAATTTTCTTCTTTACCACTTTGTCCACTAGTAACACCTTTAGCATCCTCTTCCAAGTTAGAAGCCCACTATCTTTGAAACAACTGTAGTCAATGCCAGACAAATAATGCAAGTGTACTCTAAAATGAAAATATCCGAGGTTTATCCACCTTAGTTTCGTATACTATGTTGAGTCTAAACACTGCAACTTCCGAAAGTAGACGCCCACCTATGTGTATGCCAGTATGAAAGCAGTGTGAGCTGGAGCTATAGCATAGCAAAGTATAGAAAGAGTTAATGTACAATTTGCATGTATACCTGTTGCAGGGAGAGGATCGGGAGAGATTGTGTATTGAAATTAACTAAAAATTTAGGAGTTTGGAGACAGGCGTAGACGCTCAGTCGGGTCAAGGAGTGAAACCCTTTGTGGGTCCAAGGGAAAAACCTCCCTGAAACTGAATGTTTTTAATTTTTCTGATTAAAAAATATCACTCTCCTGACATCTGAGCTGTGAAAAGAAACACATCGTTTTGGCACCAATCACTTATATTATAATCAAAGGCCAACACTGCTGATTGTTGTTTGGGTGTACATTTGAACATAAGCAGATGGCATTATTTAGTAGTTTATATAATTATACAGAAATTTATTAAAGTTAATAAGAATGCTGAAAATGTAGGTGTTCTGAAATGCTGTCTCTAAACTCTATTTTAAACTCTATTTAACACTTGCTCATTAATCTACATCACATGTAACAGAAAGGAAAGATTTGCGGTGCAAAGTTAGGTTGAAAAAGAATGTCAAGGACTCCTCACCCACTTCCAACAGTTTTCGACACTTCATTTCTTGTATAAATTTCTCGCAAGAGCTTTGTAACTCAGTTTCAATTTCTGAAACGGCAAGTTAATGATGACAAGAAGGCACACGTATACCGAAACAGCAATTCTCAAACAGTTTGTTTAAAAACGTCGAAGCCGATAGCGTATCGAATAGTAACTAAGAGCACCTCTCTCAAATGGCTTGACATTATTAAAACCTTGAGCAATTTTGTGTTAATAAGCTTTGGGAATAACAATCGTCTGCTCAAGATAATGAAAAACAAAACCTCCCCTCACCCCCTAAACATTTTCTCACCAGTTCTGTGCAAATCCCAGGCAGTTATAGGCTCCAAAATTAACTGTTTTCCGTTAATTAACGGAGAAATGTTGGGCCTGCTTAGAGAGGGGAAAGAGAACATTATAATGTTTATCAGACTACTAATTCTTATGCTTGTAAGTTTAGGAGGAGAGAAAGAGACCAAGATTTTGCCACATTGCTTATTTTGTGAAATAATCATTCAATTTAAAAATAGAAAATGTACCAGGGAAAAAAAAAGTCGAATTAAGGGGGACAAGCTTCACAAAAAAACTGAAACTCCGATAGTATGGCCACGTCACCAGATCATCAGGTCTTGCAAAAAACCATCCTGCAAGGCACAGTGCAAGGAGGTAGAAGAAAAAGACCGAAAAAGAAGTGAGGACAACATTCTAGAATGGACTGGTTTGACACCGAGTGAAACAATCAGGGTTGCCGAGAACAGGGAAAGATGGTTAAATGATCATCTGTGGTGCCCTTACGACCTCCGAGTTACGGGATAGGATAGGATAGGATAGGATAGGAACCTTCACAAAGAAAATTCAGGGTGATAAATGATTGCATCTATTTGACAGTTTTACAGTCAAATAATAACTTTTTGTTCGACCTTTGTTGAAATTTCCAAAAGCTAAACCTTCGTCAAAACTTCCAAAAAGCGAAACCTCCGTCAAAACTTCCAAAAAGCTAAACTAAAACCTCCATGATCCATTGAAACTTCCAAAATACCTCAACTCTTTTTACATTTCTGTCGAAACTTCCAATTTCTTCTTAACATTAAATCCATCGAAACTTCCTGTAACCTTTGCTTCTATGGCCAAAACCTAAACAGAGGTCTTGTCTTGTCATAAATGCCCACAATCAATTGTGTTGATCATTATGGCACTTTTTACCAAGGTGCATTCTGGGTTTGTTCTTGTTACCGGCACTCGCCTGTCTAGGACATGAGCGTAGGGATGTTTAAAGTCCGTTATGATGGAATGTATGCAACACAGACTAGACCTCGGTTTATACTCTCATCCGAAGGAGTAGGAAACGGGAGTAAAGTGTCTTTCCCAAGGACACAACACAATGCTCTGGCCAGGGCCGAACACAGGACCTTCCGATCCGAAAGCCAACGCTCTAACCATTCGGCACCATGACTGAAGTGGGGAAAACTGGTCAGAATTCTATACAAAAGAGTGTGGCGGAGAGGAGGCTAGGGTTTGGTGGGGGTAGGGGGAGGGGGTTAATGTGATATTTCACCAAAAAAAACGTCAAAATCACTTGAGTAGGTTTCTGTATGACAAAGGAAGAAAAGTCTACACAAAGGTAGAATTCCTTTTGGGAAAACTCAATTTAAATTAAAATTGAAAAATCTTACCTCAGAGTCAGATCATATAATATATAACATACCTAACACACGTAACATAAAATAATTGTTTACAATATATAATACAATAAAAGAAGGGTCTCTTTCAAAAGATAATAAAATAATTGTTGGTTGTTCCTGTAGCTAGCCGTCTGTCAAATGAAAATGTGAATTCTCCACACGCAATTGATAGGCCTAGATATATACCGGTTAGATGGACAAGAAACGTCGGAAAATTCGACTCCCAACTTTTTCAAAACTGTATTATATAACACAACTATAAATAAATAGTCAAGCAGGGTGCTTACAATTGCTTAAAAATAACAAAAAATTAAAAGAGTAACGATAAAAATACTAATATCCTTTCGAATATCTCGGCGAAACAAAAGAGCGACTACTCTTCGATAGCATTTTCAGTTCCGCTACCTCTAACTCGCGGTGAAAGAGCGAAAAGCGGCGACCCAACACGTTGAAATTTTACAAATAAATTTTGACGAAATTTATATTACCAAAAAAGCCTTTCACACTTATTGACTGAAAAATATAAATTAAAGCAAACACTTACCTATGACTGAGATTGAAAGCTAGCAGAAGACAAATTCCATTTCTCGGGGCCTCTTTAGGGAGCAGCAGATAGCCAGACTACTCTCCCTCGCAAAGATGGCGATTGGGTGATCACGTGACTACGATCCAGAAGACGCCTACGTCACGAACGCGCTACATAATCAGCTCGCGTCAACCAATAGTTGAGCAGTATTTACTCCGCATGCGCACATTGAATTTTGAGGCTTCAGCCTCGAGATGGGGAAAAGTGACATGGCGCCTGGGAAAGTAGGTCATACAGGTTGTTCCACGCCCTACGTCACAGAAAAAACAGTTTTTTCCCGCGGTAAATTAAGAAAAAGATGTCTTCCATCAACATGAATGACGTCAGATAGGACATCTCCAACACATCTCCTAAATTTCCCCTAAAAACGCAAATAAAAGAAAAAGGAAAAGGGACAAATATGACGTCACATGATGGTCAGTTTAATCAGTTAAATCTTCGTTAACGGTTAAGTCTCAATTCTCCAGAATTGTGTGAAGAGTTCAGATTAAACTTCTCAAACGTGGTCAAGCTACCCATAAATAAGAACTTGGGCGGGAAAAAGAGAGGAAGGTGGGGTGCTGGGGACAAAAGCGAGATTTGTCAGATCTAAATTGCAGTATAAAGTTAACACTTATGCAGGATCTACACATCCGGACGATTGAATAAACTTCAGTGCAACAACCAGATTCATCATGCAGGCTTCTCCAGGAACTGAAGAAAAAAGAAGAAACCCAAATTGAAAAAAAAACAGTGAAAGTACTCAGATGAGTGACTTACTGAAAAGAAAGGAAAAATCATTCTGTAAAGAACGATCACCCTTCCTACCTTTACCCCACCTTCTATATCTCTATCACTTTGTCTGCGCGCTTTGTGGCCGAGTGGTCTAAGGCGGGACAAACTTGCTTTGTCCACAGGCCAGAAACCAATGATGCATGACAGAGTGTGGGATCGATCCAGCATCTGGGCGTTGTTATGTTTCTCCGAATATTATTTACTTTCGACTCGGGCAACGTCTCGGGGGTTTTCTCCGGATACTCCGGTTTGCTCCCCCAACAACATTTAAAAAACACAACTAATATTAGGTAGGTTGGGTTTGGGCGCGCCACAGGCTGCAACTACGCCTTCCCCAGGGGAAGCGGCCCAGAATTTCTCGATAAAAAGGGAAAATAAAGTGTCAAAAATTAAACATAAAAAAATTATCCCAGATTGGAGAGAGGGAAGTCAAACATATAAAGCACCTTAAGAATATAAACAAGAAATACAAAAACACTTAATTTGAAGACATCTTCAAAAGAGATTAATTACCTAATTACCTATTGGCTTACAAACGTCTTCTGGACATCCCATCAGATGGCTTCCAGAGAAATAAGAAGGGCATACTAGAACGAAAACGACAAAAAGCTAGCTCTCGATCAAAATTGAGATATTCCACGGTCTATGAAACCCATCACAGGAAGTAAGTAACGGTTTTGGATCCCCCTAACTACCTCCGCACCCACCCAACTCCCACTCGGTACATCTCCACCGCTCCTCTTCCCACCCCCCTCCCAAGTAAACTAAATACTAGCTGCTTCTTATATTAGACCCCTTACTTAAATGACAGTTTTAAGAAAAATTCAAACCCGCTCCTTCTTCTTCATCAGAAGGGCTGATGTGACAGGTGACTGGACAAAAAGGTTTCTATTATTATAGTCTATCCTTTATTAAGCTAACATGCATTTCACACGTTAACTTCTCGGCCAGAAGATTCAATTAAGGCAATTTGAAGTGATGATGATGATGATGATGATGATGATGATGATGATGATGATGATGATGATGATGATGATGATGATGATGATGATGATGGTGCTGGTGGTGCTGGTGGCGGTTTATGTAGTTCCATCCTCTGTGAGAAATGTTCATCTTTTCCATCGGATTAGGCAAAATCTCTATATTCCAATGGCAAAACCATGGAAGTGGGTTTCACACCTGTTCACGTCTTGATAGAATGTTGAGTTTACCAAAGTCGTAGTGGGCCTAATAGAGTGAAAACTACAATGGACAATAATAGAACAAACATACGCTTCCATGACCAGACTACAATGATTTCCCAATAACACTCTCTATTTGCTATAAGACTATGGACCTTTTTTTTTTTTAAATAGTTCCTCAAGTTGGGTTGGAAAGTACGCTGTATAAGAACAATCCAAGACTAGAGGTAAAGAGATCATAAAAGGCGTTTCCGTAGCCAATCGGTGGTGTGGGGAAAGAGACGCTAGTGACCACCATTTTTTCAGGGCCAGTTTGTTGAAGGTGGTGTCCATCTCTTCTTCTCTTTTTTTGAGTGTATCTCTACGGTTAAAGTAACTTCATTTGGTGTGTGTGTAGGTGTGTGTGTGTGTGTGTGTGTAAGCGTGCGTGCGTGTGCGTAAGTGTTTTAATAAGTACAAAAAGCAGGGGAATTATAACCATTTTAAATAGTGAAAACATATTGTGCATCCAAGACAGGTAAATACAGGTGTACGATAACTAACTGCAGTGTTCAGTTTTCGTTCTTATCACGGGATTCCAGATGCCATAGTAGCACAGTTACACATATCATCGCTTTTGCAAGGATCAGAAGTGAACAGCTGCTTAGTCGTTGGTCCATTTCATACCACTTCAAAGGCTTTTAATGACTGAGCTGACACGTACGCGAACGGCTTAACTACTCCAACCACACGACTGACTTATAGAACAATCCGTACGTATATAAATTACAATTTTTTATAGCACGACTATCCGTCCTAATAATGCTCATTAAGACAAATATATTGATTATTTTCCATTATTTTTTAGATACCTATATATAGACACGGCGCGGCCAACACACATTCAAGCATTATCCATTGTCACCATGATCATCAGATGCAGCAGCAAAAACATCATTCTCATCATCATCATCATCAGCAGCAGCAGCAGCAGAAACAACAGCAACCTGATTATCGTCATCGTCGTTGTCATCATCAGCAGCAGCAGCAAAAAGCAACATCGGACGGTTGTTGTCGCTATCGTCACCCGAGCGTCAATTCTGTTCCTTTTGTTTTCATCACCATCGTCATCATACAATTCCTGTATTCCTCCTAATCTTTCTTTCTTTCGTTTCCACCGCCGAACTCGGCAGTTCCTTCATCATTTATTTCTCAAGGTGCTGTACGCAGCAAATGGACCAAGCTATGATAATCTTATATACAGGCAATGAACAGAATTACAATTACCATCAATGTACGAGTGGTTGGAATTAGTGCGCATACTCGCCGGACGTGCGCGACTCATGATTTGCAATGTCGAGTCGGCGTCGAAAGCGACCTGGGGTTGGAATATGGAAAATCGGTGCTCGACCGGGTCTTAAAACAACAACAACATCATCAACAACAACAACAACTACAACTACAAAGATATTGTCTTGATCCAAGTTGTTTTGTTGTTCTTCCCAATTCTTTTCAATGTCTTCTTCCTCTGTTCTTCTGTTTTTGTTTCTTCATCTTTATCTTCTTCTTTGTCTGTTTTTGTTTCTTCTTCTTCTTCTTCTTCTTCTTCTTCTTCTTCTTCTTCTTCATCCTTTCTTCTTTTTTTTCTCGGTCTCCTAGCTCCTCCCCTTCCGTCTTCTTCTTCACTTCCGACCTTCTTAATCTTTATTTTCAGTTCTTCCATATCTTCTTCTTAATTTTATCTTCTTCATCTTCTTCTGCGAATACCATGTCTTCTCAAATATCGTTGCAGTCCTTAATGAAGGCATTATGCTACACACAAACTGATACGGTGGGGCGAATGCTTCACATGCAGCCAACATTACGATTAAACTCAATATAAAAGATCATTAGCAAGCACATACACGTTTGTGACGTTTCTGCATTAAATATATATCTCATTCATAAGTTTCAAATGACTGTGCAAGGAGATGCTGTTCTGTATGACGACGGAGGAAGCTTGGATGGTGCTAGTGTAGGCGGAGCTGGGAAGGGAGGACGGAATGGTATGGTTATGGATTGGGGGAGGGATAGGAGGTGGTGGTGGGAACTCAAAGAATGCGTTTAATATAACGGGGGGATGGGGAGATGGGGGGGGGGGGAATGCGGGGGGATGGGGAGATGGGGGGGGGAATGTTCTTGTTCTTCTTTTCTGTCATTCTGGAGCGGCCCCCGCAGCTTCATCCCCTGCAACGCGTTTCTTTCTTTTCTTTTGAGCCTCAGCTCAAACTATCGATTTATGAGTATGAGGATGGAGCTCCTATGATTCTGCTTCACGCTTCCATGTTGTTATATAACACATTGTAGCTTACTGTATGTAGGGAACAACCGGATACATTTAGACATGCACTTATCACTGCAGGTACGGACGCTTATAAAAATATGAAGAAATTTTTGAATAATTATGAAAATGTACTATACAAACAAAAGTAGGCATACGAAGTTAGCTGTATGGTACATGTCAAAAGAGCATAATGCTTCAAATCAAATAAAATGATTTAAAAAAGGAACCAACAACTATAGTTGACTATATATCCAACAGCAGCAGTGCTCACAAGAAGGCACCGTCATTAATTTACCTGCACCGGGACCTATAGTCATATCATAATCCTGTCCTACGCCTCCCGCATGACCACAACACTTGACTAGACCTAATTGTAGATTATAGTCACACAACACCGGAGCGTATAAGCGACTACTGGTCACATTATTCTGGCACCAGTTGATGGTAAGGGGAAAATAATAAGGTCACACGTTGGCCAATTCGGGACCCAGGGAACCAGGGACCTTTCGGCTACTAGAAAACCGCTCAACCAACTGAGCTACCCGGCCCCACTACTATAGACCTAACTCCACCTGACTCCTTTTAGCGGTCAGTAAAATGTAACTGTTAGTGTAGATTTTAGTCACACGACACCGAAGCGTATAGGCGACTACTGGTCACATTATTCTGACACTAGCGAACCAGTTGATGGTAAGGGGAAAATACTATGGTCACACGTTGGCCAATCCGGGATTCGAACCAGGTACCTTTCGGTTACTAGTAAGCGACTCTACCAACTGAGCTACCCGGCCCCACACGGTCATTATAAAAGTTGGTCAAGACATAAATAGGTAAATAGGTGATGAGGGGCCGGGTAGCTCAGTTGGTAAGAGCGTCTTGCTAGTAACCGAAAGGTCGCTGGTTCGAATCCCGGATTGGTCAACGTGTGATCATATTATTTTCCCCTTTACCAACAACTGGCCCGCTGGTGTCAGTATAAATCGGTCCAGTAGTCACCTATATGCGAAAGTGTCGTGTGACTATAATCTACAAACAACAACAACAAATAGGTGATGCGTGTCCCCTATACACTCCATGTGTCCGGGGACGTTAATCTATCCAATCAATCAATATAGTTATGATGGCCCAACCGTGTACCTTGTGGTGCCGGGTAGCTCAGTTGGTAGAGCGTCTTACTAGTAACCAAAAAGTATCTGGTTCGAATCCTGGATTGGCCAACGTACACGTGTGACCATATTATTTTCCCCTTACCATCAACTGGTTCGCTGGTGTCAGAATAATGTGACCAGTAGTCGCCTATACGCTCCGATGTCGTGTGACTATAATCTACAATTAATTAACGGTGTACCCTGTGCAGAGCTGATTGCGCGGACAGACTGAATTTTAGCGACACTCTCCGAACGTATCTGGGTGTACCTTAATATAGTTAAGATTCTGTTTATCTGGTCATGCCTACTTCACGCGCTTCAACGTTTTGTCTCTCTGCTAATAGTAATTAATGTCATGATAGTAGGTTTCTCACCTAGACCGTGCATCACCATCGTTTGTAACAGTTTTGGTACTGACATTGTGCTTGAATGCATCATCATCATCACCACCACTACCACCATCACCATCATCATATCATCATCATCATTACCACCACACCACCATCATTTCTTCTTTTCGGCCTCGCCGTCATCATCACCGCGCTTAACATGGTTCCAGTTTAATAAAGTCTAAGCAATGCTGTGAGCAAAATATTTAAGCAATGATAATAACAGCTAGAACTGCATAGGTGTGTTTGAAAGAGGCGGTGGGGCAAAGAAGAGTATTAAATCTGTGCGGCAAAGAAGAGGAACATGGGGAAACATTGGAAAAGAAGCAGATCGAACGGACCTGGAAAGGAAAAAAAATACATTGATGAAATGGGAAAAAAAGATTCCAAGAATACTCCAGAGCACTCCGTTCTCGGGGTAATCGGAAAAGAATATCTCGGGAATGGAAAAATGGAACAAAACTAAAGAACATAAGATAGAAAAAGAGTACGTGCATTTTAAGAACGTCTCAAAGCTAACATTTGGGTAACTGAAAGTGCAGAGGGAGAGGAATACTTCAGGAACAGGCAAGACGAAACCAAAGTGGTCGAGAACTGATAGCATAAAAATGCCACGCACTAAGAAATCTCCAAAGCGCAGAGAAAGAACTTCTCTCGTCGTCAACTCTGCACACTGACGATCAAAATCTGATTCCTATACACTGAATCTCACTGAAAGGTATCCGTCCACCTTGAAAGGTTGAACTTATTCTTGCAGGATTGTTGAACGGGTCCTTCTAGCTGCCCAACGAAATGGTTCGACTGACATATATTTGTGTCTTTACGCTCTTGTGCCAGGAGGTCGTATTTCCAACTAAACATGCGTATGGGCAGGTTTTGGTCAGGTAAATCGATCGGAGGATGCATATGGGTATTCAAGATACCTGAGTCGATGCAACATGAGAATATGAATGCGTCTATTTAAGTAAAGGCCTTCAAACTGCTACTGGCAGTAAAAGGAACTCTGATGCAAGCTGAAAAATACAGTATGATGCCAATATATATGAGTGACTGACTGGACAAGACAGAATGCATGACTCATTGGACAGAAACAATGTCAACGGAATTTTTAAAAGGAAAATGGACAGATCATTTAAAAAAATGAGGTTATGCTTTGGCTGATGAATAACTAACTTCCTGTACGTTAGCCATGTTGATCTGGCAAGCACACCTCCCCCTATTTTACCCCACAACCACCACAAACAGGCTACGACTTCAAATTAGGTCATCATGGCCGCCGACCGGTCGAACGGAGTTGCGGCAAGCACGCACTATACAACCAGACTTGCTGCGCACCAAGCCTCCGCTGTGGACTGTGCTGGTTGAGCTAGTGTGCTTGTAGCTGTGCCGAGCTGCATTCACCTACACGCCGACCACACAGCGTAGTGCACACTGAGTAGCAGAGACATAAGCGTTGGTCGTCTCTGCTACGCAGTGTGAGCGTAGCGTTGCCTTCTTCCACCATCCTCCCTTAAAGGGACACATGCGCCGCCCTCAGAACTCTGGTTGCCTTCTTATTCTCTTCATTTTAAGAGGAACTGAAGTCTGTATACCTTTATGAGATCTGTGGATGGTCTTCATCATAGACAGAGAAAAGGCAACACACGTGGACAGGCAGCTAAGCTGAGCCTGATCGTGAAGACTACTCTCTATTTAGTGAATATTTAAAATACCCTATTCCCTGAATAAGGAGTAACCTCATTCGGTTTCAACTACGCTGTGTGCGGTCTCATCTTTTGTGGAACCCGACAAGACCGTCTGAGGAGAAGGGAACCGAGCTTGAAGTCGTCCAACGTTACAACGACATAAATAGGGGAAACAGCGGAGTGCATTGACGTACAACATTCGTGACACTGGGTCCACCAACTCTGGCTGCTGGCAGCGCAAACTCCCGTGGTCTCTTCATACTCCGTGTGTCGCTGACAAAGGCTGTGTACTGACGGCGTGGGCCAAGTTGCTTGATACTCAACGTGTACTGCGATAGAGGGCTTGAATATATAGCTGGATCTCAGCAAGCCCATATTTTCAACAAAGGATTGTAAACTTTTGGTATAAAGCGTATATTACTAAAGATGGACTGGAGGGCTAGCCATCCGCTTTGGTACGACTTCGATGACCACCACTCTAGCGTAGTTTACAATACCATACAATCCAATCCAATACAATATTATACTATACAAAATAAAATACAACGTAATACAATACAGTACAATACAATTTCTTTATCGCCATGATAGAAACCCGTACGCCGTTAAAGTGCATTCCATTAAAAGGAAAGAATGCACTCACATATCTTTTAATTCCATTACGACCTTAAAAAAAAAAAAAAACAATATATGTATCAGTTAAAAACACGCACGCACACATTAAAAAACACGTCAGAATATTCAGCGTACTCCAGTTTTTAAAGTTTCAAGCTATAACCTTACATCGACATTGCTTTGCTTAGCTGTCTCTTAAGAGAATGGGCTCTATGCACAAGTCGGCGGCATGGTCACGTGGCGCGGGAATAACAAAGCGGTCATGGCAATATTTCATCTTTCAGTGGAAATCGATGAAAGGAAATGTTCTTTTCTTTGCATAAAGGTTTACGTCGAAGTTATAGCATCCAAACGCAGCACAGTACTTCACCATTTTCAAACTCAAGCACGCCGTGTTATTCCCGCAGCACGTGGCCGCCACGCCTTTGTGCATAGAGCCCATTGCGTACACATTTCTGAGGCGAACTCTTCTTTCTACGAATTGGATGGATGTTGCAACAGAACTTGGACTCCTGTTGATGTACACAATTCTTAATATTTTGTCTAGTAAAATGTAATAAACTATGTCGAATTTAAATGAATCACGATGACAAGCATAGCCACCAAACTATCGACATGGTCACTGTATGTTTAAACATTGCTGATAAATGTAGTCAAATTTGTATCATTGATGTTGATATCATGGGCGGTTATAGGACAGCAGAGTGCAACAATGTCAATGCGCTTGGTTCGTTTTTGTATTGTACGCGTTATGCGGACTATGATTTGTTTGCACTACGGTACGAGAATATTATATACTCGTTTGTGGGACGGGGGAAGTAATTTTTCAAGGCATCTGATTAATGTTAAGACCCGCATTCAATGTCACATAAATGGAAAACACGAATTTAAGGGCTGGGCATGGGTTTGGGTTCATTTCAGTTGCCAGGCATACAGTTAATGGAAATTGATTTTAAGTGTGTTCTTTTAAAGGCGTTGTAGTACCTTAAGGACGTTTGATTGTATAAAAGGTAAACACCTTAACTTAAAGGCATTTGCTTACATCGAGAGTTGTGACCAAGGTAAAACGCCCTTCTCAAGTCACAGGTTAGGTAGCTAACATGCTCTCAAATTAACGTTGACAAGAAATAGTCTTAGAAAGGGGACCCATATATAAGGTATTTATTTGAATTTAGTTTGTCAATTCTTTAAATGTCCTTTTCCCTATTAAAGTTACGGTGTCCTACAATGACTTATCTCTTCCGACAAGGTCATCATGAAATTTATAAAGCGTAGATACTTTCATAACTTGTAACTATCACAATGGCGAATGCCTAGATCCGCGGTTCAAGGTCAAAGGCCAAGTGACATAGTCGTGTCGCGGCTTGTACCTTTCAACGTTTCTCCACTTGCCGCGCCGTCAACGGCGGCCATCTTGTTTCCACACAGGCGAGGCAACCCACAAAGCTCGGCGGCGCGGGCGAGCTAAAGCACAACGTCATTCAGAGTAGGTGCAACTGGCAACGAACACTGATACCGCGTGCGCGGACCTCGCGGAACGTCTCCACTACTCTGCTCCACACAGCGCCTGCATGGATTCATCCAGCGCAACTGACCTAATACGCTCGCGTTTCAACTTCTTTCTCAGACTCGCCTTTTGAGCGGCGGGGTTATCTGGATCCAATATGGACTCTGCCCTTCTCCCGTCCTTAGTGGAACGAAGGGCAAGGTCGACGGCGAGCACAAAAATAGCTCACACACTCTCAAAGCTCAGCACACGTTGAGTATCGCGAGATTCAACCCAAATTGCCGACGTATTTTGCACTGCTAGACGCCGAATAGGACAGTCTCCAATACTCTGGGTGGGTTCAGCCTAGTGCGCAGGGACTGACTAGCTAGACAAACCCGTCTTTGACTCCAAGAATTTTCTTCCCAGAGCGCCCTCCAATCTGTCAAGACTTCTGGATGAGAATCAAGAAATACACTTTATGCAGGGTTCTTCCCTGACTTAGTCAAACATAATCTAACTTTAATACATTAATTTTTGTTTAAGTTTAAAATCACATGACTTTAATTATTAGAGAATGTCTACTCTCAATTGGGTGAATTAAGCGATATTAAACCAAATTACATTTAGAAACTTAATTACTCAATATTGAAGTAATAAAGATACTATTAAGTCTCATAACAAAATTGCAGTACTATACTTCAATCTAAGGGTGGGACTGTAGAGCATATAGACATGACTAACAATGGCTATCACGAGCACATGGGCGCCTGGAGCCTTGAGCAGCTCTTGACCTAATACGCGCGCTATAGGAGAACAACTGGTTTGATACGTGTTTAAGGACTATACACATATAAATTTCGCGCATCTTGGTCACTGTACAAGTGCCAAGTAAGTTAGTACCCATTACAGGCAGGCAGGCAAGTAGATTAAAGTCCTCGGACACACAAGGCATATAGGGGACTACCGCTACCCATTACATGTGTAGGCATGTAGATTAGAGTCCCCGGACTCGTAGCGTATAGGGGACCCATTACATGGCATGTGATAGATTAAAGTCCCCGGACACATAATAGGGGACTCCTATTACATTTCTTTTTCTTTCTTTAGGTAGATTAACGTCCCCGGACACATCAGCGTATAGGGGACTTAACATATTCTCCTATTACACTTAACTGCATCGTTTTATATAAGTATCTCCGCACAACGAGACGCAAAGACAATTCAAAGAAACGGACAGTATGTGTGTTGAAAATCATTTACGATTGTTACATAAATAACGTTCACCAGCATGTAATATTTCAATGGGTCGAAGTTTCAATGGTGTATCAACTTCAAAATAGTTTATAAAACTTGATGTCCCGCCAATCGTGCGACTGAAGTATAATTGCTGTTGCAGCCGTAAATCGATGATGATCTGCACCGCGGTGGAGATAATCCAAAAAGTGAGTGAAGAAGTACATCAAAACACCAAGGCTAAATGACACTGATTATAATAAACACTTTTAAATAATTTTATACAAGGCATCTAGTAGGTCTGACAGTCTAAAGCCAGAGTAAAAGACAAGACCACGACAACTATCCATCAGTACACAAGTATATCAACTAATATTAGTTGATATACTTGTGATCAGTATTAATCCGATGGTCAATGATGATGCTGTCAAGGGTGTGTGTGTGCGTATGTATGGGTGTGAGAGAGGCACAGAGAGAGACAGAGAGGTCTGTCAGACAGAGAGAGAAACAGACAGAGGTTTGCCAGACAAACAGACAGAGAGAGAGAGAGAGAGAGAGTGGCCGGAGAAAAAGAGCCAGACAGACATAGAGACAGACTGAGAAACGGGGGAATGGAGGAAGTTGGAGATCACTGACGTTGATAAACTACCCCCATTTTTCCCTTTCCTCTTCCCTTCTTCCGCATCTCCCACCTTCTCCCTTACCCCCACCCCACTACAACGCCACTGAAAACTCATGATAATTCTAGACTTGAAGATTCTATCATCGCAACGCATTATTTCAGAATACACCGAAAATAGCAAGTCATTCATACAACATTGTGGAATGTACTTATAGACATCACAGCGATCAATACAGCGAGGTATAGCACAGTTCGCGTCTTTGAGCATCTCCTCAATCTATGTTATGTACATTTCAAAAGATTTTTTTTAAGGCAATGCTAAACACATAGGGGAAAATAATGGAAACAATTAGATCTTTAGCGGGGTTGAAAATACCGTCGGATAATCAATTACAAATAATGAATTGTTTTTATAGCGCATTACCAACTCACGGAGATGCTCGAGGCGCTTTCAAAAAAACAAACAGGATCTAACTCCAAAACGCCAACTTTCAGCACCGGTTCTAAGCGCACCGTCAATTAAACGCCCCTGAACAAGTGAGCGACCGTATGTATAGTATTGTATGCGCGTTTAATTCAGTTCAACACACCTTGTATTTTGGCCTCTCACCTGCTCTCACGACAGATTAAGGCGATCGATCTGGGTGGAGGTGAACCACCGTATAAATAATCATTACAAACTCCCGAGAGAAAAATCTCCTGTCACTGTCGAGATGCGAATTAGGTTGTCCCGCCAGCCAAGCGAACGTTCTGCTACTGAGCCATATTTGAGCTGTTAACCCAGAGTACCCTATGAAATATTAGTACATTGTGTTACTGTGGAAGTCCAAGAGTGAGTCCAAGTTGGAGGTTTATAACTATGTCAGCAAAGCTATCTTTGTCATAAACAGATAGTCATAGATGCGAACCGAAATGCGTTGACGTGTCCCCTATACGCTATGTGTCCGGGGACTTTAATCTACTTACGTAACGTGTACCTGACTTAATTAACAGTCAGAATTATAAACATTGTGCAGCGGCTCATCTCCGAAATTATACTCAGCCACTGTATTAAACAATAAAACCGCACAGAGAATTAAACAGCACCGAAATAGCTTCACTGAAAACGAATATCATAAGTACCAAGGCGCCGCGATGTATAAATCTAGGAATTTTCATTCTTAACATGCATGGTATGGGGGAAATCACCGAAACTTTAACTACAACGGGCCTATCCTGAACTTTGAATATATTACAGACATACAAAGTGTATAGGCATAGATTCCATTGTTCTTCCGTAAGCATACCCCAGCATGATAGACTTTTAAGAATCTCCAATACGACTGAGTATAAGAAGTTACCCCAAAGAATGACATGAAAACCAGCACCGTACGGACATTCGAGACCACTGAGATTGGTCTTGAAACAGTGTATTGTGGAGCCGCCGTTGACAGGCTCTGAGGAAGGAATGAAGGAAAGCCCATAGCACATATTCAAATCCAAATAGAAATACATATACTAATAGATAGTACAGTTGCTATGTAAGTCTTGGACAGGGATTAGTTAATGTTAAAATACAGTTAGCTGTACTCTAACTATAGGCAATGCGTGATGTCAGAGCTTTATGTAACCAGTCGTGTTTTCTTTCCCAGCTAGTCGATTGACGGGAAAAGTATCTATATTTAGTAGATCGAACCACAAACAGGCCATGTCTACTTGTCGTGGAGAGAGAAAGGGGGTTGGGAGAAGGGATAGGGGTACGATCTGCAGTAGGCATTTTTTTTATCGGGTGAGTGACTAATAATAATAATAATAATAATCATAACGGATTTTTATATAGCGGGTACTCCAGCCTATGACCAGACTCACCACGCTTTACATAATCACTACATATAAATACATGCACTCGATAAAACATTGCTTTTGCTACAATACACCAAAAGACAGAACAGTAAGGGTACAAACTATTTACAACTATGTACACAAATACTATTTACAACTATGTACACAAATGACAGAAAAGACAGAAATAGAATAGCAAAAAACCTATTCACAGCTATTTATATGCCCGGTTAGGCCCAAGAGGAAAACCAGTATAAATATGTACCCAAGAATGATAGACTACCCAAGAATGATAACGCGATGTGCGCCTGAGGTTGAAATCAAAATTGCGAGGAGCGGGGAGGGAAAGGAAGAAGGGAGGTAAGGAAGGTGGGGGGGGGGAAGAGAGGGCTTGGGGAGAAGGAGGAGTATTTCACGCTAAGAGATGACTATTTGCTATTATTCACAACTTTCCGGCACCTCTCATAAAAACTCGTGGGTATCGCCATTATAAATTAAAACGAGGTTATATGAAACCAAGTTCCGGTTTTGCTTGTTTTGCTTTTATCAAAGCTTGATGCGTGACTTTTAAATATGGCAAATTGCCGAAAACGACGATTGTTAGAGCCCGAAAATGAGTGGGATAAGTATAAAAACGGTGGAGGAAGTACATGCTCAGTGAAAGAATGCAAAAAACAATCGTAGAGGCCTGTATTTGTGGCGACTTCGGAGGTGCGTCGATCATCGACAGAAAGTGAAACAGGACCTGAAAACTCTTGTAGTTTTCCATAGCTTCGCCGTCGCAACCTTCACAAAACACGAAGTTACTGACTATGTTTATGCGAGCGTTGTGGCCAAGTGGGCTAAGGCGGGACTAACTTGCCTTGTCCACAAGCCAGAAACCAATGGCGCCTGACAGGTGTGGGTTCGAGCCAGCATCTGGGCGTTATGTTTTTCCTAATATTTTTCAAAAATTCACAAATAATGTTAGGTAGGTAGGGTTTAGGCGCGCCACTGGCGATAGAAAGGGATAATAAACTGCAGCAAAAAAAAATAAAAATATGTGAGGGTACGATACAGGTGGCCAGTGACACATGTTATTATTCTTGAATATTTGGAAATAACTCACTAAAACACGCGGAGAAAAAAAAAACGGAAGTATTTTTCATAGAGGGGATTCCCGTTGGTGCATAGGATAGCAGAAAAGTGTGAATATTACTTAATTTTTGGAGTCTAATATTGGATACATTTGACTCTCAAACGTCGTGTGTGCACATTTACAAAGTCCTTCTGTTTGTTGGTTTGTTTTAATGTCTTTTTCACCGAAATCATAAGAAACAAAAAATCATAATCATGATCAAACATCATCAATTCTCATAGATACTGACAAACTGAAGAACCAATAAACGTGTTTGCTAAACTAATGCATACACAAAAACTAATAAGTCCTTCCGCTATAGCAATAAATGGCTTAATTATCATAAAATACATGCGCTATAGTGCACACAGATAAAACGCAGTCGAACGTGACCAACACACTCCAAACGCACTGATGTCAATGAACGAAGTGAGAGTGATTGTGGTACATATGGAATCGGGTGACTCTTAAAATGGCTGTATTAACGACACCTTCGCTATATTTCGCGCCGTGATGTTATCAGGGAGCCCAATGTATTTTTAAGTTGCTCACACGTCCTCGGGTAGTTTTACCGCAATAGTTTGGACTATTAGACTCTTGAGTAGCACGGGGCAAAAGGCCCCCTTTAAGGAACAAATTTTATATATATTCGTGTTTAAGCCACAGACAGCCCCAACTAGACGCAAACTATTGAGGCTTGCCTAGGCTACAAATTACCACAATCACTCCAGGAACGAAATAACAGGATGAGCACAATATCACAAAACCGACAATTTATTTGTTGGCCTTTTTGCCCCACGCCTGGGGCAAAACGCCTTTTAGTGTGGGGCAAAATGCCTATTATGGGCCTTTTGTCCCCACAAATGGAAGCGTCTTGCCCCTTCATTACAAACAACATAAATGAATTGAAAACTAAATACTTTCAATTTAAACTTAGTTCCATTGTCTGAATGAAGACCCGTCATGAATTCAGGAGCGCTATTTAATCAGGGTTTTTACTATTCTCTTTCTCGGGAAAATGTACATTAGTGGCAAAAAGACACCAGTTGCATTGCAAGCACACACCAACGGTATTAAAACTCCGCACTCAGCACTTGTGACTTTGCCGACTTGACGCACGCCCTTTGAAGCCATGATCTTGCCAGGTTCTGCACTGTTGCTAGTCCAATTTAATCCATATTTCCCACCCTTGAGGTTTTTTTTTTTGTTTCAGTTTTTTTTAAAGTAAATTAACGTCCACGGACACATTAAGCGTATAGGGGACGATTGATGTCAAGAGGGGGTTACTTAGTAATTGTTTATAGGGTCCAGCAGATTGCAAAGAGCTGAATCAGGACCACAACTTCGTTGAAAGAGGACACACTCCTGATCCGATGGTGGGTAGTCATGAGCGTTAAGAACCTCTTTATAGAAGTCAAAGAAGACATGTACATGTATGTGAGAAAAAGGATGAGATCATTAATCTTCCCTCCCTTTGAACATGTAGATCTGTTGATTATTATTACTTACTGTATGTAGTATTTATTGTTTGTATTTAAATGCAGAATATGTTATTTATTTATATGTCTTAAGGTCTTATGTTGCTATAGTGACCTTGGCATTGTCCTTTTCCACCTTCTTGTATTGATTTTTTTGCAGTGCCTTTGTAAACTAAGTTTATTTCCTTGTAAAAATATGAAACATCGTTCTTTTAAAAAAAAAAAAAAAATCGCGCAACACGAGCGATGCTTGTTGCTTGAGCCTGCCAAATGTTAAGGTTATGACTCTGCGTTGAATGGGGGGTGGCCGACGTGAGCTTTCTCTGCAACACCAAACGCAAGGCGCTGCATATCCCGCAATCTGAGTCCATGTAGTCGTCTCTGCATGTCCACAACATGAGCCTTCAGCTGCCACTCTATCCTGGGACAAAGGGTATTGTGGTATCTGCCGAAATTAAAAACCCCAGGTTCAGCCAATACCTTGTCCCGATGTTGCCGAAGTGTATGTGCCGGAACAACAAAATCTGCTGACTCGAATGAGGGGAACTCCATCGCTGACAGGTTTTAGTGCTGCCGACAAGTTGCCTTGGTCATACTTCCCTTTGTAAGTTCTCGTCATTTCTGTAGGCAATTTTAAAACTTTTCTGTCAGACTTAGTTTCAAAGAAAGCATGCAAAATAAATAATAAAATACAATATACTCTCATATGTATGCAGTGTTCTATGTGACATCCTAGTCAGTTCTTCATTCAAAACAATAAGGGGGCAAGAAGCCCTGTATATAGGGCAAAAGGCCCAAGGTAGGCGTCTTACCCCGATGCCACTATGGGCGTTTAGCCCCAGTCTGACTTACTGCTTACCTATAGAATGTAGTGGAAAAAACTTTAAGAATATTTTAGATATAACAGCTCTGACTGAAGGCTGACAGGTCCCTCAAACAACGAAACAGAAAGACATTTTGTTTTATTTGTTATCTAGAAGATGGCATCGAACTTGAAGGAAGTGTGAAATTACTATAAACAAGGCGAATACAAACAAGTGGAACTGAACATCTTATCGCTTAGTCTGTTTCAATCCTCTTTGTGGCGTGAAAGTGTTGTTAGTTGAAGGAATCTTATAAAGCAAGACATAACTCGTTGCATCACATGATTTCATAAATATTGGGGATGGGCGTTTGACCCCCAGTAGGCCTTTTGCCCTAGTGTAAAAGTGTGAAAATGTGAGATTAGCCTATAATGAGCGCTGCACCAACTTAAGGAGAATAAACAATACCAAATTAAATAACTATAAACATATATCTCACGCGGGTATTTAGTTTCGGTTTTATAAAATAACATTACATAATTATATCTACATCATATATATATCATATATAACATTATATAAGCGTACATATATACGATGACATTATATAAGCGTATATATATGCGATGAGACTGTTCTTTTGTAAAACCGAAACTAAATACCCGCGTGAGAGAGAGAGAGAGAGAGAGAGAGAGAGAGAGAGAGAGAGAGAGAGAGAGAGAGAGAGAGGAGAGAGAGAGAGAGAGAGAGAGAGAGAGAGAGTTTTTCTTTTTAAGGTAACGTGGTTTTTATTCATATAGAAGTTCCTTGTTTTTTCACTGTATTATTTTTATTTGCAATATTGTTCTTTTAAGCATATATTGATGTACCTTCCTTTGTGCGTATGTGTGTGTGTGTGTGTGTGTGTATGTGTGTGGGTGTGTGTGTGTGTGGGTGTGTGTGTGTGTGGGTGGGTGTTTGTGCATGCGTGATACATTTCTTTTAGCATTATGTATGATAATTAACTTGTCTATGACATACACATGTCCATTTTTAAAAAATATATTTTATATGTCAAGTGTGATTGTGTCCAACGTTGCTATATAGTATCTGTCAATTTTTTTTAAAAGTTCAAGTATTTTAAATTGTTTTGTGTGTGAGAGATTATGGCTGTAGGAATGACGATAATTGCCTTGATGTTGATGTGTGTGTGTGTGTGCGTGTGTAGATGTGTGTGTGTGTACGTGTGTGTGTGAGTGGTTGTTAACCAACATCGGGCAAATTTTCAATAGGCAATGTAACTGTTGTGATTTGGCTGAATAATTTGTATTCTGTATATTCTGAGTGAAGGTGCTTAGCGTTGATAATGGAATTTCAAATTCCTTGGTTATCTCAGTGTTTGTTCCTTTTCTTGTGTGAATGCGCTCTCACGTGCGATATTATTTCAAGTTCACTATCAGAATGAGCTGAATTAATTTTCTTTTTGCCGCCATGTTTTTTAACTATAAGGAGACGATCGGGCCTATCTATCGGCCCTATCTGTCTGTGCCAAAAAAGGACGAAGCGGCCGATACATCGCTCCGGGCGAGAATCGTACCGAATTCGCTTTTAAAGAACGAAACCGTTTAATCGGATGCTTTGTGTCTAAAAACGAACTTCCCGTTTTGCAAATGACCCTTATCGGCGATCGTTTTGACGGGTTCCGAACTATTTTCCAGTGGATTTACTGTGACAGTGCGAAAGATTCAAAGATGCACGACCAGCAATCGTCCACTATAGCAGTGATATCTTGTCTGATGTGTTCATTTTCTTTGTTGAATAATATGAAAGTGAATGCTACTGTTAGGGGTTAGGAAAGCAGACACAGTGATAATGATGTGGGTTGTGAGCCATATATTTCCTTCCTTCTAAGTCTATTGGAGTAAAAAAAAAAAAAAAAAAAAAAAAAAAGGTTACAACCTTGTATATTTTCACAAAATACACATTCATGTACTTTATTCTGATACATTCTGAAAATTCAGTCTATTTACTTTAAGAAAATTTTAACTTTCCTTTAGTTGTGAAAAGTTTCTGGGTGCCAAGAACAAAAAGAAAAAGTTAGGCTTTTCAATCACTTTCTGCCAGATATTAATTTTATTTTATTTTTTTTTTTAAAACTTTGCCAAAAATGAAAAATGATGTTGTTTCCAAAAAGTCTTTCTACAAACACATAAATGACGTTAAAAAAAAAATAGTATAAATTTTTTTGGGGGGGGAACAAAACAAAAACATTTTACGTCATTTCGAGAATGTACGTAATTTGTGATGTTCTCGTACTTTGATTTTGTTATATCTGTCCAAGTTCGGTGTTTGGGATAACAAAATACTTTCTGTGTAAGAGAAGCTACTGTCACGAGAGGTTATTTAAACCCTGCACGACTTGACTTGAATGTAGATTAGAGTCCCCAACACGTGAGCATATAGAAGACGTGAGCATATAGAAGACTATGTTTTTAAGATGTCCATAGTGATAAGAAGTCGATTATGCGGATTGAAGACAAATGAAGAGGAGCGCGAAGCGCAGCTACGACGTCCAAATAAAAAACCACGTTGAGTCAGGTAGAGCAGTGATAACAGCTTAGGGGAGAAATGGTGCCAGGAGGGCCGCCAGGGTCAGGCCGGAGGAGGGATCAGGAGGGTCAGCGAGGTCAAAGGATATGGTAGGATAGGGGTCGTATATTACAGTTTGTAAGTTAGAAGGAAGTTTTATATGAAGGCAGACCAGGTCTGTCTGCTATGGCAAAAACAGAGTCGGATCATCAGATATACAAATTTACTTTAATAAAAATGTTTAAAATATCGAGATCAGATGTGAGCAAGTCCCCTAAAGAGAAAAGATATAAAATTACAGTAAAAGATGACTAACTATCCGGGCTACAAAAATATATACAGGCGCCCGAGCGATGGAACCTGGTATTTTACCATAAGTTTTTCTTCCCTCTGATTCTTCTTTGGTTCAATGTGCGAGCACATCGCACCTCCAAGTAAGTTCACTTCTTCTTGGTTAGCCTACGAACCTCGTAAGTGGGCTTCTGGGTGACCGCCTAAATGTCTTGCGACCATGTTCCGTCCGCCACGCCCGTGTTAAGCCCCCACCGAAAAATATCCAGGGCATGCTCTGTTTGCACACTGTTAAAATGGACACAAAGAGGCTTAGCATATTCCTCCATCTGTCTAAAAAAATCGAACTTTGAGGGACTCCATCGCACCTGAACCTCACGATTTCTCATTTCGGTTACCAACGGGGCAACATCAGGCGGGGTCTGTGACCGCGCGTCGCTCATGCTCCTAATCGGCGAGACCTCGGTTTCCGAGTCAGTCTGGATATAAATATCAGTTGTAGTACGACTGGGTATCTGCTGCACACGATCAGCCAGGTTGTGGACCAGGTCCGTCAGCCCGGTGACAGTATGCACCAATTTCTCTACAAGGCTCTCGAGTTTTTGCACGACCAACCAGGGGTCGCGGCCACCCAGAGCAGGCGCCAGCGGGGCAACAGTATGGTTCAAGCTCCCCGTAGCATCAGGGGGCTCCCGGCAGGGAACTCGACCAGGGCGATCCACGGTGGGGCAACGGCCGTCGACGGGGCAGTGAGACCGCGTGGCACTCCCCATACAGTTTTAGCTTGTGCCGGTTGAGGCGCAGCCACATTTTCAAGCTGTTTGCGGGCCAAGCCTAAGGCCTGAACGCGTGGCATGTATTTCGCTGCCCTGATACCGTTCGCGAACACGCGTTCCTTCAGAGCTGAACAGTTTTGATTAGAGGCCGAATGCTCGCCCTGGCAGTTAGGGCATTTTCTTTTTTTCTGCTCGACATTGCGCGCCAGAGTGCTCCGACACACCACAGGCAGAACCTGATCGGATTTGCAGGATCTCCTAGTGTGGCCATATCGCTGACACCGGTAGCAGCGGATAACCTCCGCGACATACGGCCGCACCGGGAACTCTCTTCGATTTATTAACAAAGTGAAGGGTAGGCTGAGGGCCTCAATGGTGACCCTAACCGATGCTGACGGCACCCCGTCCGAGCGGAGCAGTCGCTGAACGTGCCTAACCACACAAGCGCGAATGGTACCGTCGGAGTCAACAGACCCCTCGCATTTGGCCTTGATCTCATCTTCCGTAACCGCTGGAGGGATATCACTCACAACACCCTCAACCACCGGGATGGGGATGGGGCAAGATATGTCCGTCTGCCCCAACCTAGTCAGCCCAACCAGTCTCTGCTGCTGGGCACGAGAGACACAGCCCACAAGAAATCCCTCGCCGAGCGGTCTAACCCTATCAATGGGCCCAACTACGGCCCGCAGCAATTCGGTCATACGCCAGCTCTGTGACTTCAGAGTCACAGAGTCAGAGTTGCCTGTGTGTCTAACCAAGACCGGGTACTGACATAGTCCCTGTTTCACAAGGGAGGGGGGGTAGGCATTGGCCTGTTTCTAGCTCTACGTCTACCGGTGACGGCAGTCCAATGCCCCTCCTTGTTATCAACTGATGACGGGGGATTGTGCACCAGGTGCTCTCTCTCCCCTCAGCTAAGGATGTCGCTCCCAAGGGGCCCGCTTCAGAGGTCGGGCTCCGGTGGCTATCAGAAGCTGTATCATGCAACTCAGCCGAGGCCGATCCCTCGGAGGAAGGCTGAGAGGAGTAATCGGAGAGCGTCTCCCACGTTCTCTTCCTAGAGGTGACAGGCGGTACAACCACCTGTGGGCTAACCAGGTCAGCCCCGTCAGGTACAGCCGTCTCCATGCCAGTATCCCCCCACGGGATATTCAATGCGCCGCCGAGGGTGATCAGTCCCAAGGCGTCGGAGGGGACCAAGTCTCCCTCCAGGCACTTGTGCGCGTCGACCGCCCCCAGGGCAGCAGAACTCTCGTCCATGGCCGAATCGGTCTTAGCCCTAACCACGGGCGAATCAACTCTAGTCGCCCATACCGGGCACCGCCGCCATGGTGGCGTTTGATGACCGGGCTTCTCCATGAGAGGGAAGTCTCGGCAATAAGGAAGTCCAAGAAAGAGAAAAAAAATATCCTCAATAAAATCCGATTCAGGACCACAATTAAAAGGACTAAGCTACAAATACAATGCCTAAAACCTATAAAGGATATATATAATATATAAAAATTACACTAAGATTGGGCCAATACTACAAAAGCGAATACCAGTCCAGGACTGGCATAAAAGTTACAGTAAAAAATAAAACCCACTAGGAGGGAATCAGCAAAGCAGGCTATATTCCCTGTTACGTTGAAACGCGAAGGATAGTATGTCTGAAACGCGCACGATATATCTAATCGTTTCGCTTTGCAACGTTTTCAATAACAGAGTGTATTTACCTTTGATTTGAGTTTGCGTTGTTGTTAGAAGAAGCTTTGTATAACGTTGATAATTTTTGTTAGTCGATATTATTGATGAATTCTCTAGATCTGCTTGTTTACTATCGATCGAAGTTTCGCGATATTTGAGAACATTCTTGGACAGAAAGAATGTTGTATGACGTAAGTCAGTGATGACGAAGTTTCATTTGATTGGTTGTAGTGCGTCATACTGCCGTGTTCTAAATTGTTCTGGAGTATGAAAAGACTATATAAGTGCCGCACTGTTTCAAAAGAGGGGTAGAGAAGTGGTTCACCCGTCCCCTATACGCTTAATGTGTCCGGGAACGTAAATTTTACTTTATAAAAAAAAAAGAAAAAAAAAAGAGGGGTTGATAGTGTTGTTGATAGTGTGTTGAAAGTAAAGAGAGGAGAGTGAAAAGGCGATTGTATGCAGTTGTTGATGAACGCTGAATAAAGTTTGAAAACTTCATACGACGACTCCGTGTCTTGTTGCTGAGTGAGCAGGCTGCGTGGATAAACGAATCTGAGTTACACCTTATCAGGACTTCAGCATTAGGGCTGAATCAACTACTGATAGTGATAGAAAAACACCATCAAACGAGTGTAACATTCCCACTCCTATGGGGTAGGACACGGTCTGTGGTGGGCCGGGTAAGGAAAAATATATTCACCAAATATGGGAATGGCAGGCCTGGTCCGACGTAGGCTTGAGAGAGAAAATCTGTACGATACAGCAGGCGGCAACAGGTTAGGTGCCCTCTGTTGAACAATTCGCAGGGTAACACCAACCAGCGAGCTATGCGGCAATCCCTATTGTACAGCTGTCAGCCAGGTTGGGTGTCACCAAAACGTAGGTCTGCAAAGCATAACTTGTCTCCCACGCGTGAAGTAGTGATGGAAACAAGTAGCACATGCGAAGACGGGACCAAGGAAAAACACAGTCTCCTCTCGATGTATAGTTGCAGTGAAAAACAATCCAGCGCAATCAGAGGACCAATGTCCACAAACATCACCTTCGATTATGATCTGTTGTTGAAAACCCTGCACTACGGCTTCACGCCTTAAATTGTTCAGCCTGCTGTAGCCTTTGTAAATTAAAGTAGCTGCCTAGGAGACGACACAAGTCAGTTGTGTGCTAAGCATAGGTAGGCAGTGACCTCATCCTAGCCACCCCTGCTAGAGTGCGCCACAAGTATCGGACGAGATTTCCGCGGGCTTAGGTTGACCTCAAGGCTAGGTAGTCATTCTTTGTCTAACGCTCACCCGAGACGGACACGTGGAAAGATCTCTCTCAAGAAGACTAAGCAGGTGACGGATGAAATTAATCGCAGTATAGCCACAGCCTGACATTGTCAAAAAGACGAGCAGGCTAGTTGGTCCGAAGCAGGGATAGACCACTAAGAGTCAACCCTGACATTCGGCCTGCAGTGGAGCATCTAGCATTGAGCTACGATAGCCCAATAGTCAACAACCAAGGAGGAGACACCATCACCACACCTCAACAAATCAGCTAAGTGCACAAGAAGAATTGCACACACACTGATCTAGAAGGACTGTGCGGTAGTCAACTCTCCTGAAAACAAATATTAGACCAACCAGAACAAATAACCCAATGATGAAACAGTAGCAAATATCAAGAACAGTAGCAGCATAGACCCATCAAGGAAGGAACTATTCGAAGTGAATTTGGACATTTAAGTTAATAGAGTGTTTAGAGAATTATGTATAGAGTAGATGAAATAAATGTGTGATATTTACTGTTAACAAGTGGCTGGACTACCTATTTTTCCTAGCCGTGTGAGAGCTAGTGTCCTTACCATTTTCTCCCTATTTCTATAACCCTATCCGCACACAGACCGGGCTAAACATATAAATGCATTAAGATTAGTCACAAGTGTGATTACACTAGCCGATTCCCGCAGACAAAAACGAGTGGGTAATAGCATTCCATTGTGCAGAGCCCAATAACAATAGACCCACCGTCACAGCTACGTACGCTGTAACCGTGTTCGTTATATCCAGAAAGTTCTTAAGTAATAAGTAAGAACAATCTGGCAGGGATTTTTTTTTTTCATTCGCGTTGTTCACTGAAAGCGTGTTCGTTATACGCGGGTTTGGCTGTATGTATATCTGTATGTATTGTATTACGTGTGTGTGTTGCTACAGGTCTACTACAGGTCTCCCACAGCTCTACAATAATATCAACAGGTGTACAGGCGACAGCTCGACTCTGAACAAAGACATTCGCAATGCAGGTTTACCAAGAAGACTATTAAATACATTAGAAGCTTGACCAAACCGATCAACATTAATCGTATGAAGAAAGTCGATATTTTCCCCCACTTGAAAGGACAAGAATCACTTTTGAAGTTAATTTAGAAACACGTGCTTCAGTTCAGTCAGTATTACTTTCAAGTTTCATTCAAATTAAAGTTTTCGAAACTTAATTGCTTGGTTAATATCGCTAGTTTTTAGTAAGATGCTGGTCAATACGGTGGTGAAAGGAAAATGCATATTTCTAGGAATAAACTGTCTAATCCATTAAACGGGACACAGTTTGATGGCATCTGGTACACCCAAATAATTATGTCCGTTTTTCACCCTCTACCAACATGAAGATCACAGCTAGGGCCCGTACCCAATAGACAAATGAAATAAATGTTCCAATACAGCGCACAAAGAGCTACTCAGTTCATTGCGTTTTTTGCTTTCAGGCACTGCTAGCAAATCAAAAGGGGAGATGATTCAATTACGCCGATTTTAGCCGACTTACTGTGTGTACATACGGAAACATGGTATGTTAATAAACCACTAGGAGGATAGAATGGAAATAAGTGCAGGGAAGTCCAAAATGATGACCAACAATACCAATGGCATCAACACGGACATCAAAGTACAAGGCCAATCTCTCAACCCAGTGCATAGCTTCAAATATTTAGGAGCCATTGTATCAGACAATGGGTCCCGACAGGAAGTCCTCTCCAGGATCACAACAACTGCTGCCATGACAAGGTTGAAACCCATTTGGAAAGACAGGACCATCAGTCTACACTACAAGGTAAAGCTGCTGCGCTCCCTTGTCATCTCCATCTTCCTATACGCTTGCGAAACATGCACCCTCATAGCAGACCTATAACGAAGAATACAAAGTATGGAGATGAGGTACTACAGAAGAATTCATGGCAATTCCTATACCAAGCTTATCTCCAACGACGAAGTCCGACAGACCATCACACAAGCCATTGGACAACACGATGACCTGCTCACAGTGGTGAAGAAATGGAAACTCCGATGGTATGGCCACGTCACCAGAGAATCAGGCCATGCAAAGACCATCCTGCAAGGCACGGTGCAAGGATGCAGAAGAAAGGGGAGTCAGAACAAGAGGTGGAAGGACCACATTCGAGAATGGACTGGCTTGACACTGAGCAACAAAGAAAGAGAAGAGTACGCTGGTTAAACGATCGTCAGTTGTGCACCAATGATCACTTTCGAGTTACGGGATAGGATAGAATAGGATAGGATAGAAACAAAGATAATAGAGATGATATTATTAAAATGGAACATTACTTCCCGAATTCGTCATATATGGCCGTTTACATCATTAAACCTTGTACAGATCCTGTCATATCCTATCCCTTAACTCACCAAAGATGGGGCACCAAAGATGATCGTTTAACCAGCGCACTCTTATCTTTCTCTGTCGTCAGCAACCCTCATGGCTTCGCTCAGTGTCAAGCCAGAATGGTCTTTGCAAGGCCTGATGCTCTGATGACGTGGTCATATCATCGGAGTTTCCGTTTCTTCACCACTGGGAGCATGCCATCGTGTCAATGGCTTGTGTGATGGTCTTCCAGACTTCGTTGTTGGTGATGTGCTGAGTATAGGAAATGTCCAGAAGTCTTCTGTAGTACAGATAGTACTGTTTAATTCTTGGCGGAAAGATGTCAATCTTCACACAATTAATGTGTGCCAAAACTGGCGTAAGGAAACGGACAAATGGACATCGCTCACGAAGTCCGCCAAATAAGGAGTCGTTCTTGTATTCATTGATTCATCTAAAGCTACCAAAAATATAAATCTTAGTTGTCTACCTTGACGTGGCAGAAGAGTTCGTTGCTTCTATCCGCGCGGAATTTGTACCCATTACTGTTTGTACAGGGAGCCTACAATTAAAGCTCTTTGGTTTGTAGGAAACATGGAGTAAGAAGGCATGCACTGAGGAACTACGCACCAATCATCTCTCTCGTCTGTTGGCTGAGCCGAGTGAAACATTCGTGTTTGTCTGACTGTCAGCTACCACGCCAATAAGTAGGAGCTTCTCTAAGGCGCCGGTCGTCGTCGCTGTTAGTTAGGATGGCGTGGTAAGTCTGTCCTGCCCAGAGTGTATGGTATCTAGCTGAGCGCGCTTAGCCACAAAGGGATGCTCGACTTGGCAAGATCTCTTGATACTCAACCCTCTCAGCGCGTTGCCCATCCAGTTTTTCACCCGCCGACTGCGCACGCTCAAAATTATATCGACCTACTTCCGGCATAGCAATAGCGCGCTGTAATAATCATCCATCGTAGCAATCGCGCTATACCGACTTCAGACTATTTATAAATGAATAGCGCGTTTAAAGTCTTTTAAATAAGGTAACGCGCTATAATTTCTCAATCAAAAAAAAAAAAAAGGACAACATCTAGCTGCTTTGTCTCGCTATGTTCGCCACATCAGGGTTGTATCTGAAAATTAAAATATGAAATGGACAATATCGAAATTTAAAACAAACAAACAAACAAACAAATTGAAACAGAAATGCCATATGTTTAAAAAAAATGGCGCTATATCACATTCTCATTCTAGACTAGATCTCTAAGCAAATGTTTTTGTTTAAAAAGAAATATTTGTTGAATATTACATTTGTGCTACATATTAATGTTTCAATAGCAAAAGAGAATGCATCAAACATGTGACTTCTCCATTTAGAACCGAGAAGCGCCGTGTTTGGATTAACCGCGAAAAAATAATCCTGTTCCTGATCCTTGGCAGGGCCTCAAGAAGGCGACGAGCACATGGTTAGAATTTCCCGGTTGAAGATCCCTAATATGACTAGTTCATTAATTATTGACGGAAATATATATGATTTTCCTTTCAGCTGCGAACTCAATCAACTGGAAGCTAATTAAATCATTTTAAAAATGTGAACTATTTGAATAAATAAGTCTCAAGCATTCAACGCATGGTTGTTGCGTTTTCTGCCAACGATAAACCGGAACTAAGCTCTGACCATGAATATTACACAAATGCATTTAGTTTTGGAAATATGAACATAATTAAAACACTATTAAATGTTGGAAACTAATAATAGAAGTATAAATGTTGTTCCTAAACATGGTATCCAGAAATGGTAGTAATACTTTAAATATTCCCAAAATAAGTTTTCCAAATGCACACCTGTGAATTTTATTTCAAGGAAATAATGGCTTTATATAAAAAATGATGATTAAGTAAAGTGCCCGGATGAACCTCAGTGGTCTGGGGTGCAGGCTTCAAACCTGTAGCCGATTAGCGTCGGAGTGGTTCAATTCCACCTTTCGGGCGATAAATAATATTTTATTTTTAATTTAATGACAATTAAAAAACCCCTATTATTATTATTGTTCCTTCCGCAACACAGATTGATCTGCAGAATAATATTATACAATTTTATACAGTATATAAGAAAATATAATCTTCATTTAATTATTGATCTTGCATAACATACATTAGGTATACAATACATTACCCTTCGTAGTCTGGCATGAAATGATTTTGTTTTGTTTTGTTTTGTTTTTTTTGAAGGGGGGTGGGGCACTTTATTGTCCCTTTTTATTGGGAAATTCTGGGCCGCCTCCCCTGGGGAAGATGTAGTCACAGCCAATGGCGCGACCAAGCCCAACCTACCTAATATTAGTTGTGTGTTTTTTTGTGTTTTTTTTTTCCCAAAACTATATGAGTAACTTGGTATATAGTGTCTGGTATTAGACAAATTCATATAATTCTGGTATGAAATTCTGTTATATAATTCGAACATTTAATATATTGTCTGCAACTAAACTGAATTTATTTATTATCTAAATACTTTTTTTTTCCTTGGATATGCAGGATCTGAAAGATGCACAGTTCAGTCAACTTCTCATAAGTAGTTGTTAAAAGTCAGAGAGTCATTTTCAAATAAAATTTTATAGGAATATAGAATGCAATATAAATTAAATGTATATAATGAATCAAGATAAGATAAGATTTTTTTTTCAAGGTTAAAAGAGTAAGCGTTGGATACGCCTTTTTACATCTTGTCCTTGGTGCTTGCAACAATAACTATTGCAACTTAATGTTATAACACTAACAATATGGAACAATAACAAAAAGCCAGTCATCATTAGATAAAATCGTTTTCAAACAATTGAAATCAAATTAATGTTGTTAATAATCGACAACATTAACAATTAATGTGTATTTAAATTTTAATGTGTTTTAAGAGACGGGTTCTAAATCATGTAATTTAGATGCTGGAGTGCGGAGATCTTTAGGAAAGTTGAAACGGAATAAGCTAGACTAGTTTTTAAGAGATCCATTCTTGGACTTGGAACATTTATTTTTGTGGACAATCTGGTAGTTTTTTTGTTTGTTTTTTGTTTAAAGAGAAGAAAGATAGGAAGGTGCCAGAAAGGACCTTGTGCATGAAAACCCCTTTATTAAATTTGAGTCTGTCTGCAAGTCCACTGATCTGTTTATAGTCATCTGGAGAGTTTTTTTTTTTAAATTTAAGAATAACTTAATTTGTTTGTGAATTCTAATTAAAGGCTTCATTGCATTTCCACTAGCCGAATCCCAATTAGTAAATGAATAATCAAAAAATGATTGAATATGACTGGAATGAAACAGTTTACGAGAATGTAACTTTAATCAAATGCTTAATCCTTGATAATTGATAAGTCTTTAAAAAAATAGTTTTACTAACATTTAAAATATGTTTCACCCTGGACAAATTATTGTCTAAAGTTACACCAAGAAGTTTATGACATCGTACTTCATCAATTATTGTATTGCAAATTTTTAATGGACAAAGTATTATAGATACATTTTGTCTTTTCTCTCTTGTTGTAATTAGCATGGATTTTGTTTTGTCTAGATTCAGGGCCATGTGGTTGTATTCTGTCCATTCCTGTAGTTCACTAGCCACTTTTTATAATTAGGATAGATTGTTAAATTCTGTATGTTGAGAGTTTAATATAGGATCATCAGCGAAGAGTTCACAAGCAGTCGAAATTTGAAGGGGGAGATCATTTATGTAGATAGAAAATAACAAAGGTCCAAAAATAGATACTTGTGGTACTGAAGCTGTAAAAATGTCAAATTGTGACTTTTGGTTATTTACATAAACACAATGTTCTCTCTCAGAAATAACCGATTTAAGAAATTCAAAAGAGTTGGAATGAATGCCACTTAATTGTAGTTTACCTAAAAGGAGGTCATGGTCTATTACATCATAAGCTTTTGCGAAGTCAGCAAATAATGTTCCAGACATTTTTCCCTTAATATTATTAATTAGCCATTGTTCTATCATAGATGTATTCACACTTTTCTGCTATCCTATGCACCAACGGGAATCCCCTCAATGAAACATACTTCCGGGTTTTTTCTCCTCGTGTTATAGTGAGTTATTTCCAAATATTCAAGAATAATAACATGTGTCACTGGCCACCTGTATCGTACCCTCACATATTTTTATTTTTTTTGCTGCAGTTTATTATCCCTTTCTGTCGCCAGTGGCGCGCCTAAACCCTACCTACCTAACATTATTTGTGAATTTTTGAAAAATATTCGGAAAAACATAACGCCCAGATGCTGGCTCGAACCCACACCTTGTGGACAAGGCAAGTTAGTCCCGCCTTAGCCCACTTGGCCACAACGCTCGCCTAACATAGTCAGTTACTTCGTGTTTTGTGAAGGTTGCGACGGCGAAGCTATGGAAAACTACAAGAGTCTTCAGGTCCTGTTTCACTTTCTGTCGATGATCGACGCACCTCCGAAGTCGCCACAAATACAGGCATCTACGATTGTTTTTTGCATCCTTTCACTGAGCATGTACTTCCTCCACCGTTTTTATACTTATCCCACTCGTTTTCTGGCTCTAACAATCGTCGTTTTCGGCAATTTGCCATATTTAAAAGTCACGCATCAAGCTTTGATAAAAGCAAAACAAGCTAGACCGGAACTTGGTTTCATGCTAACCTCGTTTTAATTTATAATGGCGATACCCACAAGTTTTTATGAGAGGTGCCGGAAAGTTGTGAATAGGCTGTGGTACAAGAATGCTTAGCTCTGAGATCAGACTGATTTTTATGCAAGAGGCTGTTTTCAAGACTATTATTATCGATGGGCTTTTTAAGAGGCTTAGCGAGAGTAGAAAGAATCGAAATAGGACTTTGTTCAATGGGTCAGTGCTATCATCATTCTTGAAAAGAGGTAGAACTTTAGTTTTTTTAATATTATAGGAAAATATGTTTTGTCTATGGATATGTTGTATATATATACATTAAAGTGTTAGTAATAAATGACGCAGACAATTGTAATATTTTACTATCCAATGTATCAACTCCTCTTGAATTTGGTTGCTTAAGGTTTTTTAGTGCTTTATGTACAAATTCTGTAGACAAGTAAGGAATGAAGAGAGAGAGAAAGAAAGAGAGAGAGAGAGAGAGAGAGAGAGAGAGAGAGAGAGAGAGAGAGAGAGAGAGAGAGAGAGAGAGAGAATATTGATGCTTAAGGAATAAGAAAGGCTGTTTTTTTTTCTTTATTTTGTCTTTCTTGCTTTATAAGTCCCTCCAAGTAATTAAAACAAAAACAACACCCTCAGCACACACATGCGCACACACATATAGATATAATAATAATAATAATAATAATAATAATAATAAAATAATTAAAATAGTAAATGCACCATCAACTAATAAACATAATAAACAAAATAAGTACAGAAAATAATAAAAAAATCAACACACCTATTCCAATTATATCTAAGAAACAACTGTATCACTAACATACAACCTAATCATGACGGCATCATTTACACACATCCTAACCCTTGCAAGTGGTACAACTGTAATTAATATTAGTTTAAACATAATTGTTCAAATGGATGATTTTGAGACCCAAAAAAATGTGACCAAAAATTATACATACTCTTCTCCTCAAAGACTCACTCTCATCAATTCAACATATTTTCCCCACACACAAGCCACAAAACCAGACTGCTGCTTTGTAACTTTTATAATTTTATAATAACAAAAATAATCTTCAAAAAAGCTTTATTATTATTCCTGTTCATTTTTTTAAAAAGGTTTCAGAGAATCTAAAACTGTGCTGCATTTTAGTGCATATGTACACAATTTGAGAAAATCAGTCACTGTGCTGCATTTTAGTGCATATGTACACAATTTGAGAAAATCAGTCACATTTGAAACATTTTTTAAAATGTAATGGCAGGTGTATTTTTCAGCATATAAAGACAATTTCATTTTTAGTTAGTGGTAAGGAAAGGGATGAGAGGCATAGATGCTTGAAATGCTTGCCTGGTCCCTAAATGCAAATAACATTTTCAACGCGTGATCTCATTTTCTCAATCATCCCTTCACTTTTTCATAACTTTTGATGTTGTGTGTCAAGTTCCACTGAATCATGTACCATCTCTCCTCTGTTCAGTTTCAACTTTCATTATGTGTGAAGGTTTTAAAGGCCTAGTGAATCTACTGACAGACTGCTAGCTTTGACTGGCACTGGTGGGCCAGTGAGTGAGTAGAAATGTGGGCTTTCAGCATTTCTGAGGTTTAGGGGAAAGGAGGAAGGTATGGGAAAAGAGATGAGACGGTGGGGCTGGAAACAGCGACTGTTGATCAACACAATCTGCAAACTGGCCTTCCAATGACTGGACAAAGCCAAACTGAACCTTACTGATCTTTTTATTGTCTTCTTCCAAATTTTCCTTAACAGTAACACTGATATTTGAACTAAAAATACTACCGATGTCCTCAATCTAACAGAAGTATTCAAAACAGTTTCTGGATTAGGACATCACAGATCCATCCAGATAACCGTTGACACGCTGTAGCAACATACACATAGAATACACCCTAACACAATTTAGTAAAATGACTTATTTTAATTCAGTTTATATATTGGTCTTCCACTCACACAATACACTTACTGTATTCAACTCACACCATATGCCATCATCTGAAAGCACAATCACAGATCGTCACCTTCTTCTTCATCAAATGATAATAAGTTGGACTTTCTCTTGTCTTTGCTCTTTTTCTTGTCCTTTTGTTTCGATTTGTCTTTTGTTGGCTGTGATTTGGCCGTCTGTGCTTCTGCAGCATCATCAGTGGCATCAGTGGTGGTTTCTTCAACTTTTTTCACAGGTTTCTTGAAGGTAATATTGCCTTCCTTGATAGCCTTCTCCTCTGCAAAAAAGGAAGAATTACAAAAAATAAATAAGAAAAAAATTAACTAAATAATAAATAATCAGTTAAAAAAAAACTGTAATCCCTTTCTGTTATTAACAAATAAACAAAAAAATATGATGCTGATTGCAAAATTTGCTATATATAAATATGCTACATAATATTATAATCCCGCATTTTTTTGGCCTTGGCTGCAAACCTTCATGACATTGGATGTAATTTTCCCCTACATATACAGAGAAGAACACAAAACTGAAAGTACTAGTGAGACCCCAGATAAAATAAAACAATTGTAAACACTTAAGTAATTCTTCAAGTACTGTACATACTCTGTCTTGGCAAAGAAAAAAACCTCACAACTATGGCGTGCTCATAGCATGCCAAGACTATAAAAAAGATGTTTATGACAGTTGTTAAGTATATATAAAACAAAACAAAATAATTCAAAAAGATAACAGTTGTTTCATCTGTAAGTAGATTTGCAAACCTTCTAATTTCTTCTGAAGTTCATCTTCTTCGGCAACCTGATCTGCAGTAAGATCTCCTTGCTTCAACACCACTACGACTGGCTTCTCCTCTTCTGTGTCTGACCTGTCCTCCTCATCTTCATACTCAAGCTTTTGCCTCTGAAAAGAATGGCCAAAAAAATCAACAAAATAAACAGTGTATTTACTGTATATATAGGCCTATATATATATATTAAAGTGTAAAACCAAAACAATATCATATAATTTTATAATATAAAAATAATATTTTATATAAAAAAGGTGGTATGATATGTTGTATAACTATATTCACTACTCAGACTCATCACTAACCCATAATGAGTTTCTTCAAATTATGGTACTGTCATTATTATCGTCATATCATTATTATTTTGTTTTTTTAACTGTTGAACTATTGTACTTTTATTAATTTATTTTATATTTCACATTCATTCTAAATGCTAGCAGTAGCATACATTCAATTCATATTAAGGCCAGACTAGGGGGGTTTAACAAGACCAATAGTGGGATGAAAATGTTATGGATTTTTTAATTCTTTGAGATCCAAAAATGCTCGAAATTACTTTCTCAAGTGCTGGAAAACACTTTTTGGTACTCCGGCAGGCATATTATAGACAAAAACACACAAAACGGTACATTACTCACACCCAAGTTTACACAGAACAACAAATACTCTTCACAAAAATACTGGTTTATTTACAAACTACAATATCACCTGTGTGAAGTTACACAGAGATTTTACTCCAATCTGACTTAGTTGTTTTTTTTCTCAGCATAAAGATTTCTGTGGTAAAGATTTAGGGGGACCCCTAGACTAAATAAATATAAACAAAATAACCAGGAATAAAAACAGGTAAGTGGCTCTGTAACTACACAGAGGATAGTTTTCTGAACAAAATAAAAAAAGAATTATGTTATTATGTTTATTAGAACCAGAATAAATCAATTATTTCTGCGGCAACATGGAGCAAAAATGCAGATTTGAGAAATCGGCCGTTGAAAGTTATGAACCTTTGTACAGCCAGTCTTTTTTTTTCCCCCCTTTTTTTTTTCATTTTCCGTCACTTCTAGCGGCTGCTAGTTGTTTACGATGATGTGATGAAGCTTTGCCTTTGAAGGCAATCGATGTATGATGCTTAGGAGGCATGATTTTAGCTAGAAATTGATACGAAATTGAATCGTCGAAGCGTTGTAGCGAAGCGGAAATGCAGATACGAGAAGTCAATACGCATGCGCACACGCAAATACTGAAACCCGATTCAGCAACTGACCAATGAACATCAAGGTTTCCCGAACTTGTGCTAAATTTAGTAACTGATGTCATATACCTCCCTTTCAAAACGAGGCCAATCCACGCTTCATGAATGGGGGTTTCCTATCGGAAATGACGTGAAAATGTTAATGAGATTTTCCGGTTTATTTTGGTATGCGGCATGCCTTGTTTCGTCTGCTACAAATCATCGTATCTAAGGGCTGAAAATGACCGATTTCTCAACACAGACAAAAAGTTGTGCACAAATTTTAGCAGGGTAGCATTGTTTGAGGTCGATTTTTGCACAAAAGGAATGTGTTTGGGGGATTTATTTTTTTACTAGGTTGAAATTGATAGTTTAGAGAAGCAAAATATCCAATAAACCCAAATCTGAAAAAATCATGATTTGGGTCCATCTGAACCCCCCTAGTCTGGCCTTAAGACATAACAGCCATCAGTAACCAGATAACCTACCTTGGTATTTACATCCGGACCTTCCTTGTAGCCAACTTTGGCTTTGAACTGTTTAATAAAAGCTGGTTCGTCATTCTGCACGTAGTTGATCGCGTTTCTTTTTCCTCTACCTCTCCCTGCCATTTTGTTTGGATAAGAAGAATGACCTCCCTTGCAAAAAAAATAAAAATCAAAAGCTAACTTCAGTGCAAAAGAGTTAGACTTTTTACATAAACCTAAATTAAAAGAGCGCATTAACCCATTGTTCAAATTTCACACTTTACTCTTGTAAATATTATTTAATAAAGACGTAGGAATTTAGAGTTGACAGCAAGGTAAAACGTAGCAGAGTAAAAATCTGTATTTCATGAAAAGCTTCATCAGGAGTTCAAAGCCACTGCCAGTTTGGACAGGAATGAAGCCTGCATCTATAGGCTCTTTGTTTTGACAAAAGCCAAATCTACCTATATATAGTTATCATTACCACCCTTATCTCACCCTTCACCCCAATTAGTGTGTCTGAGAGTCGCAAGGGGTTATGTTTGTTTGCCTCTCACTCCTTTGTTATTGAGAGGTGATTGGCAAGTCTCAGCTATGCTGCATGCGGTCACCCCTGATTCTCATCATTCACTCTTTTTCAAGTATCTGATACACATCCGGTTCTTCTCCTAGTGTGTACAGTTGGAACTGATATTTATAGTAATGGGATATATATATATATAGAGAGAGAGAGAGAGAGAGAGAGAGAGAGAGAGAGAGAGAGAGAGAGAGAGAGGGAGAGAGAGAGAGAGAGAGAGTGAGAGAGAGAAAGAGAGAGAGAGAGAGAGAGAGAGAGAGAGAGAGAGAGAGAGAGAGAGAGAGAATATTCATAGTACAGTCTGCACAATACTAAAATCTTCTGCACAACAACGCAGTCAAACTAAGGTTACAAATAAAAAAATCCATTAAATTGATATTAAAAATACCATGGATAGAGAGACAGGGTGTAAATTTTGTATGGATGTTGGGTAGAAAGATATTCAGGAATTGAACACTTTAAAATGAGTGGGATGTCATTAATTCATATTTTCACACTACAAAGAACAATCAATGCAGAGCTTACCGCTCCACATTATTGATAAAAGCTCTCAAACAGGCATGTAAGCAGCTTAAAAACTACATTAGGTTCCTCGATAAATTCACCTCGAGAGTCTAGCAAAGGACTCCTTAATACAGTCTTTAAGCTTCACCTGATACCACAGGCACATAATATTCCAACTTGGTTACTTCACAACACCTTGGAGCAGGTTTATCATGAGCTGTTGCGTTAACTGGTTGGACCTCTGCGCCTTTATTCTTCTTAAGGGAAATGAGCCATTTACCTCTATAGCACAGATAACCTTTGGAATGGTCAAGCATGTAAGTTTGCATTCCATTTTCTAAAATATTAGACTAAAAATAAAATGTATGAAAATATAAACAAAACAATAATCTCTTTGCATGAATTAAGACTTTTTGTTCTTGCAATTTGTTGTCTTGCAATTTGTACCTCCTCAGACATGTTTTAAGGAAAAGTGGGCAATAAAGGAACAAATAATCTGTTCATGCAATCAAAAAGGCTTATTGGTGCATACCAGACATACACAGACACTTGTGTCACATTCATCAAAATACTGTTTTTTTTATTTCATGTCACAAATTTCAGCTTACAAGTTATAAACAAACAGCCGACAGCAACTTTGTACATATATACATATACCTCAAAACAGCAGGTATTGTATTTTGCAGTATCACAGTCAATGTTAATAATACCTATTGAAAAAAAAAATTTCAATAAAAGTCGATACGCTGAGAGAACAGACAATAATTTGTACTGTTCAGTGTGGATGGAATGATTTACGTTAGAAAGCTGCTCCGAAAACATCACAAAGCAACTGGAGTAAAATTTACTCATGACACAGAGAAGCAGATAAAAATAAAGTTTTAGTTGAAAAGCTAAAGAATGAATCGATATGGACGGAAGAAACATTAAAAACTAACTGAAAAAAAAGATTAAAGGAAAAAAATGAGGGGAAATGTGCATAAAAACCAACAATAACGACATACAATAACTACAACTAAAACAACAAATATGACATACTGAATAAAAACATATAATGTATTCATAGCTGACTATTATCTGAAATGCATTTGTGTGTGTGTGTTAATTTGTAGATCAAACTGTATGATAATATTAGCAAGTTGTGCAAAATGATAAAACTTAGTAGAATTAGAAACAATCTTTTGCAATACTAAAATTAAGAGTTTTGTTTCTTTCAGATTTAGAAATAATGCTTTTGTATAATTACTGATTAGTAAGAATGGGGTAATTGCTACATCAAGCATATAAATAACCATGGAATGTGATGTTTAGGCCAGTATCTATTACACAGTCTAGTCATCATTAATAAATAATGCTGTCATTTTTGAAGGGCGGAAAAACATCATATGCCTTTTAAAAAAAAGTCTGTTGATTAATACAAAACCAACAAGCAGTGGACACACAAAACAAACCAATTCAATAAAAACACAATTATAATAGCTGGTCGTCAAACTTTGTAGACGAAAGAATACTTTTCTTATTCATAATAGTTTCAGCAGTTGTATGCTCCCCATTTCAAAATGTGTAAAGCATTTTTGTATAATTTAGTCTTTTTTGTACCAGCAACAGCACTGACATTTTCACTGAAAAAATGTCAGTCACCTTCCTCTTTCTCTCTTTTTAATGCCTTTAAAAACTGTCATCGGAATTTCACACAGTCATGAAATATATCAAAAGCTGTCCATTTTGTCACAAAATATTTGGAGTGAATGAAAGAGAAGAAAAAGACCCTTGAAGTTAAAAACGAAAGGTCCATTGAGGTCACTTATTTTAATGATGAAGAAAATGTTGGTGTAAGTGCCCACACGGACTTTAGGGCGTCACACCCTTGAGATAGTAGATCCACTGCACACAAGAAGTGCCCCCAGCCGAGCGCGCACACGACACAACCAAGCGTCCCATTACAGCAGCTTTGGAACCCGAGTCGTTGCCGTCAAACCCAACAACAATGCGATGTTCTTTATGGCTGCGGATGGTTTCTCCTGTCTTGGGCAGGTGGAAGAGAGGGTTGTCCACCTGCACAAAACAGAGAAGATGAAATAGATCATTATAGCATCTAAACTCTAACAAATATAAAACATAACAATATTAAACTAACAAACATTTCAAGTCAATAGCCCAAACTGTTACGGATAAGCACACATAACTCACAGACTGACATCTGACATAAAACAAATAAATGGATATAAAATAAATATAAATCATTTCATCACCTATGCTTGTAAAGTACTATAAGTACTGAAATATACATTAAAATGCATGGACTGGGCAATACACATGTAAAAAATATCAATGTCAAATTCTTTGCAACAGAACTAAATAAGATATATTATAAACAATTAAACACTTCAACTTTAAAAGATGAACTAATAGAAGACTATAATAGACAAAGCCCATATGACACCCATGCTCCTTATGAAACTTGCAATATTTAATGTTGAAATGAGTGCAATAAAAAAAAACCCAAGTAACGTTGGCAATAAAATGCAAAAAAAACGGCTTTATTCTTTCTATGCTCTTGACCTTGACCTCCGGCTCCAAATACACATGTACTATTTTTTTAAAAATAAAGCAAAAGTTGTGTTATGCCAAAACAAGGGTGACCTTTGGATGACCTTGACCTTCAGTGATCTTGACATTGGGATGACATTGACCTTCATGTGACCTCTCAAATAATCCAAGATCAACACAAAAACGGAACGCACATGAAAGATCAATCTATCATCTATAAATACAACAAGTTTGTTTAGGGTCAAGGTCACTTCAAAGTATATATGTCTTTCATAGTTTAGGGTCAAGGTCACTTCAAAGTGCCTATATAAACTGATTTTGGACAGTTCCAGTGACCTTGACCTTGGAGTGAGGTTGACCAAATTTGCAAAGTATGTGTGTCTCATGTGATATCTATCATGCCTCAAAAATCATAAGTTCAATATTAATAACCTAGGGGAAAAAAAGTGAAATTTTGTGAACTACTGTCATTTTTTGACTAACATTTGATGACCCTGTGACCTTGACCTTGAAGTGAAGTCATTCATTAAAATTCACTGATCATTTTCGAAGTCTCATGGGTATACACCATCCTATTAAGTTTGGTTGTGACACCTGAAGTGGAGTACTTAGCCTTTTTTTAAAACGTTTTTGCACAGACAGAAGGCGGACAGATCGACTGACATTTTTTTTTTAAATATTAATTTTGGACTATTTAGGACTCATCTTGCACAGATTTGCAAAAATCTGGAAATTTGTTTGTTTGTTTGTTTGTTTTTTGGAGGGGAGGGGGTGAGGATGGTGGGAAGTGGAGGGGATGGGGGGGGGGGGGACGAGTACATACTGACATTACTATCCATGTCAGTCAAAAAAGATCAAGCCTGAACTCTTACCTGGAAGGTGAATGGGGTGGAGGTGGAGAAAACGTTACGGAAGGTGATGGGTGTGGTACCACCAGCCTTGACGGAGAAAGGACCCTGAGGCTTTGGAGCGACGCAGGTGCCAAACAGTGGGAAGGCATACTCTCCACCTATCGGTGAGGTCACCGACAACATGGCACGCTGCTCGCCCAAGCGTGAGGGTTCAAAGGTCACTTCCAGGGCAACCTCTGTACCGCCTGTGGAGCCTGGGGCAGCAGCTACTGTCTTGTCCACATGGAAATCAGGATTGTCCACCTAAACATTAAATAAAAAATAAAAAAATTTGCGTTTGTGCGCGTGTGTTTAGTTTAAATTTCAGTTTTGTTGTTTTACTTCTAATTTTGATGTGAACAAATAGCAACAACCAGGCAGCCTGTATTACAATGAAGCAGAACCCTGGCCAAACAGTTAGCAATGCTCCCAGCACATAGCCAAGTAGATAAACTCTATCACTACACTCTGTTTCATTACCACTATTAGTCCTCATATCCTTCTCCTAAAACTAAAGGCATCTGCCCACAAATGAACAGGCAGGAATTCAACCTTTTAACAGGCATCAGATGGGATGACCAATCTACATGCGGACAATGAATCAAGGTTGACCAGACTGTTAATTTAATTAATGCACTTTGACTGATCATTGACTGATTCATGCAGTTACCCCACCGCAGCTTCTAGTATCAAGTTAAAGAGTGCTGACCTTGCAGGAATAGTCTGTCTTCTGCTTGGCAAAGTTGAGGAACTTGGCCATTTGTGTGTGGCTTTGGCCCAGACAGGTGCGCATGTAGATGGCTTTCTCCAGGCTGGCAGCTGTGGCGTGCAGCATAAGGTCGTACGTGAACTGCCCAAGGTCAAGGCTGTAAAATTCGATGCGACCAGTCACGTCTCCTACCTTCAGGGGCTGGTATTCAAAGTTGAAGTGACCCTGGAATGGTGCATGCGATAACATGTTGAGAAGAGAGCGTAAACTAATATATAACTACACAACACTCACTGAATATCTCCTTTACATATCCACATGAGACGCACAAACGTAAAATCAAACAGACATAAACACACACTTATGCATTCACACAGACCAAAACATAAACCCATTTTTGTTTATCAACAACTGATATAAACAACCCATTACCTCGATTTTACTACAACCCACATTTTAGTGGGAATGTGCACATCATACAGACCATCACAAGCATTCCAACCCATCACTTCAATTTACAAAGCATTCCAACCCATCACTTCAATTTACAAAGCATTCCAACCCATCACTTCAAGTTACAAAGCATTCCAACCCATCACTTCAATTTACAAAGCAATCGCTCAAAATCAAAGGGCAAAACAAGAAACCAAAATACATAGAGAGGGATATGTTGATTTTTTTAAATAAACATCCATCTGAGTCAATTTAGGACTCATCATGGCAAAGATCTGGATGACATTTTCTTTTTAGATACATAGACACTAAACACGTGTGAATCAAAACAGGCAACAATATAAAGACTGGATACAGGTTCAAGTTTACTTGATCCATTCAAATACTGCTTCTATTGAAGCACTCTTATGGTCAAACTTGTACTTTGCAAGAAAAAAACAAACAAACAAAATCAGTTATATTCAAAACAGCAGACATAATTCAAACAGATTGTTCGTTAACTGTTGAATGTAAGCAATATTCATGCACTTCAATATTGATGCATTCCTCAAGCTAACTCACAGGAGACTGAGCAGGTACACTGAGACTGCTGGGCATAAGGACCTCAGGAACATTGCAGATGGCATTGAAGGTGACCGCAATGTTGAGCGGATTCTCAAGCTTGATGGAGTAAGGCACACTCTGGCGCACAGGGGTAGAAAGATCGATGGTGGACATGGTCGATGGTTTGGTGAAGCGCACCTGGATCTCGTAGAACTGGTACTCGCCGCTGTGCTCATTAGTAAAGGTTATCTACAGAGAAACCCAAAATCAGCACATCGGAAAATATAATAAGCTGATACTGATTTTTCCACATTATTACTTTAGGAGTTGAAACAACAGCCATTAATAGAAAGTACACAAAAACAGGAGAACAGATGATCGTGGTTTTTGATACCCAACTAATAAAACTAAACTATTTTAACAGAACAAGATAGGTTATATTTACAATTAACCCAAAAAAAAGTTCCCTCTTCTTATCTCTGAAGTTGAAGTTTTTGTTGTTGTTCCTGCACAACTCAATACTACCTATCTACTTCGCCAAGCTGTTTGACCACCATTTTTTTTAAAGGTTTCAGCTTTATTTTCTCTACGCGAATACTAACCTTGATGAAAAACGTTCCCTCTCTGTAAGCGTAGAAGTTGAGCTTGAAGTCTTTCTTGCTGTTGGCAGGAACATCGATGTATTCCATGCCTTTCACTGTGGTGCCCGGGTCCAGCTTGTCTGGCTTGATGGACTCTATCTTCACACGGAACCTGGTATACACACACACACACACACACACACGCAAACACACACACAACAATACACATTACTTTACGAATTTACATAGAGGTTACTACAACAACTGTGCTTTTTTTTTTTTTAAATGGCTAAAGTAAAACTACCAAATTTGCTGTCCCGAGTACAACGTTTCGATGTATTAAAACTTGCTTCAAGCAAATCCGTGGCCTAAAATTAACATTCAAAACTCTTTTTTGGGGGTCAACTTCTACTTCTAACATGTTGACAAACTGAGAGAGGATATTTAATAAAAACTTTCTTTTCTGCCAGCCTCAATCTATGGTCCATATCTGCTCCAAAATTTGTTTCCGACACTGATAGACAGCTGTGTTTGACTGATGACCTAAGCACCATTAACAATAACTGCTCAACATCATAGAAACAACAAAGATCTCAAATATGAAATTCTTCATGTAATCTCTAGAAGCGTAGGAGGAAAAGTATGCGAGTTCTCTTTCATAGGGCACATATCTTACAAAATCATCGACAAACTGAGTGAATTCAGCTTTAACAGACTATTAACAGTTGAATTTGATTTCTAAATATACAAGGATTAAGAATTTGTTTCAAATGTAGTTTGATTAATAATACTTCATCTATCTGACTATCAATCTTCTATATACACTAAACGACCACTGACCTCTGTGGCTTTTTAAGCCAGTTGCTGACAGGCAGCGGTTCGGTGTAGGTGGTTTTGCAGGGAACATCTCGCATGATGCGGCCATTGGGTTTGGGAGGTTCTGCAGTCCCTACCAGATTGTACAGCATGCCTGTCCCATCAGGCAGAGGGAAGAAAATGGTGCCCTGAACACAACACAGCATAATGGGATCAGTCCTCAGTGTTTTTAATATCCACATTGAAATGACGCTCACTCTTGCAATAATACCTTCAATTTCAAAAGTTACAGGGTAGCAACAAAAAGAGTAGTTTTTTAAATACTGAAATTCAGATTTTAGTTTATCAGCCACATTTCATGATAGAGTAGTCTTTTCTTATTCTTTTTGTTCAGTTCAATGAAATCTCAACCTTTTTGTGAGCCACGCATGTTTATAACAATTATTGCTGTTATTATTTAACTCCAATCAATGCAAGTAATTATCAAAAAACAAATAAAAACATTAGCTCAGAAGGCAGGTTTTGACCATCTATACATCCATATCATCACATCACAGTTTCCAGTACTGATCACAATCTTTGTAGGTTGTTGCGTTCCAGGATGTAGAAAAATGGCATCCAAGCTCCGGAAAATGTGCATGTACTGTGAAAACCATGCACCTGTACACACATTTTGCAACTGGAGCTATTTCTAAATTGAAAAGTGCACACTTTTGAACAATAAACCGAACCCTATTACACAGTGCTCCAAATTAAGTTTATCTGTATATTTTCTGACATTATTATCGTATTTTAAAACCTGGGTATTTTGTACCAACACACAAAACTGACCTGGTGTTTCTTGTTCTCAGTGGTCATGGTGAGGGGCTTGTAGACCAGCTCATACTGTTTGGACTGTTGCGGCTCCACGGTGAAGGTCAAAGGGCCTGACCAGAACTCCCCCTCAATGACTGGCGTCAGCTCCCACAGCTGGTTGGTGCGGTTGGGGATGGCGATGCTCTTGGTGTCCTTACCACGCACCTGGGTGGAGAAGCTCTGCACCTCCTTGATGGGTGGGATGCCTGTGCAGCTGCCCGTCAATGTTAAGCACACCGGCTTGTGTGGGCCTCCATCCAGGAAGCAGCGCAGTTTCTGCAAGCAATGATTATTTGCAGAGTGAATTTTGATGTTGAAAAGCTCTGCTACTTACTAATACATTTTCACAGCCGTATGCAGGTAATGCGTAATTCTATGGAGTGATCATTACAAAAATTCAGCTGGCATAGCTTGATTTGAAGTGTATTTTTGTACACAATTAATCTCATTTTCAGAAATGCCACAAACAGGCACCAAATCTACATAGCAAAAGCACTACATTTCATTGCAATTTAACATTTCGGTGGTGACCGGACATGAGAAATTACAGTCAAACGCATAAACTGTCAGAAACACATGTCATGATGTTACTGCTGAGCAGTATTAAAAAAATAATAAAAATAATATCAAAACATTATTGTTTAGTTTATTTTGTGGCCTCTGTACCACGCAAATTGAATACTTTGCCTACCAGACATTTGTGTGGCAACATTACTGCTGAATACTGAAAGACAAGACAGAGGACCGAAGGCCAAAGGAGATATAAGGTTCTCTGTAGTAAAAGGTTCTTCAGGAGTCAGTAGCCAACTGCAGCGGAACAACAATGAAGATTTGGAAAAGACTGACAAGACTAACATCGTATCTGATGTCCTGGCTGACGACCTGCGGGTGAAAGTTTACGTCGAAAGTGACGTCCATACCAGGGGTGATGTAGCCCTCCACTGGTGAGATAGAGAAGTCAGGCAGAAAACGGTTGACATCCCACCGGAACCTGACAACATAATAGTACTTTTAATTCAAATGAAATGGCCATCTGTATCTACGTCACAAATCCACAGCCCTAGCAGCAAGTAAGGGGGAGACAGATGTTTGCTATCATTTCCTCATTCCCCACAGACACCATCCAATAAGGATTATATCCAAGGTGCTGTCACATAACTCCAGTCCCTTTTCTTCAGGTGAGACAACCCCTGAAAGTACACCCACTTTTGGTCTCCCTTGTTTCAACTCAGCAGCAGGCACTAAACATACCATTACTGTATTTACCCACATTGGGTTTTCATTATTACGTTTTCGCAGTTTCCCATTTCATCGATTACTCACTGTGTAAGCCTGAGAATCGACCAGTGACCCACATACCTGGTGTTCATGTCACCGTTGTTGGTCATGATGAGCTTGCGCGTGCCCTGACTGCGTTGGTAGACGGTGCCGAACGGCAGTGATTCTGTGTCTAGCGTGATCTCCATGCCCAGGCAGGAACCCTTCAGCACAAACAGCGGCTGTGACAGTCCTGCACACTCCATCAGTACCTGCACATAGCAGCAGCAAAATCCTCATCATCATCGTAATCATCATCCTCATCATCATCATAATCATCACCATCAATGTTATTATCAATGTTATCATCATCAGTGTCATCATCATCATCATCTATTTCTCCTCTTTTTTATCGCCCCAAAAAAGAAAACTGTCAGTTTGAATATACTTAGCAAACATGTAATGTACAGGTAATGATGTTCAAAATCACATTATGGACGTCAGCTGCAAGGAGATCAATACGTAATACATGCATTGGAAGAGCACGTCATAGAAACTTTAAGCAACATTTTCATTACGTAAAACTCACCAAACAGGGCATGGGAATAGGCAAAACAACTGCTTTCCCTAATACAATATTTTAAGGTATAAATACTCTTCAAATAAATATAGAGGAGGATCCAAATCTCCTAAATAAAACTTTCATTGAAGGTATGCATATTCTGTGCATTTTAGAACGGTGCAACTGTGATTTCACACAACAAGGGAAAAGTCACAGTCTGCAACACCCACCTCCTCAGTGAAGGCAGGAATGCGGCACTTTGGCTTGAAGATAATTTCCACTTTTGTGGTTCCACCGCGTGGGTCCAGGGTGATGGAGCCTGTGGGAGCCACGGACATGATGTCCACATTCTGCAGGCTGGGGGAGGATGGGGTGAAAGCCAAGTGGAAGGTGATGGGTGCGGGGGAGTTGTTGACGATGGGGATGTACTTTTTCACAACGTCGCCCACATAGCGAGAGCCCAGGTTGACCAGCTTGTTCTTTGGGTCCGCCACTTCAATCTGCAGGCAGAAAAGGGAAGAAAAATGATGTACAGAGGAAAAGGAAAGAAAGCAATCAAACTTAAAAAAAAAAAAATATTTATACTTGTCATATCATTCTTGTTTCTAAATTTGCCTCTACAATGCTTTGTCCCCCCCCCCATCCCCCCCCCCAAAAAAAAAGAAAAAAAAAAAAGATAACTGTCAATGCAGGATGTCACAAGTCAATTTTTGCAGATTTGTCACAGATTGCAATAGTTGTGGTTTCTTGATGTGTTTCCCATTTTTGGTCAAAACCTCATACTTCTGCTGCACGTACAATTAAAATACTAACATTGCAATTTGTCAAATTGCTTCAATGCCATTCTCCACAAAACATGAACAGGAAGACAAATTGTTGAAATTGATCATCCAAAAATGGTAACTTACAGAGGTTTTGATGTTTTAGAAGCGAGCCTTTCAAACCATGATCTTATAACTTGTATTGTGGTTGCCAAACGGAAGAAGACACTACACAACACCTGTGGTTTAGCATAAAACACGTGGGGTGAATTTTCTTAAAACCAGAAGAAAAAAAACCTGCGACGTTTGTTGTAAGAGAGCAAAGGCACACAGGCAGAAGAATCCTTACCTTTAGTTCACAGCCAGTGCCTATGAATTCCACTGTCTGTTTGGAAAGGCCGTTTATTTCAAAGGTGACCAGTTCTGAGTAGCGCCGGGCCTCACGGGGGTAGAAGGTGAAGGGGATGGTGACTGACTCATTGGATGCAATCACTCGCGCCTCAAAGTTGTGATGGAGATGGGCGCTTGGCTCATACAAGCAGTCCACACTGAAAACGGCAAATAAAGATTTTTTAAAAAAGACAACCACCGAAGAAGAATTCCTAAAATATTCAAAACCAATGTTACACACTTCAAAAGAGGATCTGCGAGTAGAATGTTAAAACAATAATTTTTTTTTTTTAAATGATAAAGTAGTGTTCTAAATCCTACAATATTGTGTTTGTTTTTTCAACACACAAAAATAAAATCACATTTCCAGACACAAAACGGAGCTATAAGTAATTACAGAAACAGAGCTATAAGTAATTACATAAACTGAGTTATAAGTAATTACAGAAACGGAGCTATAAGTAATTACAGAAATGGAGCTATAAGTAATTACAGAAACAGAGCTATAAGTAATTACAGAAATGGAGCTATAAGTAATTACAGAAACAGAGCTATAAGTAATTACCCAGGTAACACAGATTTTAAATACCCTCTGGTTGCCCAGTGGATTTGGAGTGGGAAAGATGTGGGAATGAGGGCCCTGCAGCATACCACTCCTATCCCTGGCTCATAGCTGTGGGAAAGGCAAGGTGTAAGAATGGGAATTTGAAGAGAGATATCAAGCCCACTGGGCCTGCCACACACGTGGGGCAGGCGTTGAACGCCCCACTACAAGCCCAGAGCACTGACCTGGGCACGATTTCATGTCGGGCTTTCAACCTAAAAGGCAGTTTAACCCAAAATGCCTGTTAGCTGCAAGCCCGTAACTTGTCGTACGCGTGAGGCTTTCATGACGGGCTGATAGCAGGGCCGACAGAAAAAAGCCTCTCTATTTATAACCGATTGACCTTGACATGAAATCTTGGGGGATTCTCTCTCAGCGCATGCGCATGATGCGTTTCTGGATTCCCGTCAAGCTTATTCTGGCGCGAGATATCGTAAACAGCAAAGAGAAGAAAAGAATGTGGTCGTAGAAATGGGACGAAAAAAGACCGCAAACCCGCTTACATCTGTAGAACATCCTCTCTTGCGGACACCCTGTCGCGCTGACATCTGAAATGTGTGTGTGTGTGCGTGTGTGTGTGTGAGTGGGTGTGTGTGATTGTGTGTGAATGTGGGTGTGTGTGAATGTGTGAGTGAATGCGTGTGTAGGCCTATGTAGATGCGTATGCGTGTACTTGTCTTAAAATTGTTTTGCTTTTTAAATGAAATTTGATCCCTCTTAACTTGTTTTCACTGTGAATGAAATTAGAACTGCTATTATTATTATTATTATTATTATTATTATTATTATTATTATTATTATTATTATTATTATTGGTGTTGTTATTATTATTATGTGAATCACATATATGTTTTCTTTTTAAACCAGATTAATGCCATTACACGAGCTTTTATTCTCTTCATCTGGCCTGTCATATGTTGTAACGATGTTTAGTTATTCTTGACCAATGTACGCATGTTGTGTTTACATTTGTTTGTGTAAAGCGCTTTGTGATTTTGGAAATCGCCGTATAAATAGGCCTACTATTATTATTAAACTGAAAAACGACCCGTGGCGGCAGGTCAGCCCACATATGTATAGTATGTAATTGAGAGGCCTACGAGACTTCACAGCCTGTGATTGCCGCCGGCACTGAACCTTTCCTTGATGTCGGGTTCCACATCTTCCACAATAGCAAGGATTTATTGCCGACGAAAACAAAACTTTTTATACAGCTTTACATCGTTGTATATATATTCAACGGATTTGTTCTGTCGCGGAAAACGCGATCCTTCCTCCTCAGTCGCTGGCGCCTAGCACATATTGCAATGATCGCTGCCATTTTGGAAAGGAGAGTTAGCGGCCTCTAAGGGCACTTACAGGAGGGGGTAGCGTACGTTAACTTTTGGGCTGTTACGGACCTTCAATCGGGCAGTTAAGTGTTTCATGAAAGCAGATTTTGGGGAGTTAAATGCCCGTCAAGGTTTAAATGCCTGTTAGACCATTTACAGGCCCGACATGAAATTGAGCCCTGTATAAGAATACAGGTCAGTGCCCAGAGTGACTGAGCCAGTGATCTAATTCACTGTGTACTGCGCGCGTGTGCCGCGGTAAGCTAGCTGGCATGAAGTCATGGATAGGCCTATTTTAATGTTGTGCCGAGCTCACACTCAATAATTATTTTTATAATCCATTAAAATAAAATGTACAAGTAAGCTTGTTAAATTCCTAAAATATTTATTATCACAAAGTATAACTTATATTTGAGTATTTTGTAAGTTTTAAAAAAAAATCTCAATTTCCTTATTGTATGCGGACCTATAGTTTCATCACTTCCTGCTCACGTTTGGACTACTTCAAATTGACACGCCGTGTTCAACTATTACCGGCAAGTATTATTCAATTCCGATTTAAAAGTTTATTTCTGCTTATCTATTGGCTTTTTATTCAGGCAAATTGTTATTTTTAAATTATTTCCTTCTTACCCATGGCTTCTTATTCAAGTAAACGTAGAAAACTTAGTCTTAGGGCACAGGTTGAAAAACGTTTGTTGGCTTCTTTTGACACTGACAGTATTAATCATACTGATTCATAGCCTCGATGAAAATGAATCTGAATCGGTGCAAGATGACAATTCGAATGCATTTTTTTGATGATCTCGGCCATAAAGTGCTTGGGGTTGATTTTAAAAAAATAATCAAACCAATTTGTGTGTGTGCATATGAACTAATAAAGCAACGATTCTTTTTGTTTGGATTTTTATTTAGTTGAAATTGAACTAGTAGAAAATTTGTGTAGCCCAGCTAACCTTCCATCGATGGGTAGCTGGGATAACTTTGTTGATCGTTGGACTTCTGATCCCAGGGTTCAAATCCGGGCAGGGGAAAACTTATTCGCGTAACCTCTTCCACCTGCTATGAACGTATTTGTTGCAACGGATCCTTTCCTACATGTAATGTAACCTATGTAATATTGGTGTGTGTGTGTGTGCGTGTGTGTGTGTATGTGTGTGTGTGTGTGTGTGTGTGATTACATGCATATGCACGCAAGGGTACAAATGTTGTGTATCTGGTATGTTTGTTTGAGCTGAATATTATACTGTAATAACAAAATTGAGTGTGTGGGTGTATGTGTGTGTGTGTGTGATTTGTGGTGTTTTTTATTTTTATTTTTATTTTTTTCCCCTCAATGTTTGTTATGTAACTATTCCATTTCTGTCACTGTGTTTATTGCCATTATAAAATCTTGTCCTGTCTTGCAAAGCGACAACCCACATTTTTCTTTCTGAGAAATAAAGAATGCATTGACTTGACTTGACTTGACTTAAATGCAACCTCTGTACCAACAGTGCCTTTAGCTTTTTTGATAGGTTAAGTGCGCTATATAAGTATTATAATAAAGAGGCTTTTTAAAAGAGGTGCTACAGCAAGATACAGTTTTTGTTTGCATTTTGATTTTAAATAACCAAGCATTACATAAAAATTGTTTGCTTTTGTTGTTTCAGAAGTCTTCAGGGTGTTTTTCATCGTGCTGGAAGATATAAAGGAGAAAGTAGATGAAGTCTACCAGATGGTTGCAGCAAGTTCAGCATCCTGATCCAACTCCGAAGCATCTCTTCCTAGTGGATTTACTTTCCACTAGCAACTATGGAAATGAAAGACATGACTGCATTGGATGATGTTCTGGATGACTTGGAAGTGAGGTGCCACATGGTAAGAATTGATGTAAATAAGTGACACAAACTAGGCCCACTTAATTTTAACTTCCAGATTTCATAAATTCCTGTTGTTTTCAGTTTTCATGTATTCTTTTGAATGTCACTGGATTTGTCTTTGTTCTAATAAAAAAGATGTGTGTGTGTGTTGGGACAGGAGTAGTGTATTTTGTGTTTGGGTGTATTTTCTTCAGCATTATCATGTGCAAAATAGGTAGATGACATGTACCAATAATTTGTTATTCAACCAGGCTTAATGACAGGTGTGGAATGAAAACTTCAATTTGATACATAGTTTGGATTGACATTTTCAATTTTGTCAAAATTTTCTGTTTTCAGGTCAGTTATCTTGTTTCTGTTGGAGGCAATAAGTAAAGAAGACTGGTTCGGCATGTTTTGAGACGTGTGATGAAAGGCAGCCTGGCAATATACTACAACCTGACAGGTGGTGGAAAAAAGGCAAAATCATCTTTCAAGGCACTGAAGTTTAAAGAGGTGGTTTATGGTAAGTTAATTTAACTTTTTATTATGCATTTTAAAACTCCAGCAAAATGTTTTTGATTTTATACCAAAAGCTAACTCATGTAAGTGAACCAGAGTGGATTAGCGCTAAAACATTTTTTGCTTTAGTACTAAAGCATATAGAAAAATAGCTCAATATTAATTATTCTTCCATTAACATTTTGACCTCCGCTGGACCCTATAAACAATGACTATCAATGATCTACATTTTGACTGTACAGATGAGAAGAAAAACTTTACATTTAGTTATTTATTTATTGTTTCCACCAAGGAACTCGCATTTGAATTTCAGTTGGTTGGTTAGAAACTTTAAGCAGAAATGAATGTATAGATTTCAGTGATATTTTGTTACCAAGTCTAGTCTGTTTCATTATTTTATTGTAACATTTCAATATATTTGAGTATATTTCAAGAGAGAATGCCTCATTCTGCTTCGCACTGTTTTTTTTTTAAACCTGAAATTCTTTTTGTTTTCTAAGGTTTTGTTTTGTTTTGTTTTGGTTGCAGCTGCTGTCAGAGTGCGGCATGAAGAGGAACAATTAAGACAATTTATGCAAGACACTGAGGAACAAGATGACGAGCAAGTTACCCTGGAGGAAGATCAATTTTCTCTATAAAAAATATGTTAACTAAGTATTATGGAGCAAGTGGTCCTTATTTTTTGGCAAATATTATGAAGTTTGTTTCTTGGCTTAGTTTTTGTTTGATTCTGGCTATTGGGTGCTGATCACAACTTAAAACCCACCTCTTCTTACAAACCTACTGATAATTAAAGGTTTCTTTTTGTCTGCTGTTTATTTGTATTTATTTATGTTTTTGTATTAAGCGTGTGAGTGTTAGAGTTTGGGCCTGTTTGAGGAAAAGGACCTTATAAGAAATGAATTAATAATATTATTATTTTACAGTGAGTGTGACTGTTAATTGCAATTGTTTGACCTATCTTTATAACTGTATCTGTGTCCTATTATACACCCCATCTCTAAGCACTTTTATCCAAACAACAGGGTAAGCGCTGTTTAAATAACTCCTCATTATTTTTTAAAATCATAAATGGCTATTGCAAATAGTATATGATGCAAACATCTCCCCATAACACTTTTAGTTGTGTGTTTTACTCTTGAAATGAATTTGCAGCAGTATGTCGCGTATTCATGCTACCGTAAAATGTTTCTTTCTATATTGATGTGCAAATTGCTATGTTCAGACTATGATGTAACTGTTTTGTCCTGAGATTACCTGTAACTGGACCAGTTTTGAATTGTTTCCTGTCGTCCTGTTTCAGGTCTTATCGGTTCGCTGGACCCTTTAAGCATTGTTTAACTAATCTAAACTGGTCTGCTACATATCATAAATGGCTATAGGAAATAGTATTGATGCAAACCTGCAAATAACAATTTTTATTTTGTGTGTGTGTTTTACTCATGAAACCCACCTCTTCTTACAAACTTACTGATACAAAAAATTGTCTGCTGTTTATTTGTATTTGTATGTGTTTAAAAAAATTATTAAGCATATGCGGTTTGGGCTTGTTTGGGGAAGAGGACTTTACAAGAAATGAATTAATAATATTATTTTACAGTGAGTGAGTGTAACTCTCAATGCGCTCATTGTAATTTTTTTTGGTCTATCTTTTTAACTGCATCTGTATACACCCCATTCCTAAGTACTTTGATCTAAATAATAGGGAAAGGGCTGTATAAATAACTCATTATTTTTTTTTAAAGAATAAATGGCTATTGGAAATACTATTGATGCAAACATCTCCCGGGCAGATCAATTTTAGTTGTGTGTATATGTATTTCACTCATGAAATAGAATGAATGTGTGATATTCTACCATGAAATGTTTCTTTTTGTATTGATTTGCAAATTGCTATGTTCAGGCTATGACATAACCCTATTTTGTTCTGGGATTACCTGTAAATGGGCCAGTTTTAAATTGTTTTCTGTGGTCATGATTCATGTCTTAGCAGTCCTTTGGATCCTTTAAGCATTGTTTAACTATTCTAATCGAATCTCTACTACATATACTAAAATATATCTTGTAATTCTACACATTGCTTGACTTTTTGATTCTGCTATTTGCAGTCCGCTGGACTCTGTAAGCAATGAATAACTAATTATCTATCTATCCTAATCGAATCCCTGCTACATATACTAAAATATATGTTGTTATTATAAATGTTGCTTGACCTTTTCTTGGTAATTCAAAATAAAATGTTACCATCCATGATAATGTGTTGATTTTTGCCTGATTAAAAAATGTGTTCTTGTATGTTTCATTATCTTGCGCTATTGTTTCGCCCACTACAAGCCTACTAAAAACCCTACTTTAACCCAGCAATAATTAAGGGCCATCCCACTGGAGGCCCACTAGGTTTTATGATGACATAGCACAACTCTCCCATTGGGATCCCTCACCTTACCCATTACTATCCCAATGGTACACCACTGGAAGCCCTAGCATTTCCCCCAAAGCAATGTGGGACAGCCCACTGGCAGCCCACTAGGTTCCCTGAGGTATCCCTCACCTTACCCATTACTATCCCAATGGTACACCACTGGAAGCCCAAACATTTTCCCACAGCAGTGTGGGACAGCCCAGTGGCAGCCCACTAGGTTCCCTGAGGTAACCCATTTCTTTCCCATTCCTTTCCCACTGGGATACGATTTGCACTAGTGATCAAATCCCAGGCTTTGCCCTGTGGGTTTTCCCATTCGGGCACCACATGTTGTCCCACGTGGTGCCCATTTGGGCACCTCATGGGAGTGTTTGCTGGGTATATATACAGAAACGGAGGGGGATAATGTGGAACGAGGTAGGACGGTAGAACAGACATGAAAAATTCAGACTTTTAGGTGGAACAAAAAAAAAGGACAGAAGGTCAACCCCCCCCCCCCCCACCCCCAAAACATAGTTATACATAAAAACTTCACAGGGATTCACAGAAATGATTCTACACGCCTACAGAAAAAAGACCACAATAATGACACTACTTGTTGCTAGCAAAATGTTCCTTGCCACAGAAAATACTAGTCTGTCTTCCTCCATACCTGATTTCTTTGCGGTCCTTGTTGGTGAGTTTGAGGGAAGCTTCGTGGACTGGCATGCCCGCACGGTGCACGAATACATTGCCAAAGTTGAAGGAGTGGAAAGAGAAGTGCAGGCCAGGACTGACCCCCTGACCCAGTATGTTGATGGTGTAAGTTGGACCGTTGGACACCTGAAATAATGAAACACCGAGTTTTTCAGCTCAAGTGGCATTAGCTTGTTTAACATTAAACCCTGACTATGCTATGATTTCCTTTAGATGGATTTGATTGCAAAACACATCAAAATAAAAGAAAGTGCAGACATTAAACTCCACGCATCCCCCCCCCCCCCTCCTCTCCCTTCGCCGCACACCTTCTCCACTAAAATTGCAAAATGAACAAAAGTTGTCTCCTCTTACAATAATGGCAAGGCATCTCTACCATGGGCAAACAATTCAGATAGTAGTCTCCCCTTATGATGATAGCAAAAGCACATCAAGAAAAATATTTGTTCTCAAATTAAATTTTTAAACAAAATTAAATATACATTATATATAATCTTTATCGAAAATCGGGCTACTGTTCGGTGAACGTGGGGTTACGATCGGGTAAGTTTCGGGTAGCCTGACGATCGCTCGATCTTTGCCCGAATTGGGCCCGAGTCGGTTCCAATTTCCATTTGCCCGATCGGGCTCGAAATTGTGGTTAACTGGGCACACACACCCACACACAACGCTACTGAAAGCAAGAAGCCACAACTATAATGGTACAAGCACTCACCTTCAGTGATAGCTCACATCCTCTGAGAGACATGCGCATGGGTGGACAGAAGGAGATAGAGCTCTGCTGTGTGTCACCAGCGTTGACGCTGCCCTGCATACGATCTAGAAAAACCACCCCAGGTTTGATGGACTGGCCGTCCCCAAACTGCCAGGTGTAGTCAAAGTTGAACTTGCCCGAGTTGAGGATGTGCAACTGACGCATGGCATGCTCGTTCACCTCCACCTGTAAAATAACCCAGCAAGGTGTTATAGTGATGTGGAGAACAATCCTTATCATATTATACCCTTCCCATCACCTTTTCCACTATCATCAGTATAAGCTCTGAACATCAAACATTTACAAATGCTAAAAGAAGATTCATTGTTCCATGTAAGACAGGATTGTAGAAGCAAGTTATATTATCAAAATGGAAACAAAATCTTTCAATTCACTGGCTTATTTCTTAGTGCTTTAAAAAAACAAAAAAACTGTGTACCTGAACAATACAATCAAATGCACGAATACATCTAAAGGAAAACCAGCCACATGTAAGGTTAACCAAAAGAGCAAACAACACTAAGAAACCAGACAAATAAAGTCAAGAGAAAGCTACTCTGACTCACATCCCCAAAGTTGATGACGTTGATGCCCCGGGAGCTGAGCTGGACACGGTTACCTGTGGAGTCCTCGCAAAGCAGGACGCAGTTCATGGTGTAACCTTCTGCTTTGACGTTGAGTGTGACGGGCATCATGCGTCGCCCCACTTTGCAAACCAGGTTAAAGTTCACTTCCTTTTCGGACGTAGGCGCAAAGTACAGATTGATGGCAAGTCTGAAATGCACATTGAATTTGGAATTTATTCCCCCCAAAAAAACATACACACACATACTGTTTTGTGAAGAAAAAAAAACCTCCATCAAAAAAACATACAGTCTTCACAGGCGGCGGAAGGTGCTCAGGATTGGGGGGGCACACACACATTTTATTCACTGACATCAGGGCCGGACCTAGGAAAAGTCGAAGGGGGGGGGGGGGGGGCGTGTGGGGGTTACAGATTCAGCGAAGGCGCGAAGCGCCGAGTCTTCTAGGTGGGTCCGGGGGCATGCCCCCCCGGATTTTTTTTTTTTTATAAGGATGCAAAATGGTGCAATCTGAACCTTGAAAAAGCCATTTGTGATAGTCCGGGACTTTGAGCTTTTTGAACAATTGAACTAACAAACTCTGGGGTAAAAAAAATTATCCTCTGCCCCTCCCTTAAGAAAAAACACACAAAAAAACCAAACACACAAACATTTATTTATCAGCAGAGATGTTTTGTATACTATTATTATTCACTACTTTTTGTTGTTTACCTTGTAGTTTATGAACATCACCGCCCTGCTTTCACTTAATTCAGTCTTGCTGCACTAGGTTCCTCGGCATTAGTACCATTTGTGAATTGTATCTTTTGGCAAAACAGTTCACTGCCTCTTTGAAGTCAATATCAACATCCCTGTGCACTTTCAGTAAAGCAAGTCCATTGAGTCTCTGTTGCCCCATTGTAGAGCGCAGGTAGTTTTTCAGGTTGCGCAACTGACTGTTTGAACGCTCAGACTCGGCAGTAGTGACAGGCAGGGTGCAAAGGTTCTTTAGCATGGTGAACAGGTTGGGATAAAAATCCCTGTCACAATGTTTCAGTGCTTCTGATGCCGTGGATGGGATGATAGCTGTCGCATTCTCAGCAGCACTTGCCCATTTGCAAACACACCGTTGGTATTGTGCATCAAGGGTAGCGTTGTCTGGTAGGTCAGACTCCCACAACATTGCCAGTGTCTTCACCCCTTCTGGAACCTGCATGAAACCATCCTGGTTGTCTATTAAAGTACTTGGCACCAGACAGAGACCATCAACTGCTAGGCCAGCATTTTTGAACCTCGAGTCCAATTCGGTTGACAGGTGTTCCAAGAAAGGAATGGCAATGCTAATCTTGAAATATTCTTCTGGAGTGGCCGCAGGTTGGTTGTCACGGAGAGTCTGTTGGGATGCTTGACGAGGAACAATAACACCAGTTGTCAAAGCATTTGCCATTTTGCTGACTTCACCAAACCAGGCAACGAACGCTGTGTCGACATCTCTTCTAATAGAAGACATGCAGTTACTGACCTCTTTGATTTCCCTGTAGGCATCGACAACATCTTTTGTCCTTTTCTGCAGCTTCACTGTCAAGGGTTTCCATTTCAACGATGTTTTTGGACGATTCAGCGATGGTCGTTTCAGTGGATGTTCGTTACAACGAATTGTCATAATTATCAACTTAGCATCTTAATTAATATTTCTAAAAAGTCGTTTTTGGTGGATTAGGGCAGTATCAAGGTGAAGGTGCTGGAAGAGGCTTGCGGTCAGAACAAGAAATTATGTCTGCATTTACTAATTTAGGCTTAGGGGTTGGGTTACTTGGTTGTTTCAACGGGGAAACGCTTTGGACGTTTCAACGGATCCCTTGAAAAGGATTTCCGTTGAATTGACTATAAAAAACTCTGTACTTTGGACCAAAAGTGACTAAAACCTGCAATGTTTTAAAAACAATTTTTAAAAAATTGAAACTTTGTGCATTTCAAAAAAAAAAAATCAAATTTTTTTAAAATTTGGAGGGGGGGTTCTGGAACCCAGGTAACCCCCCTCCCCTCCCTCTTTCCTCCCCCCTGGTCCGGCCTTGGACATTTACTCCAAATAATTGGAACTATTTTCATAGACACTATGTGAGAGAGAAAAAAAAAGATATATCATATATTTCTACAACTGTGCATATAAGAGAGAGAGAGAGAGAGAGAGAGAGAGAGAGAGGGGAGGGAGGTAGGGGGTGGGGGGAGGGTAGAGAGAAAGGAAGAGAAACTGACCTGACAATGTTGATCCATCACAGTAACAAAAACAGCAGTCATGTATGTCATTTGGCATGGGAAATTACACCATTAATTTTCCAAAGTATGCCTGACGGCGTTCATTTCTATTGATAAATTCGTAAGCAGTTTGCGCTAGGTCTAGTTGATCTACTTTGTCTTTGAACACATGCATTATAAGACAATTATTTAGACGCTCCTGCGTCATCGTTGCCCAAAGGTATGTTTTTACCCGCTTTAGGGCTGAAAAACTGCGTTCAACCGTTGCAGTTGTGGTTGGGATGGTGAAGTACAGTTTGAGAAGTTTATTTACTTCACTCAGCATCCGTCGCACAGTGTCAGAAGCTTTCAGTTCATCCGGCAGTGCTTGGAAGATGGTGATCCTATAGTTAGCCGCCTTCCTGGTGTCACCCAGTGCATGTGGGAGGAGTTCTAGCTGAGTTTTGAGTCTGTCCAAGTCGATGTCAGCGGAATATGTATCTTTGATTTCTTGAGGAATTTCTGGTCTCTTCCCTGCTGCTCCATCACTTAGAAGAACTTCAATTTTCCTTGGTAAGTCAAGAGCTATTTGATCAAACCGGCTCCTTAAATGTTCCTTGATGTTGTCAATGGCCTCACAGTATTGCTGTCTGTGATAAGCAGATGGACAAGAGTAGCTGTGACCCTGTGAGCCATCGTCCAGTCTTTGTGGAGGCTGCTTCTGTCTAGGAACGCAGGGCTCATCACTCAAATTTGCAGCTTTCGTTGTGATGTCAGCAAAAAATGTCTCATAACAATCTTCATTCCGCATGCTTTCCAGTGTTCTCAGAAAAATGTCAGCAGCGTTTACTGCATCATCAAAAGTCGTTTGTTTTCTTTGAAGAACTGTCGCCAGCTCTTCAGTCACAGCAAGGATATCATCTTTGAATCTTTTTGCAACTCCTGACACATGACCCTGAAAATTACTCGCCCCGTCGTAGGCCTGGCGCAGTTTTGCACAGGCAAGTCAAGTCTGATCAAGCAGTCCTTCAGTGCTTTGAAAATGGTCTCAGCACAGGTATTGTTAACTTGCAGCAGTCCAGAGAAAGGGGGAAAATATTGGTTTGAACCTCCAAATAATGTTTTTTGAGGGGCTGAATATTGGGGGGGCAAATGTATAGGTTTGCCCCCCCCAATATTTTTCTGGGAGGGGCCAGTGCCCCTCTTGCCCCCCCGCTTCCGCCGCCTGTGGTCTTATATGCGTGTGACAAATACATACTTTCTGGAGAGTGCAGCTTAACCAACCAAATGAACACATATCTTGATGAAGACAATAAGCTGATCAAGTTATTTATTATGTCTTTATTTTATCTTTCTTATACAGCACTTTTGCAGCCCATTCTCTCTGCACCCACGAGCATTAATATTGACACACACAAAAACAGTAGTAAGAAGGACAACAACAAAAAAGTGAAATAGGTTGCACATCCCCACTACCACCAGCTTTAAAATATGCAGAAGAAACATGGACAATGGCTTGTCAAAATTGTTTGGCTTAACAAAGTGTATACCTTGATCTAGCAGGGATCTGGCCAGCCTTGGGTTCAACCACAAGATGTGAAGCGTAACCTTCTGAGTGACACGTGTCTTCCACAAAGTGGAAGTTGAACGGTTGGTCTTCATTGTTGATCAAGTACACTGTCTCAATTGCTTCGCGGCCTGCACAATAAAAATCAGGGTTATTAGGCTCATTTTGAGATAAATGTTTGATTTACATTATTTGTACAGAAGTTAACTTGATGTTTCATTGTCATTGTATCACACTGTTGACATTAGACCAAAACAAGGAGAAGGTAGGCACACACATGCACACACGCACAAACACGCACAACACACACACACAGAGGTCTGGTTTCCCTTCAATAGAACTAAATTGCAAAATCAGCCCCAAAATGACTTATTTATTATTTTTGCTGATTCTTTTTCGTCACAAAATGTTTCAGAAAGTCTTCACATTAAATTTTGTAGAAATATTTTAGGAGTTCATAAGAAATCAATTAAGCTAGCAGTGCTTGCAGAATTAGGTCGTTATCCAATTTCTATCAGTATGATATGTCAAACAATCTCTTTCTGGATACACTTGACCACGTCTTCAGAGTCAACTTTACTTCATGATAGGTATCATGAAATGGTGTTGAATGATTCAGAAAATACATGGATACTCTGTGTAAAACATATTTTACGCAGTTTAGGTTTGGGTCACGTTTGGTCAAACCAAGGTACCCTAAGTTTAACACGATTAAAATTTACTCTAAAGGAGAAGCTTAAGGAGAAATATATTTTAATTTGGAACAAAAAAAGATACGATCAGAATTCCAAATTAGCCTTTTACATTCAAATGAATACAGGAACTAGATATGAATTTCAAACGTATCTTTTATGTAAAAATCTTAATTACCAACAATCCATGTGCAAGTTAAAAATAAGCGCACATGAACTTGAAATCGAAAAGGGCAGATATAAAAATATCCCTCGAGAGCACCGTTTGTGTAAATGTTGCAACGTGATTGAAGACGAGCTTCACTTTCTGGACAAGTGTGTATTGTATAATAATGAAAGACAAAAGTTTATTGGTGAAGTTCTCAATTCTAGTGATAGGGAATTATTCATAAACAACCTTGCAATATTGAAACCGAGCATGATTTTTCAAACGGGAATATGTTCAAACTATCTTTCATCCTATATTTTTCGCTGCTTCAAAATAAGACTTTCTGCACTATAAATGTCAAGACTTTTCTCTTGACACAATGACAAGAATTGCATGCGTCAATGTACCATATATTGTATATATATATATATATATATATATATATATATATATATATATATATATATATATATTATATATATATATATATACAATAATGGTACAGGACGCAGTCAATATAAAAATTTCAAAAATAAAAATTCGATTTTCTTTCCGTCTTCTAATAGCGATCTCCCTGCCTTTACACCACCTGTTTGAGTGATGGATGTGTGTTTGGTATGTGTGAGGGTGGATGAGACAGGTGAGCGTGTATGTTGGTATAGATCGCCGCGCTTTGAGCCTGAATGATTTGGGGTAAGGCGCGTATAGCATCCTGTATTATTATTATTATTATTATTATTATTATTATTATATTGTGTCTTGTAAACCTTGTTTTGGTTTTATGACAATAAATATTCGTATTCGTATTCACACACACACACACATGAAAGGAAATATCTGTTTCTATCACAATAAACAAAAACCATAACACATGAAGCGTAAGTTTTTCTTTTAGTAAGAAGTACAAACTACTTTCTTGTAAAAATCAAACCATGCTTCTGCGTTTTGGAGTGAATATCCAAAAGGGATTGCAGACCTTCATTATTTAGTAATTAGAACAAACTATGTGCAAAGGTAGGACAGGCAAGGTGGGAGTGGACCAAAAAAGCACATTAAGTTAAATAAGTTTAATTTGAACTGGACACTCAAAATAACGTGGCTGTGAAGGATACTGGTGAATCATGCCAACTTTGGTGAGCTTTTGTGAACAGTGATAACAATGATGCACCAAAATACCTTTGGGGAATTGGATTTTGTCAATCTTTTTGACATCTGCAGCATGCACAGAACCCAGCTAGAACTTAACAGCAGATTTATCTTTTTACTACATGACGGTGAAAAAAAGAACAGTAAAATGGAACCAACGTTTTTCAACTTCCACCCAACAATTGCTGTAAAAAAGCCAGACTGTAGATGTCAAGCAGTGTAAATAGAGAGAACCATTTTATTTGTCAATAGGAATGCTAACACTGCAAGTTTCTTCACATGTCATTACTCTGGTCCAAACACAAAAACAATGCATATCCTGTCAAGACACTGATCCCACACAAAGACAGACGAAGTTAATAAAACAGTGCTGTTAGCTCACCACAATAGTTCTGTCTGCCATTAGTCACACCAACAAACTTTGTCTTTGTTGTGTTCTTATTAAGCCAGCTGTTTACCCTCTTCTTAGCTTTTGCAATAAAATTGTGACTTTCCTCATTAAAAACAAACAAACCAAAAACTAGAAGGGCAAAGCCTATAGAACTCATATGCTCCTTATAAAACACGAAAATGAGTGCCCAGGAAAAACAAAATGAAATGGTGGCATTAAAATGCAAAGTAATACCAAATTTCATCTTTCTATGCTCTTGACTTTGAGATGATATTGACCTCCGGCTCCAAATACACTCATGTACTATCAAATAAATTACAGCAAATGTATTATGCCAAAAAAAGTGACCTTGACCTTCAGTGATCTTGACCTTGGGACGACCCTGATATTCACATGATTTCTCATGCATGTCTGATCTAATAACCCAATGTTTGTTGCATACTATGGGTTAAATAAACAGCCATTCCACTGTATTATGACCTATTTTTTGGTATGTTTTTGCAAAGCCTAAGATGACCTTGACCTTCAAAATCAACGCAAAAACTGAACATACTCTATATGAAAGATCAATCTATCATCTCTAAATACAAGTTTCAACTCTATATCTCTCGTAGTTTAGGGTCAAGGTCACTACAAAATACCCACACAGACTGACTTTGGACACTCCAGTGACCTTGACCTTGGAGTGAGGTTGACCAAATTTGCATAGTATGTATGTCTCATTGATATCTATCATGCCTAAAAAAAATCATAAGTTCAATATTAATAACCTAGATTTAAAAAAAGTGAAATTTTATGAAAATTTGTCAGTTTTTGACTAACATTTGATGACCCTGTGAACTTGACCTTGAAGTGAGGTCATTCATTCACTAATCATTTTCAAGGTCTCATGGGTAAACACCATCTTAGGCAGTTTCATTGTGATAGTTCAAATAGGTTCCGAGTACTTAGCCACTTCAAAATTTTTGTACAGATGGCGGATAGATTTTGTTTTCCAAATATAATTTTTGGACTATTTAGGACTAATCTTACATGTGAGTCAAAAATCATTTCTACATAGTGGCGTTTACTCACCAATGAGAAGCGCTTTGAAGTTGAAGTGTGACCGATCCATGACCACATCTGGCTCGCGAGTGTTGCCGACCAGCAGGAATGGGACTGAGATGTCATGGCTGGGGATGTTGAATCTCCAGAATGACTCCACAAGTTCTAGCTGACTGGACACAAACTCAAAGCCAACCTGAAAAACATTTTTTTTTTTGGTTAAATGTGTTCATGATTGAACATTTCAGTTGAACCTCTATTCCAAACCATTGGGAATAGGGCAGATAGCCTTCCCAGGGGAGACGGTTAGTAAGGACCTAAATCAACATTGAACCATCAGAGCAATCACAGTGCTAAGATGGACAGGGAAAATTTGCCAATTTTATCTTGCCCCCAATGGGATTTGAACCTGGATCATTGGTGTGCCAGCTGAACGCTCCACCATCTGAGCTACGGCGGTAGGTTGTTTTGTTCTCTTATAGTTGCCACAAACATTTAGCAGCTTTGTCCATTCACTAACATATGTAGCTGTTTGGTCTGTTCACTGGTAGCTTTAAACGTTTGACACCAAACGCAATGTTCAGTGCCCTAAGCATGTCCTCAAAGCATAGTGATGTGCTCTGTATAAGTGGACACTGAACTGGATTGGATAGGAGTTTCTATGTATACTGTTAAATACATTGCTTGTGTTCCAAAAACCAATCTGTATGAATGAGCTAGCTCCCAAAATAATTACCTTTAACCAGGCATGCCTACCCTCAATTTGAAGTTTCCGTATTAGCTTTTTCAAATTTCAGTATTACTATTACGATTTCCGTATTTACTTTTACTACCTACTGTTTTTGCACTCATCCTTTTTGATATTATGCGAAGAATCCAGTGATAGATTGATTTGCTGCCACAATGTTCTTTTTCTTCTCCAAAGCCTCTTAATTTTTCATATGCTGTGGGCCTTCCGCGTGCCGCTTGATGTCGTTCATATCACCGGCGGAGATGCCAAACTGGTTGGCACAAATCGTACTTTTGAGTCAGTGCTGCCGCGAATAACGAAAGGACACTTTTCCGAATACGAGGCAAGAAATGTCTGCCCCTTACGCGTTTTTTTTGGAAGATTCAGATTCTCAATCACTTTGCTTAGCCATTCGTTTGAACGCCATGTTTTAAATTCTGTCTCACGAGCACCAATCTTTACTGCGACTGTGCAAAAACGGGTTTGGCAAACTTCGGTGCCTCTACCGGAAACTTCAATGCCACAGGTCTCCACTGCGACTGCGCATTGCGGCATCAAACCTTCGGCAAAAGGTCATGCAGTGCATTACCACAGGCCAACGATTTCGATTTTTTTTCTTTATCATTTTTTTAAATTTCCGTACCGTAAAACAAATATCCGTATTTTCCGTAGCACTTGCCGAGTTTTTCAAATTTCCGGAAAAAATACGGAAATTCTGTACGGGTAGGCATGTCTGCTTTAACAGTTATACCAAGAAAAATAAACACTTTTCATTACTAGATGCAGGATAGAGGAGCTACATAGATTGTTTGCTATGACCCTTCATTTATCCACAGGCTTATAAACTCTATTATCAACTAACCAATCTTAGCTAGATGCAGCTGGATTATCTATAACTGAAATCTCTGCCATGGTTTCACACTGTTTCTAAACACTGAAACCCTCTCTCTCATATCCATCTACACTGACCTTGCTCTTACGTCCACTGCGGGTTTCACCTTTGGGCTGCAGGCATTTGAAGGCTGGTGGGACTTTGGGATCCACCTCATCCTCACAAATCCACTCAAAGCTATAGGTCTCATTGGTCGGGTTCACAATGCTGAATTCTCTGCACACACAGTATGCAGACATTCTACTTGACACTGGCACGGACAGGTAAAATTGTTACATTTTCAAAAACAACAACAACAACCCAAGCACAACATTAACATCATACATGCATCCAACCCACCTGATAGAGCGCACACCGATGCCCACAACATTAAACTCCAGAACGCGAGTGGTGGGATCCAGCGTGGAGCCTGGAGGTGCGCCATTGGGTCCTCTGAGCTCTGGGTTCCGTCTGGCACCGCTGATGTAGTCCGAGTCCTGTAGCTCAAAGTGGCAGTACGGCATCAGGCTGCGACCCTTCAGTCCTATCACTGGGCCCTGTGTCTCGTTGTCCAGGTTGGCAATGCTGCAACAGTTGCCATCATCCTCACAATCATCATCATACAATATCATCATAATCGTCAGCGTCCTCCTCTGAATCATCATCACCATCTTCATCACCACTGCCATCACCACAGACGACGTTCATTTGCAACATCAGTTTTGTAAAAGCTGACTGAAGTTTTCCAGAACCGTACTGGTAGCATTATTGTTTCTGTCCACCATTATACACATTCCTACACTGCTCCATACTGAAGTATTTCACCACAAATCCCACCTGCAAATGAGTCGTCCTTCATAGTCATTGATGTCCAGGGGAGAGAACTTGACAGTGCAGGCAGAGCGCTTGCCAGCCAGGATGGAGCCAAACTGGGGCTCCACTGAAAAAGGGACATAACTGGCCTCCACCATGTCCACTCGAGACTCCGGCCGCTCACCCTCGGACAGAAAAGTGACGGAGCGCTGGAACGGTGGGGTGAAGTTGTCCATCACCACTTGCCAATTGAAGTCCAAGGACACCGAGCCCGTGTTCTTAAGGGTCACTCTGCGTGTGGAAACACAACACAGATGTTGGCAAATTTTAACAACGTAAACGCATGAACGTTAGAACACATACAAAATATGGATGGTGGTAAATTTGTTTGAAGAGTTCACTGGTGATTTGCTTGTTTGTACAGGAGTTAATTCTTTAATGTTTAACTTTTTGTTTTGGCCATCCAATGAATTTCATAACTAACAATACAGTGAGTAAGATATGAGTAGAGCAACACTGGTAGATAATTGTCTGCAGCAGCTCACAAGCCAAAGTAAAGACTGAAATAGCCTACTACTTGTACCACCATGAGTAACAGTCAAATAATCCCCATACAATTTCCCATATAATTCTTTTCAACCATCATTTAAACAACATACTTTTGAGATTTTAAAAAAATCTGTATTAATTGATTTTATTTATATGCTTGTGTGTTGTGCACATCACTGGAAAGTGTTTTTCTGTGAGTATTCAACAATAAACCTAATTAGGTCTGTTCTGAAAGAACAGACTTCTAGAAGAAAATTTATGAGTGAACGGCCGGGAAATATAATCAGTGAACTATTATTCACACTTTTCTGCTATCCTATGCACCAACGGGAATCCCCTCAATGAAACATACTTCCGTTTTTTTTCTCCGCGTGTTTTAGTAAGTTATTTCCAAATATTCAAGAATAATAACATGTGTCACTCACTGGCCACCAGTATCGTACCCTCACTTTTTTTTTTTTTTTTTTTTTTTTTTTTTTTTTTTTTTTGTGCTGCAGTTTATTATCCCTTTCTATCGCCAGTGGCGCGCCTACCTACCTAACATTATTTGTGAATTTTTGAAAAATATTCGGAAAAACATAACGCCCAGATGCTGGCTCGAACCCACACCTGTCAGGCGCCATTGGTTTCTGGCTTGTGGACAAGGCAAGTTAGTCCCGCCTTAGCCCACTTGGCCACAACGCTCGCCTAACATAGTCAACTACTTCGTGTTTTGTGAAGGTTGCGACGGCGAAGCTATGGAAAACTACAAGAGTCTTCAGGTCCTGTTTCACTTTCTGTCAATGATCGACGCACCTCCGAAGTCGCCACAAATACAGGCCTCTACGATTGTTTTTTGCATTCTTTCACTGAGCATGTACTTCCTCCACCGTTTTTATACTTATCCCACTCGTTTTCTGGCTCTAACAATCGTCGTTTTCGGCAATTTGCCATATTTAAAAGTCACGCATCAAGCTTTGATAAAAGCAAAACAAGCAAGACCGGAACTTGGTTTCATTCTAACCTCGTTTTAATTTATAATGGCGATACCCACGAGTTTTTATGAGAGGTGCCGGAAAGTTGTGAATTTGTCCGGATTTTCCAAATGCTTGTACTTCACCGAGACCATGAAAATGTTGGGTTTGTTTGTTAGTCATTGTTTAAAGGGTCCAGCGGACTGCAAAGAGCTGAATCAGGACCACAACGATAGAAGACTCACCCCTGATCTGTATAAAAGATCTGCTGAAATAACACTACTGGTAATACTGAAGGCACTCCACCAGCTGGTCACTTTACAATAAACGCATCCCATGCAGGGGACACTTAGGCTTTACTCTAACTTATCGACCCCCTCCCCCTCCCTCTCCCCACGTTTACAAAAACAAAATAGAATATAAACATAATAAAATATTAACAAAACACATACATAGAAAATGCCTACATTGCTAAGTAATAATACCATAGAAAGCCCTAGTGACCATTTGGCAGAAAGCGTCAATATCCCCAAGCTGACCCAACAGGCACCACACACAAATCAGGAGTTTCCTGTTTTGGGAGAGTTTTCCAGAAAAAAAAGGTAGTAGACTGACATATTGAAAGAGTGAATACTGTAGACAACATAATAGAAATGCTAAGGCAGAAATACAAGGAGTGATAGAAAAGAGGACATTTGAAGCGTTACATTTCCAGAAAGTGGGGGTGTGGGGTGGGAATTATTTATACTAAAAGATCCCCCGGTATCAGGAGACAATGAATGCAACTATCTTTTTTTCTGACTGCTCTTCAGCAGGCATTCAAACAAACACTAGAAGCATTAAAAAAAAATTTAAAAAATCAGTTTTTCAAACATTCAAGTTCACATTCCTGAAACCACAGACAATTTGAGCAGCTGGAAAACATGCAAAGGAAACCAATGAGTTAAGATACAAAAGGCTACTGACTCATAGATGCGCGCCTGGAACATGAGGGTGTCTCTGAAGTGGATGTGCGAGGTCTTGCAGGAGAATTTGGTGTAGTCGGCCACAGCGGACACCAGCAAATCCACGTTGCGGGCCGATTCCACCACTTCTGTGAATGTGGGTTCTGGCTCTGTCTCCACAACCTTCTTCTTCATTGGCCGTGTTGGGTTCTGTGGGGTAGTGGATTGAGACTTGCCCGTACTGGAACACAGAACAGAAATGCACCTCGCTGCACTGTACTGGACAAACATGCACATTATAAATTTATGTATTATTATTATTATTATTATTATTGTTATTATTATTATTATTATTGTTATACTACTACTACTACTATATTTTAAAATTATTTATTATTATTAATTTTAGTAGTAGTAGCAATAATAGTAGTAGTAGTAGTAGTAGTAGTAGTTTTAGTGGTAGTAGTAATATCTTTATTGTTATTATTACAGACAAGAAGAAACTACAAGCACATGCAATGTGGCATGGGCAACATTAGCCTATAAAAGTGAAATGAAAGTACAAGAGTAAAGAGTACAAGTTCACTGACCTATCTGTGGTCGGTACAGGGGTGGAGGTCACATCGATCCACTTGACTGTGCGAATGCGGTCGTCCCAGTCTGACATCTGGTCCGAGGGCTTCTCAAAGGTGATCTTCACAATGCGTGCGGAAACCACCTCCTCTGCCAGCGTCTTGGGCGCATCTGCCAGGAACGTCACCGACACGTCTTTGCCGCAGCCTCCATGAAGATGGCCCACCTGCTCCGCAAACCAGCCCAGAAAATATGAATAAGAAATTTTACTCAGAAAAATCTGCATTGTATTTCATTCCATCGGTGAAGACAAAACAGCAAGCTTAACGGGACAATATTTGAATAAAATATTTTCTGATTTCTCCTCAGGTGGGTATATCGTCAATGGTGAACCCCTACCTGTGGTGAAAACCTGAGTTGTGGGTGGTCTGGCCAGGCAAACCTGATGCAGTCTGTCTTGGAGTGGTTGGTCATGGTCATGGTCAAGGTTCGACCCTCATTGATGTAGCAGTCACCAAACTTCATCAAGTTGGGCTTGGCAGCTGTTACATACCAGACAAAAAAAAAATAGAAAAGAAGTTTGCACTTTGAAGTTTAAACATTTCATAAGAAATTATCATAAGTATGGCAAAACATCATCAGCTCTTTTCTTTTACAATTGTATACTTAAGACTTAGCAATGAAATCAGCAGCTGCTATAAGAAAGACATAAACATCATGTGAGTGTTAATTGTCAACATAATAATAATCCACCATAATAATAAACTTGGAGCCTACATTGCAGCCTTTTTGTTTCCAGAAATATTGCAACACCAAACCTATTTTTGTCTGAATTTTGAACACAGTAAGAAATTCGAAGTGTGAACTTTGACCCCACATTGAAGGAATTTAATAAAAATGATCTAAAATGATATTCCATTTCCTCCTCACTACACCAATCTTTCCAAATGCAAAATCCAAGTAAATCTTTTCTTCCAAAGAAAAAATGTCCCTCTTACCATCCACATCATCTTCCGCCATGTTGCCCTCTTCATCTTCAGGGGCAATGTTGATGAGTGGCGAGCTTGAGATATGGTCAAGAGTGATGTCGTCAGAGTAGCCCTCCCCTACCAGCTGCAGGGTCGAATCCTCGTACTGGTTATCCACCACAGCCAGACGGATATGCGCCTGGGACCTCTGGGCCACTGTAGGTTTGTATATGGCGTTGAAGGTGGCCCTCTCTCCAGGGTTGATGATGACGCACGCTGTGTGTGGACGCTTGTAGAAAGCTGTACAACAAGAAGGCACAAGCCTAATACATAATCATCAAAATCTGCTGTATCTATATTAACATTACATGCATTCCTTTCATGTTACCATAATAAATCCTGTAGTTACCAACAAAAACAAAAGAACAGCACAAATTGAACAGTTTTACAGTGGCACTTTTTAGTCTGTCATTTTCATTCATGCCAGGCAAAGGCCAAATAAAACAATTCTTATTCACTTTCTGACCAAAAGCACTTGAAACTAAAAAATCCAAGTAACATGGAAACACAAGCAAAACTACGCAAAAAACAAGATCAAGCGCGGCAAACATCAACGTACGATCGCCAGTGGTGTCCTCGCCGATAACGTCCTTGGTCTCGCCGGTGGGCTGAAGGGAAAAGGCACTGTCGGGGTCCAGCAGGTCAATGTCCACCTTACTGGGCAGTGTCCCATCATTGACCAGCTCCAGGGGCAAGCTCTGCATAGCGCCCAGCAGAATCTTCTTGAACAGCAGCAAGGGCTGGCCGCGCTTGTTGCGCACAGTGGGCTTGGCCACAGACACACGAGGTAAGTTGCCTTCCCCTGACACTTCAAACACCAAGGGCTTGCCCCGCGCCTGGTTGGGCGACACCCCTTCGATGATACCCTCAAACATGGCGCTGTAAGCCTGGAAGGTTAGGAAAACAAAGCTTTCATGCAAGGTAGTCAACCTTCTGTTTATTCCTCAACTCTTATGACCATCCTCTCAAAATGGGTGCTGTAGCTCTCAAAGGTAAACACAAATAAAAATAACTTAAATAAATAAATTGAAGCAAAATAGAGCCCAAAATTACAAATAAAAAGTTATCTTCAGTCAAAAACTTGCAAGGATGAATTTAGTTTCACAGATATAAAAGAGAGCCATTGCTCTCTTCTAAACTTGGGAAATGCAATGAAAAAAAACAACGCACAAATACACTTTAAAAAAATTGTTAAGACGTTAGACACATAATTATATAAGGTTTTGCAACAAAAGCAAGGACAGGAAGGATGCTTGATAAGCCTTTGCAATACAACAACAACAAACAATAAGCTCGCCTAAAATACATTGGGTGATCAGTTCTGAGCATCACAGCGATGGCCAACGTGTGTTCCGCTTGTAATTTCACTCGGCGATGAAGTACACCCTTATCTGATAACTGTTCTATTGGTAAATGAATTGTGCTTTAACGAGAGATGCTTGCTGAACTCACCTGCATGGAGGGTGGTGTGAAGGTGACGGTGACATACATGTAGCTGTGGTGAGCGATCTGGGCCCTAGACGGTTCCACCTCAAAGATATCCTGCACCTTGGGTGCTCCTTTCACGGCCAGCGGCCTCAGTTGGAAGACCACGTCGCACGGCACTTTGGTGATGTTGCTGATCTTGAACCGCGCCTTGGCCTTGCGACCCACAATCACGTTGTTGAAGACAAACTTCTTCTCTTCCTCTCCATACACACCGCCTGTCTCAATCTGTAACACAATCAACACTTTACCTTCAATAGAGTACATTCCCTAACCTGACATAAACTGCATACCACATTAACTCTCCTTGGGCTGAAATATACATGTATGTGTTCACACTCGGGCGTGGAGCAGCAGTGAGCCCTGATGATCAGCCTCTGCTAATTCTGACAAACGCATTTGATCCCACAAAGCGATTTGCACAGTTAATTGATACAGCATGCAACAGGATAAAGGATCAGTGCCACCCCGGGTTTTTAACATCCAACTGTTCACACGAGCATTTCAGGTTGTATATTCATTTCGTTCATCATCATCATCAACACTGACCTCCATGGAGTTCTGCCAGATGGAGAGATTCCTGCAGATGCGGTGCTCCTCAAAGATGCTGCCGATGTCATCAATGTTGATGGTTGGGATGCAGGCCTCAGCCATCAGCTTGTACGGAATGCCACCAGGGTAAGACTTGGGATCCCGCTCTGTGATGTCAACGCAGACATCTTCATCAGCTCTCCCTGGGGCCTCTGCCACGCAGTCAACGGTGATGGTCTGCTGGCTGTTGGGCGGGATGACGCCAAAGGCGGGGAAAAGGGTGAACATACCCAGCACTAGGCGAGACTGGCCAGTTGTTGCATCTGGTCTGTTGACAGTGAACAAAAAAGTTTTAGAGAGGTGCACTAAAGGCAACCAATGACCTTAAAAATAGGGTGCCTGAAGCACAGATAATGACATAAGAAACGACAAAAATTTTCATAAAGTAATACTCAAAGCACTTCATTGTTATCTGCAGAAGTAAAGCTCTGAGGTAAAGTTAGTTCCCAGTAAAACAAAAGTGTAAAATGAAACACCATACATTCAATTTTATTATCATTCAGGGTGGGGAACAACTCATTGAGAAAAACTCTGAAAAGGCCTGGGTCCAGGGGCCGCCTAGTCCCCGGCGGGGTCAAGGGGCAGGGCCCTAGGGGGGCAAAGCCCCCCTTTTGAAAATGTGCACGTTTTTAAGCCATACCAAGAGTGGCATAGTAACAGTGCAGTAAATGTATAGTGAACTGAACCAACCAAATATGAAAGAAAAGTAATAATTATTAGGAAAAGCTTGAACAAACACAGGAGCACACACACACACTTGTGTTTTATGACAATAAAATTTCGTATTCGTATTCACACACACACACACACACACACACACACACACACACACACCCACACACCCACACACACACACACAAAAGCAAATACCTTTACATTTTGGATGTCTGTTTCTTCTTGCACATTTCAGTCTTTCACAATTTCAAATTTTAATAGAAACAATCTTCGCCCGCTCTAAGTAAGTCGCGTTTATGTGGTCGTAAGAATCAACAAGAGCGGGCGGGGAGATGTTGCACGCATTCAGTTCTAGCGGGCCCATTCTAGCAATGAGAAAGTAAAAGGTGGACACGGATGGGTACTTGTAATAATAGGTCTACTGGATTCGGAAACGGACAAATTTTTTTTCCTCTGAACTCTTTTTTTTTTCCTCTGAAATGGCTGCCGATTTCCTCTGAAATCAGCGGATCCAAGGAGAGTTCCCCACCCTGTATCATTGTAATTACAAGCACAGCCAAAAGTCACTGCACTTCCTCAGTTACTGAAAAGATAATTCTATTCCCTGGACTTTGATTAACACAGAACACAAACATATACAACTACTATGAAAAGTTTCTTTTTTAAAGCATATAATTCTTGAATAATCAGAACCATGATACCAAATCTTGAGATTCGCAATAGAAAAATAATAAGGAAAATTAAACTTCAATGTTCATCTAGAGAGGCTACTGCAAAAACGTTCAGAGAAAAAATAACAGTGACAGAACAAATTGTACCACATCCTTATCACGTATATTCAAAGTGATGCACAAAATCAATGTGAAAAACTAACATTCCGTGATAAATGCAAGCTCTACAGAGAAAAATCAGTATCTTTTGAAGCGTCAGAAAAACCTTCAACAGCATAGAAGTTGCAACAAATATAAACAGTAGATTATTTTTACATTTTATGATGCAGAGATATCAACAAAATAATGTCACAGAATATGAAAGATATTCTGTGAATCCAATCAGATGAATGCGATCCTCAATATATGAAATAAAAGTTAAACATAAACTAATAAAGTGTCATCAGTAAAAGTCTGTGATGCAGTTGGTAAGACATAAACTTTGGGACACCAGTGTAATTGCCCTTAACATAAAATTGTTAAGAAATATTTGAACAACTCCAATAAAAGTACATCTTTGTGAAAGAGAAAAAATTGAATTGAATGTAATGCCCCCAAATTTTGTTTAGTTTTGTGCAAGGTGGATGCAAATCAACTTGATATTGTGACGAAATATCTACTTAACCATTGTGAATACTTTGGATGGTGAACTAAGTTATAAACTATATACACACCACCATGAATTAACACTTTTAAGACAACCACACACACGCAGACTCAGTGAATAAGCCATCTTCCAGTGACAGACACCCTCAGCTGTGACAAAAACTGAAGGAACTCTGGTCCACCATAACAAAAGAACCTTTTGGCCATCCTGGTCATTCCTCCTCCATGTACGTGGGCTTCTGTCTGAAAACAGTTGCCCCCAGTCTCCTCTGCTTCAGCAAGACCAATCCGAGAGGCTGCCCTCCCACTCCTGTTAGAAGCATGCAGAGCTGGCAACTGAGAGCGAGAGGCAGAAGCTAACTGCTTGTTTGCACTGGAGCGAGAGGGTTTGGGGCCTTTGCACGCTTGTGAGACGCTGTGCAATGCAAAGGGTTTGTCTTTGGAGAATGGCAGAGATGGCAGTGAGTCTTCTTCTTCCCCACTGCCTTCACTGATGACAGCATTAGAGGCAATCAAGAAAGATCATTGAATAGCTTTTTCATTTCCATGAAAACTGAAGAGCAGCTTCTACGTCTGTAGGAATTATCATGTTCCATCACATCACATACACAACTTTTGATCTTTCTGTAATGTAAAAGATGGACATTAAAAAGGTATTCTAATGTATACCAATCAAACACATTTCCATGTTTGCAAGTTTAAGTTCCTGCATCATTGTTCTACATTCATTTCAAGAACCAACCCCATCCCCTGTGCCTCTTGCTTCTCACGCCACTCCACATAATTATTCTAAAACTTTCCCCAGATATCCCAAAGGCAGAATGAAGAAAAGCGTGACACCATGTATCCCCAAACAAATGACAATGACCAAACACAACAAGTCAGTATTCACTAATTAGCTGTGTGGAATATCTTTTCAGATGTAAAAGGTTTTTCTTTTGAGGGGGGAAGTCTCTACTACTGACAACTGCTAACTTTGACCTTAGAGATATCTGTACAAGATACAGTTACTCTGTTGGAAAAAAAAAAACCTAACGCAACACAAGCAAGTTATCAACCACTGAGACAGCCAAAGCTAGCAATAAAGTGGAGCAAAGTGCTACCTGACAGCGTCGGCTTTCTTGGGTCGGGCAACGGATCGTCCTGAGCTGGAGCCATCACGCTTATCTTGTCCCTTCAGGATTCTGTACACATACATCAAACGCTCCAAATATTTTCAAGCACCAACTTTATACTACATATCAAAACAAAGGAATTTAAGAAGGAGAGTCAATGCCAGCACGTTAACAGCATTGCACTAGTGTAATTTGGGCACTTTATATATAACGCCGCTCTTTTCACTCATACCAATGGTGAGTGCATTTGACTTTGCTCCAAAAATGCAGTTTGTGTGTATGAAGGAACAGAAAATAAGGATTCTGAATACAAACGTCCCACACAGCTGCACGCATGTCGAGTTTAAAAAAAAAAAATCAAATCCAGAATGAAACATTACAATTGACTAATATTGATTCATTTACAGCTGGCACACATAGCGCGTTTAAACTTACGGGCGTTGTTGACGAACAGCGGGCTGGCCGCCAGCCTCCTTGACCATCTTGGTGATGATGTACTTGAAGTCATACTCTCCCTTGTTCTCGATGGTGAACATGCGCGTCTTCTTGCTGTTCACCAGCAGCGAGCCAAAGTTGATGTCCGACATGGGCAGTACGTTGAACCTGAAACCACACAGGCGCAGCAAAGGTCGATGAACATACAAATGACATTCATTTTCCTTAGATAGTGCCCTTTACCAATCTAAAGAGCTGCACAAGATGCTGGCTGAAAACAGGAGGTCATTCAAGTGGCAAAACTTGCAGCATCAGGGCCATTGTCCAAACGCCCAAGTAAAGTGAGATTTGAGTAGCTAAAGCTTACAGCGTGCGCACACCAGACAGCAGGAGAATCATTCAGAAAGATCCGCTGCTATGAATACACCCCCACCTTTCTCCCCTGCTGTCTCTCCTTACATCCAGTAAGAAGGGGACTTACTTGCTGAAGACAGACTTGACGGAGACTTTGACAGGGATGTTGGCGATGATTTCACCCCCATCGCCCAAGCTGGGCTCAATGACGTGGCACTTCAGGATGGGTTGATCTCGCACCATCACCTCATGAGGAGAGCGGAATATTACCTGCACCTGTTGGTTGCAATAAATAAATACAATCAATCAATCAATAAACAGTGCTCAATAGAGGACTATAACAGTTCTGAAACCCAGCCTCATTTTGAGGCTACTAGGCAACACAAATAAACAGGAGTCTACACAAGAGCGTGTACGCTTTCACAAATGCAACAACGGCTCAGTGAAAATCTCATCCTAGGAACATTTGAAGCAAGGTTCTTCCTCGACAGCATCTTTACCTGGGTGGGTCGGTCAAGTGGACTGAGGGTGGCCTTGGCCGGGATGACGGAGAACAGTGAGGCGATCTCTGGGTTGGTGGGATCGCAGTTCTCCAACGCAAAGCTGCGCACAACAAAAACATTGCTCAGCCTATCTTCCACCGAAAAACGCCCAAGCAAACGCCTAAGATTGCCAGCAAGAACAAAACAAAAGTTGCATTTACATACAATAAACCATTACCGACAGTTTTTGCTTAGCTGATAGGACCCATCAGCACAAAAAGCAGTCGCTTCCTCTACAACTACACGCAAAATGTAATAAAGATTGAGACAATAATGAAGGCACCGGCAATTTCCTCAATTCTCAGAAAAGGAATTAGGGCCTGTGCACAGAGTCAAATTACACCCAAGAATGACAGCAAAAACAACAAAAACCATAAGCAAGAACAGTGTCAATGGCAAGCATAGCTTTTTTATTTTGTATAGCGTATCAAATCAAAAATTATTATTTCTGTCATTCAACTGTGAAAATGCCAGGAGAGCTTACTTGAAAGTGATTTCGTATTTGCCCTTATTCTTCAGGGTACAGGTCTCCTTGCGCTCCTCGTTCACGCGGATAGTGCCAAAGTCCAGACCACCATCCGTTCCTGCAACGGAAAAATAATTCCTGTATACTGCAATCTGGACTAGCAAGACTGGAATTCACTACCTCTTTTGCTCTGTCAGAAACAGTCTGTATCTTCTTTCAAAACTGCCCTCAAACCCCATTTGTTTCCCCAGTAGTGGCTATCTTGATCTCACTTGTGCTGACCGACTTGCACAGCCTCTACAGACCTACCACAGTGTGTTGCATGTGTGTGTGTATGTGTCTATGGGATGTATAAGGGTTGGGTATTTCTTCCTCCAACAAATGTATATATTCATTTTAATTGTTTACTCATATGACTGGACGTCCATTGTTTCACCATTTTTCTACCTACCATTTTCTATGATATGTGTGAATGCATGAGAATGCGCCTTATATCACTCTTTTTTGTGTGAGATATGTGAGCTATTCATGATTATATTCATTCCCAAATGGTTATGAATAGAGTCCGCTATTTTGACTTTAATTGAAGACGAGTGCAACCAACTTCCGGTTATATTCACGAGTTTACGGGAAATGGGTAAATTCTAGAATGGTCTGAAAATCTGAAATGGTTGGATTTACTTGGTGCAAGCCATTTCCGGTCTCAACAAAATCTGCCGTGATTCAAAAGAATTGTCCATCGCTCTCTGAAGTAATTTATGTTCATGGCAACTTTAGCAAAGGCTGAAAAACAATGGAAACATGAAAATGACTATCTGTTAAATTTTAAAAAATGGCACAAAGGTTCCTCATCCTGCCTCGGTGCCCTAATCCAAGTGGATTGATGACACGTCTTGCTGGCCACCTGTCACATATCCCAACATCTTCAACTATCTCGTTTTATCCGAGGGCGTTGACGGTGAACAGATGAAGAATTATAAAGGAATAGAATCTTATAGTGTGAAAGATGCACGATTAGATCACACAATTGGGTCCATGCACTTTAATCTCAGGACTGATCGCACGAAGCAACCGATGGCACGTTAAAATTAGTTCCATGTTGCGGAAGTTGGTTTTCGCTGCGGCTCGCTCATAGGCCTCGATCTGTGCTTGTTTTGTTCATAACAACTGCTTGTGCAGTTGAAATGGTGGCTCACACGTACATTCTTTCCTCGTGAGAGGTCTGTGATCAAAACATTCTCGTCCTAATGCTTCTTGTAGCTTTTTTCTACTGTTGCTGCAGCCTTTAATAGCACAATGAGCACCAGAGTCGTTTGTGTAGCTTCCTTGTATACAGTAGACATGTTCTATATAACCGGAAGTTGGTTGCACTCGTCTTCAATTAAAGTCAAAATGGCGGACTCTATTCATAACCATTTGGGAATGAATATAATCATGAATAGAACATGTCTTCTGTACAAGAAAGCAACACAAACAGCTCTGGTGCTCATTGTGCTATTAAAGGCTGCAGCACCAGTAGAAAAAAAGCTACAAGAAGCATTAGGACGAGAATGTTTTGATCACAGACCTCTCACGAGGAAAGAATGTACGTGTGAGCCACCATTTCAACTGCACAAGCAGTTGTTATGAACAAAACAAGCACAGATCGAGGCCTATGAGCGAGCCGCAGCGAAAACCAACTTCCGCAACATGGAACTAATTTTAACGTGCCATCGGTTGCTTCGTGCGATCAGTCCTGAGATTAAAGTGCATGGACCCAATTGTGTGATCTAATCGTGCATCTTTCACACTATAAGATTCTATTCCTTTATAATTCTTCATCTGTTCACCGTCAACGTCCTCTGATAAAACGAGATAGTTGAAGATGTTGGGATATGTGACAGGTGGCCAGCAAGACGTGTCATCAATCCACTTGGATTAGGGCACCGAGGCAGGATGAGGAACCTTTGTGCCATTTTTTAAATTTATCAGATAGTCATTTTCACGTTTCCATCATTTTTCAGCCTTTGCTAAAGTCGCCATGAACATAAATTACTTCAGAGAGCGATGGACAATTCCTTTGAATCACGGCAGATTTTGTAGAGACCGGAAATGGCTTGCACCAAGTAAATCCAACCATTTCAGATTTTCAGACCATTCTAGAATTTAACCATTTCCCGTAAACTCGTGAATATAAATCTATATATTATTGTTATTTTATTATTCCTATCCTATCCCGTAACTCGGAGGTCGTAGGGGCACCACAGATGATCGTGTAACCAGCGTACTCCATCTTTCCCTGTCCTCAGCAACCCTCATGGTTTTGCTCACATGGCTGAAACTTCCTTCACTGAAAGTAAACTTTCAGCCACCAGCTGTAAGCTATTTTTAGCCACGCCAGCAGGCCATTCCGTGCGAAACCCATGCACAGCCAGCTTCTTGGATCTGGCTACAGGCAGTTCAGCCAGTGATAAGGGACAGCACAAGGGTTATTTTTAGCCATAGCCTGAACATACCGCTTATGAATAGTTGTGCTCGGTTCACTTTATTATTATTATTATTATTATTATTATTATTATTATTATTATTATTATTATTATTGTTATTGTTATTATTATATTCAAAGTTGGGATCCCAGTTGACCCTGGCAAACCATCAGTCCTGAACATGAAAACCTGGATGTCAAAACTGACCTCCTTATTTATATAAATCCATGAAGAATGCCCCAACTGCAGTCCCATTTTGTTAAGAGAGACTACTGACTTTCAGTGTGGTACTCTACTTTTGTCAACTTTCACCAACAACCTTTGAGTCTTTCTATTTCTTTACCCCATCACCTTTTCTTGTTGTTTAATTTTATTTTAAATTTAGCACTTTCTGCATACACGTTCTACTCTTTGGGGCATTTACAGAGGCAATGGTATAGTACCATCAATTTTTCAGCAATCTTAACCTTAGTCTTGATCTTCTGCCTTCCTAACCAACTGAGCATATCTTCACACTGTGGATAATCCACTCCATTGAAATAAATGTTTCCTATTCAAATAAAGTCAAGTCACCAAGTATTGTATGCCGTATTCTGCCATTACAGCTACACTGACTATAGTGACCTACCTTTGGGGAAGCTCATGTCAAGGGCGACATCGTACGCTTCAGCGATAACCTGGATTGGCTCTGTATGCACTACTCCCATGATGTTGTCAACATCCGAGATCTGCGCAACATGAACAAGACAATCATTAATATGCAGGTCAGAAAACAAGAAAAAGTTTTATTAGCAAAGGAAGAATGGCATGTCTGCAAAAATCGAATGCATTTCTTTCTCGTTTTCTTTATCGTATTTATTTATATTTTACTGAAATAGGATGATGTGGTTTCTGAGTGTGTGGTACTTCATACAATGACTGCTATGGCCTTCCAGCAAGGTCGCATGCAAATCAAGCTTGATGTGGGAGTGGGTTGGAGTTAGCAAATGCTGCTGATTGAAGCTTAAATTTTCACCATCTGTATGTACATCTGTCACTTGATGTCTAGAGCTATGGCTACTTTGTGAGCTACATGTACAACATAAGTAGGTGTAAGCTTTCATTTGCATCTATACAGATGTAAGACCTAAATACCTAAGCAAAACCATACAAACATAATACCAAAAATTAATTAAAATAAAGGACAATACAGCTCACCTCTAGGCGGATCATTCTCTTGCTGGTCTGTACTGGTTTCATGGCCCGGAAGTAGGCCTGCAGTGGGTACTCAGAGAGGGGTTCCACTATTCCACTGTCAGCAGCCACAGTGAAATCATCACCCAGGTTCTCCAAACCACTCAAGCGCCAAGCAACTGGCAGCTGGGTGGAGTTGCGCAGGTATAGCGTCTTGGTGTCTTTCCTGGAGACAGTTCGAAGTTGGTAACCAATAAATTATATATTTTAAAAGGTAAAAGTACCAAAGTAGATAAAATACTACGCAAGCTATGGGTACTGGGCTCACACCTCAATTACGGAGGTTCAATTTTCCCATTTGCATGTATATAGGTATGCACAATTGAAAGGCTAACGTGACCATTGCAGAATAAAGTGGATGTTATTAGAAAATAGAAAGAAACATTGAGAGGCAGACCTGTGAATGAGGACTTTGTCAAAGTGTAGTTGTTTCTTGTCCAGCTCCAGCTCCGGGCGGAAGGCATCACAGGCCAATTTGAAGATGACGGGCTCTGGATTCTCACGGATGCAGCACACCACAGCGTCTTCGTAACGGCCGGGGCCCTGCACACATTACAGAATGCAAATGCCCTTACTAGACTGAATGAACATTTGAGGCTTAACGTCTACACCCACCATTGGCAATATGGCAGACGGCATAACCATCCCAGGGAAAGAGGGGTAGGGACCTAAATCAACACTGAACCACAAGAGCAATCACACTGCTAAAATGGACAGTGAAAATGGCCACATTTTATATCGCCCACCACAGGATTCGAACCTGGGTCATCGGTGTGCCAGGCGAACGCTCTACCACTTGAGCTACGGCGGTGGGACGATTACTAGACTACAAGTAACATTAACTTACAGCACCTGCTTCAGCCAGTCTACAGGCTGCACCCTTCCCAAAAACACCTTACATGCCTTTTTATCCTTCTATAGCAGACAACCTGTAAATCAATTTTTATTGTATTTTTTATTTATTTTTACTTTTTAATTGTTGACACTTTATTGTCCATTTTTATTGGGAAATTCTGGGCCGCCTCTCCTGGGCAAGGCGTATTCGCAGCCTGTGGCACGCCCAAACCCAACCTACCTAATATTAGTTGTGTGTGTGTGTTTTAAAAATTTTTTTAATTTATTTATTTAATTTTTTTTAATCTACTCCCTACCAAGTAGTAGAGGTTTTTTTAGCAGTCAGTTACCACATCAGTCTAATGTAGTATGTATTGATGTCCACACTTTACTGAGTAATGTAGCTATTGCACTTTCTGGAGAGGTAAACCCTGATGTTATCAATCTTCATATTACATTTATGATAATCCCTACTTTGAAAAAAAAAAGAGCAAGTTTGTCTTGTAAGCAAAGTTGAGAAAAGCAAGTTCGTCATAGGCAAAGGTTTGTCATAAAATACTGCCTCTACTTTTAGAGAAGGCAGGTGCGTAAAATAGTTATACCTTGGGATAAGCCCAGACAGTGATCTGGGTGGATTCTCCAGGCTTTAGACAGGCAGTGGGTGGTTCCAGAAGGAACGTGTCGCCCTTACTGTCGTTGAGAAAGCAGAAGCTGATGTCAGCCTCCAGTGGTGAAGTGTTGGTAATGTGGAAGGTTTCCATGTTCTCTGGGTACTTGCCTTCCTTGTATCTGAAAATAACAACACATTTTATTTCTTTATGCAAACATTTCAAATAAGCACGTATGCTTCTCAGACAAAAGTCCTAGAGAGATGGAAACCTCATACAATGCAAACAGTTCTATGAGCATCGTTCATTACCCAACCCTTAAACTTCCCCGGATAGTTGGATGGTACCATTAGGGTCTTCATAAGTTGTAGGTTGAGCATGAAGCTTTTCCGAATTACCTTTCTCTGCCACACATTGCTTTGGATGAATTACAATGTATGTACTTTATTATTCATCAAAATGAGGCAGTTAGAATGAGGGTTATGGACCAAGATTTTCTTTCTCCAGGATACTGAAGCATGCCTGGCAATACGAAAATAAGAAAGACATAAAAAAGGAATGAAATTAACATAGAAAGATATTTAAAAAAAAGATACAAGATATAAAGACAGAAAGAAAACAACAACAACAACCAAGAAGATACAGCCACTGTACCTTTCTCTACTCTTGCCCACAAGCAAAGGTCCAAACTCAAACAGCTCTGCCATCAGGATGTATTTCTTGTGGACGATCTCGTCAAATTTCTTGTTTTTCTTGCGAGATGGGAACACAATTCTACACAAAGAACAATAGAAAAGTTACTGATCAGGCAAACTCTGTCAAAGATATTGAATGACAAGGAAGTAACAATATTTGACTTTCCTTGTAAACACAAAAATGACACTCCCACACTGCCCAAAAAGGATGATTATAAATCAAAGCACTATAAAGACAGTAGGTACTGTAAGTTCTGTACAACAATATTACAGGCATGCAGGTATCAAAAGCAACCACTTATTATCAGTCGATAGTAATTCCTTTGTACTAAAACTAATACCAGTAAGGATTTTACCCAAGATACTGTCATGTAACTCCACTCCCTTTCTGTTAACCTGTAGTTTACATTCAAACATCAAACTCTTTTTGACCAAACTGGGCATCAAGTGTGTGTGTGTGTGTGTGTGTGTGTGAGAGAGAGAGAGAGAGAGAGAGAGAGAGAGAGAGAGAGAGAGAGAGAGAGAGAGATCATAGACAAAGTCCAAAGAAATAAAACACATTAATACATACAGATAAAGCAAAGGCTGCCTCTAAACGGCCACTCAAATCTTTCATATATAATATACCTGGGCTCTTTGCTGATGGTGGGGAAGGCGCAGATACCGCGACAGAACAGCTGGTACCTCCTGCGTGTGCCAACTATCTCAAAGTTGAGTGTCTGGTCAAACTGTCCCAACTCTTCCGACTGGAAGCGCAGACGCAAAGTGGTCTCCCCGAAGGCAGGGATGATCCAGCGGAACAGGGTCAGCCTGTCAGCAAAATCAACATACGAAATTATGTTCAGTTTATACTGCACACTGAATTTCTCAAGCCTCCACATTAGTCATCTTGCTGAAGTGGATAGTCAGAAGAACACTGAAAGTTACAAGTAGCAACATTCTTTACTTGAGGATGAAAGTTTAATTATCTTCCATCCAGTCACATTATATTATGACAATTAAAAATAACAACATACAATTTTTACAAAAAGAGTTCACAAAATACAGTCCTACAAACTCTTATGAATGTACAAATCACATAATTTTATGCAAGGTTTGCAGAAGCCACATAATATGCATGAAAGTCGCGTAACATTATGAAAGTTTGCATCACATCGTTTCATTTTCTGAAAGCTGAATTCGCATCATATTCTAAAAGCAGAAATCGCATAATCTTAGGAAATTCCGAAACTTTACAAAGCTGACATCTGCCATACATCGTTCATTCAATGATGATAAAAAAGCATATGAAGCGTGTATCTGTTTGCACTACCAGCATGTCATTTTAGCAAAGTTTACAACTTTCCACAACTCAATATCCATGGAACAAACCCTGAAATATGAAACAATAAAAACAGCGCAATATTTCAACGCCAACCTCAAGCTGTGGAAACACAAACTTTTAAACAAAAATACTATTAAAACCATATAGTATACACATACTGGTTTTGGAGGAAAAAAAAACAACAACAAATAAACTAAAAAACAAATAAAAAAAAGAAGGTGATAATATCCACCTGAAATATGTCTCAAATCAACATTTATAGTGGTCATTTTTCAATGTACCATACCAGCATGACTGAATCGCTTGGTCAGTGTGCCATGTTGTGTGACAATGACACTTATAGTGGTGATTTATTCAATGTATCCCTATCAGAAATGAGTGAATGGCTAAGTCAGGTGTGCCACTGTGTAACAGTGACACTCAGGTGATGACTTTGTGTCATTGAAAACATGGGATTACCTGCCTGGGACAAACACACAGTGGTGAGTGCCATACATTTTAATTGCACCTTGTAAATCCCATTGCTCTTTTTTTTCTGTGACCTTTCCTACACGCACTAGGTTATATCGAAAAACACACAAACATTCTAAATGTTTGCACCGGCATGCCTAAGATATATTATTAAATGTTGCATCTCTCCCCTCCCCCCTCTCTCTCTCCCCCCTCTTTTTCTCTTTCTATAAAGTGAATGCATGTCTTCATTGAAAAAAAGAACACAGGTCTTCACTGTGCGCATGTGTATGTGTGTTGTTTTGTTCTGTCTTGTAAATTATTGTAGGGTAAAATCAGGTAATATGAAACGAAGTGTAATATATGAAATAAGGCTTTCTTGGAAGACCTTGTTTGCTAATACACTCCATTTACTATTACTCGATTTTTCCCTACATGTATACTTCGAGATGCGATGTTTTCTCATTTGTGTCTTTTCCTTGTAATTGAAGTATTTTGGCATGTTGTTTTATTTAAAAAAATATAGAACATGTGTTGTGTCGCCTTGTCCTGCATAAATCAATGGCCACACCAAAGGATTCTGCACCATAGGAGCCACCCAAGGCTATTCTAACCACCAACAAATAGAAGGTACACAATCTTTCTTCCAAGCATGCACCAGCCATTCCGCCATATTTTGTGAAAATCTAAAAAAATGTGTTTATTTGCACTGATCATGTGTTGTACAATGTGATGGTTTTGGATGAGGTTTTAAATGTATTCTCGTTTGTTTGTGCTGTCTCCTGTATAGTAAATAGTGGATGAGTTTTTACAATACATTCAGTTTCAGCAGACATTTTTGTCAGGCATAAAATACTTATGTAGTGAGCAAAAGTAATTTGTAATAGCGTGCGGGGGCCACTGTCATGTATTTCTCAAATGTACAATATAATCGCAAGAGAGGGTGGATCGTTAAGGTCTGGCTAGCTTGCAGCAATGGGCTTGGCTGAAATAATTATACGCTCCACAAACTACCAAAGGCATGTGCCAGGTGAATAGACTACGCGATTCCCAGCCAGCTTCTGGATCTGGCTACAAGCAGTTCAGCCAGTGATAAGGGATGGCACAGAGGTTATTTTTATCCAAGGTCTGACCGTCCCTCTTATGAACAGGCGTATCTATAAATAATCAATAGTTTGTTTTAGAAATAATTGTAAAATACAAAAGACAGCTTGGCAAGTAATGAAATATTTACATAATAACATACATTATTAGGGGTATTCTTTTCTCATGCATCTACTAATATAAAAAACAAACATAATAAGTATTAATTTCTAAAGTATTTACTAACACAAATAGCATTCATTGCCTTTCTCTTTATGTTCTTCAGTTAAAAAGCATGTAGCAATTTCAAAACAATATATAATAAAATAATAATTATTGAAAAATACATTTAATAATAAAATGAAACTTTGCTGGTTCTTCCTACAAAACTGAAACAACATTAAATTCTACAACCACTGTATCTATATTATAGGATAAACTGGGTACAAAATGCCTTCTTACACATAGTTGCAAGGAAAAAAAAATCATGAAATCAAATTAGTATTGATAATATATACATATAATTTTTTTTTTTAACACAGAAAGACATAAAAGAACGTTATAGAAACTGAAATTAACCCTAATTAAGTCATGAACCGTGAGGAAGGCCTGTGGAAAGAAATTACGTTGACAAAATGAACATTCGACAACAACACTTATAAATGAATATAGACAATGTCATCACATAACTGTTTGAGAGAAATATTGTCACTAATAGCATTATTTGCATTCATTAGAAAAACAAACCGTTTAGCCTTCATCCATAATAGTTTATTTGTTTTTTATAAGAAAGGAAAATAAAAGTATGTGCAACAGTGAAGACAGAAAACTTGATTTATATGTTGGCTAAAGATCAACAGAAGTGTGCAATACATAAGGACTATAAACATCGTGACAGTTACATTTCTGTGACAACACAATGATAATGTGTGTCCAGTAAGCTTGCTTAGGATAAACATTTTCTAAAGACGTGTTCATTAATTAGATTCTGTAGATATCCATGCTTGTTCCTAACAAAAACTCCAAGCACGTTATATGACAACACAAATCACATACTAATACATGTATCCACAAAATCCAAACTGAGCACAGCCAATCAACTCAACATCAAGACAGTCCAGTGACGCAATTCAAAACATCTACACAAACACCCACACGGAGGCTCAATAAAATCAACACATTTGACATAAGCTAAATAGATGCATTGAAGCTTCGTAACATTCCATCAAACTTCATCTTTTAACAAACTTCTCGCTTCTTCAAACTTAAATTTGCCATCAACGGTGACTGTAGATGATGATCTACAATTGCGGAGAGGACACAAATCATACAACCATAATCTCCATGATGTGACATTAAGATTCAATAATGTTCTGAAGTTAGGATTATCATCAACCCTGACTGTTAAAAGGAAGAAGAATGCTTGAGCCGGGTCCTGATTTTAGCCAGGACCTTGAGAAGCTCTGTGATGTGGTAAAAGTTTATATTCAAGAACCATCAAATGTTTAAAGCTAAGAGTTTGCTTGCTTAAAAATCAGCTTATACATGCTAGATACAATTTTTACTATGCGCTAAAATAATACTTTACTAGTCATAAGCACTGTTAAAAAACACTAAACACCCAACAACATCATGTACATAACTGCAAGTAACAACATATACACAATAACATTATTTGCAGCAAATAATAGCAAGCCAAAAGATATGTGTATGTATGTTACTTACATAATGACTCTTTTTTTTCTTGTATAAGAATTACACTGACTGTCACTGGCACAAGAACTAGCTTACATAATTATGTGGACATATCTAATATATTAACAGTATTGGGTTAGAAAGAAATTTTAGTGTCAGAGATAAGTCAATAGTAACATGCTCAAGAAAAACATGGTTTAAACATCAACGTGAACAGAACAAAATGTTATCAAATAGGGTTGGGAGAAAAACAAACTAAAAGGGCAAAGCCCATATGACTCACATGCTCCTTATGGAACTTGCAATAAAAATGAGTGTCCAGAAAAAACCAAAATCAAACGGTGGCATTAAAATGCAAAGTAATACAGATTTTGATCTTTCTATGCTCTTGACCTTGAGATGACCTCGACCTCCAGCTCCAAATACACTCATGTAAAATCAACTAAATTATAGCAAAGGTTGTATTATGCCAAAAAACAATTAACTTGACCTTCAGTGATCTTGAGATGACCTTGACCTTCATGGGACCTCTTATCCTTATGTATAATTACATAACCAATGTTGTTGCATACTATGGGTTAAATAGAGCCATTCTATTGTACAATGACCTGTTTTTTTTGTATGTTTTTAAAAGGCCTAAAATGACCTTGACGTTCAAGATCAACACAAATCAGAACATATCAAGATAAGATAAGATAAGATAAGATAAGATAAGACAACTTTATTATCTTTTACAAGAAATTACATTGTGGTGTACAATTACAATCAACAAGGAATAACAACAATCATAATGACAATGAGGATAAAAATGCACATCAATCTATCATCTCTAAGTACAAGTTTGTACTTTAAATCTCTTATAGTTTAGGGTCAAGGTCACTTTGAAGTACCTGTACTAATCAACTGGACAGCTCCAGTGACCTTAACCTTGGATTGAGGTTGACCAAAATTGCAGGGTATGTGTGTCTCATTGCTATCTATCATGCATCAAAGAATCATAAGTTCACTATTAATAACTTAGAAAAAAAAGTGACCCTTTGACCTTGACCTTGAAGTAAAGTCATTTATTCACTGATCATTTATGAGATCTCATGGATATACACAACTAATATTACAAGTTTGGTTGTGATAGTTAAAATAGGTTCTGAGATATTAATCAACTTGCTAGCTTTGCCCAGACAGACGGCTGAAGGCCGACGGGGAACAGACAGACGGATGAACGGTCAGAATTTTTTAAATTATTATTGACATTTTTGGATTCTGTAGGATTCATTCCCACATATTTGCAAAAATCTGGAAATGTTGTTTGTGGTGTGAATACATATAGACAGAGTCAAAAATGGGTGAGAGCTGAATATCAGTTATATCTACTTCGCATTTTGATAACAAATCATGACAAAATATTACAACTAGGTGTGAGCAAAACAACAAGAAAAGAAATCAGATGAATTAAATACAATATTATTTAATGATAATACGTGTGAAGTGAACAAGAGTTATTTACCTGTAATTTGATAACAAAAATCGGAACAAATTAGTTACTGGAGTTTTTTTAATTTATTAATAAGAAATCAGAAAAAAACAAAAACTCGTAAATGGAAGTTAACGTGTGACATCAACAGGAAAAAGAAAAAGTGAGACTTAGGCTACAACTAAGTGAAGTGCTGGGTCAGGGTTTTATACAGTGAGGGCTACAATTACAGCCTTGCGACACAACAGAGGCTACAATCATTTAACAAAAAAAAGCTAGAGCTAAAGACAAAAACACAGGGACTCACTTCGGGGTTTTGGCTTCACCGAGAGCCACCCCTTCTCCAGATGTACTGCAAGTCACAGGCCACACAGTAAATTATAAGTTGGACAGCAAAGGTGTCGTGTTCAGAGAGAGAGAGAGAGAGAGAGAGAGAGAGAGAGAGAGAGAGAGAGAGAGAGAGAGAGAGAGAGAGAGAGAAAGAGAGCTGGAGAGAGTGAGATGGAAGAGAGAGAGGCAGGGAGGGAGAGAGAGAGGAAGAGCAAGAGAGAAAGAGAGAGATACAATATGTTTTAATTAACTGGCCCTGGGCCCATTTCATACAATACTATTGTGTATGCATACAATTATGTCAAAATAATTTTTTAAAAGTACAAACTCATTCCATATGTACACCCACACACAGAGAAAAAAATCATGAAGAGAGAGAGAGAGAGAGAGAGAGAGAGAGAGAGAGAGAGAGAGAGAGAGAGAGAGAATTTGAATTTGGACATTAAACATGATCAGAGATGGAGAGACAGAGAGAGAGTCATATAGACAGAGAGAGAGAGAGAGAGAGAGAGAGAGAGAGAGAGAGAGAGAGAGAGAGAGAGAGAGAAAGAGAGAGAGAGACAGACAGATAGACAGACAAAGAGAGACAGACAGTAATAAAATGGACAAGAAGCAGGAATAAAAACAATGACAAATAGCAACTTCATTATAAAAAAAAAAAAAAATACAGGATGCTATATACGCGCCTTTCCCAAAATCAATCAGGCTCAAAGCGCGGCGATCTATTCCAACATTCACGCTCACCTGTCTCATCCTCCCTCACACACACCAAATACACATCCATCACTCAAACAGGTGGTGTAAAGGCAGGGAGATCGCTATTAAAAGACGGACAGAAAATAGATCAATTTTTATTTTTGAAATTTTTATATTGACTGCGTCCTGTACCAATATTGAAGGGAGGGAGGAAACCGGAGTGCCCGGAGAAAACCCTCGGTGACCTCAATAGTCTCATACCTAAGTCACATATGTTCGCCCCTTGCGGGTATCGAACCCGCGACCTTCGGCATAGGAAACCGGCGACTTATCCACTGCGCCACAAGGCCACCCCAATAAAAAGCCATCTCCACCTCCCTATCATTCTAAACAAGATATGGCATCATTCTTTTGGGAAAAAAACACACATACACACACACACACAAAATACAACAGATACATTTAAACAATTCTAAACAGAGACCAAATTTTTGTTCAAAGAAGCGAGCAAACTTTAATCTTAGCTTATGTGTTTCCTGTAACATGCAGAAACTGCTTGCTGCAAGGTGAAAAATAAAAGTCATTAAGACTAATGGTTCCAAGAACACTACCAACAATAATGCTGAATCAGAAAAAGCTACTACGACAATGAACTGCCCCTTACCTCTGGGTGTCTCCATCCGAGACAGGAGTGACTGCCCCTGGTGGAGGAGTGGCCATGGCAGAGCCCCGTCTGGCATTGCGTGATCGCTTCTCGGCACTCAGTTTGCGTACGGGTTTGCTGTCTGGGGCGCTGGAGCCGGATTTGCCAGGCCCTTTTCCTTTCCCTTTCTTGGGGTCGGCCTCCTCTTTGGTCAGTTTGTCAGGGGTGGGCACCTTTTCCTCTTCTTCCTTCTCGTCCTTGCTCTTGTCTTCCACAACTACATTCCTGCACAAGGGGGAGGACAGGTACTTTCACACGTCTTTCTCCCTTGTTCATTGGCAACTTCACTGTTAACAACCTCTACTAGTATATGCGAGAATTTGGGCGAATTCAGTGGCACGCATTTTTATTTTGTTTACTTTCTATCGCAAGCATCTGAAAGACGATAAAACTTCTGTGGAACTTTTACAATTGAGGTCATCCAACAATGAAATCACAGTCGTCTGCTTCATGAAAGCAGAACACCATCCTCAATGCTACATACCCAGAGAGTGGCCCAGTGAAAGTTAAGGTTGTGAATGGTGGCGTGCTACTGCAGAGTCTTCAACTTGACACTACAGTTGCTCTGCCCTAAAACTGACTTCAAGGTTGGGATCTATCGGCTGACGTGTCAAACACCCCTTGTTCTCCTTTCACGCTTTACTTGAATATTTTTATTTCAGTCTGCCGCCTATGCTTTATCACAGCGAACGAGTAAAACGCTTACGGGTCATCAGGACCAGACGCCACAAAGGTGTATCGACCGCCAAACTCTGGTATCAGAGGTGCTCTGCGTTTGACCGGGAAGGGGACAACCGCAAACGAGGCCGCGGGTGGGATCGGAGGTCCATGAGGGCCCATGCCAAGCCCATCAAGAATCTGTAAAAAGATAGATTTTACTATGTTAAAAAAGCCACACATTTTAAAGGTAAACTGTTTCAATGAACATTTATCTTTTATCTTGTATCCCCGAGTCTATCTGTGCTGCCACAAACAACTGACAGTTAGGGGGAAGGAAGGGGAGGACAAATGCCTTTTATTCACAAACACTAGCTTTGTCACACAATCATATCTTGCTGACAAACAAATGGATTACTCTTTGAAAGACAAACAAAACAAAGTAGACCAGACAAAAGTATGAATGACGTGCAGTGCAGTGATTGTATGCAGACATACCTTCCCCTTCCAACTCCCATGGTATGGCCATGTCACCAGAGCATCAGGCCTTGCAAAGACCGTCCTGCAAGGCACGGTGCAAGGAGGCAGAAGAAGAGGGAGACAGAAAAAGAGGTGGGAGGACAGCATTGGAGAATGGACTGGCTTGACACTGAGCAAAGCCATGAGGGTTGCTGAGGACAGGGAAAGATGGAGTACGCTGGTCAAATGATCATCTGTGGTGCCCCAATGATTCCCAATTATGGGATAGGATAGAATAGGATACATTCCTCTTCACTCTATAATATTATAGTTATCTTGGAGCACAAATCACACCATTTACATAATAAAACCCATATTTTGTCAGCAGACCATCTCCCTTTCTTCTTTTACCTTGTCTTCCCAAACAAATGACATTTATGACGAAAATGTTGACAACCTTTTCTATAGATTTTACGAAGCGAATTGATAAATATTTTCATGTGTATATACATCACGTGTTTATAGAGCTAATATACAAGTGGGCTTTTGGCATAGGCACCTGGCATATTTATTCACTTTGCGTTGGTACTATATTTCCTAGTTCATTAATATTTTGGTGATGAGTTTCGGCTATATAAAGACTGTTTGGAGACCAGAAGGCTGTTCTCGTATGCATCTGGGAGTGTCTATGATTGGATGGCTGGAATAGGGCTAGGACAGAGCATTAGTGGAATGAAAAATAGACTGTGAAAAAAGAGTGAGTGCGTATATTTTGTGACTCGGAAATATTGTGGTGTAGGCTAATTCTGTTTTTCACTGGGGTGATTCTGGATTCTGTTTATGACAGAGGCAATAATTTGAAAATTTAAATTGTATGATTTACTTGTTGGAAATATAACATTAAAATTAATTTTGTAAATGCATAAAATATTTTCATAATTTGATAAATGTAATTGTCTGTCAGACCGGGAACGGGATTGCCTCAGAGAGAGATAAAATCATATTATAGTTCAGCTATTTATTATTTTATTACTCTAGGACTTATAATTTTCTTGAATATAGTTTTCTTGAATTCCGTTTTAATTATTATTCTACTACCTTGAGTGAGAAAGAAGAGAACCATAAATAAGCAAAACATATATTGGTGTTGGGTTCCAACTGTTGTGTATTTTGTGTCTTCAATGTTTCAAGTTTATCTCTCTGTCTCAACTTGTGTAATTGTATAAGAAAGGCCTTTTGATGAATGCGTGTATACGTGAAATTGGAACATTAAAAACTGTTTACAAACTAATATAAAGTTTGTAGGAATTTTCTGAGCACAAAGCTAATTATTTTATAACACGCACAAAGAAGTTTATGACAATACAAAACATTTTGCAAGTGAACAAAACTGGCAGTTCTCACGTCTTCAATGGAAGGCAGACGGCCAGTGCTGAGAATCTTATGAAAGGTCGAGTCCTTGCGATCGGAGACGTCAATCAGGATGTTGGGGATTCCCATGGCTTCGTCTTCACGTGCTCCGCTGTCATTATCATCAGCCTCAGGCTCTTCCGCCTGTGCTGCCTGTCAACAAAACGAATTAGTCTTGAGTACAACTATATAATTCTCCTTGTAAATAGGAAGTGTACTTGCAGGTCAAAGACCTATTCGAAATTAAGCATTGGTTTGGTAATTTGTTATAGTTCCTAAAAAAACGAGACTAAAATATTACATTTTACCAGCTGAAGGAGCCAAAACAAATAGTCAAGTGTGTGTAAAGTAAAAAAATAAAAAACCAACCAACAGCAACAACACACAACACCAGACCTGCCTACCCACAATTCTTTAAATCAGTAGCAAAAGGTCCAGTTTTCAGTAGCAAAGCCCGGTTTTCAGTAGCATGCACAACCGTCGATGTAGGACGCCATGACAAGTTAATTGTGTACTTAAAATATATATTTTAACATTAAAAACGTTTTGAGAAAGCACACAATCAGTCTCTACCTGCCTCAGCACACATGATAAGAAATACAATACTTGGTGTCGGGGTTTACTGTTTACTTTCGCAGAGTCAGCATAACAGCTCTTGAGTTTAACAAGGTCTTCTTTGGTCAGATGCCTGTTTAAAATGCCACCTGGCTGACTCTTCTCCACCATCAGAGCCTCCATAGTGTCCTCTCCCAAGCTTGCTCTTTGGTCAGTTCTGTTCTTCCTCACACATGAGAAAACTTTTTCGCAGTGAGCACTTGAGTGTGGAATTGTGAGGATGGACACCACGTTTTAACAAAGGGAAATAGAAACGGAGCCGTCTGATTGGTCACGCTCTGGCTGCATCGTGTACGACGGACTTTAGAAATAGCGGAAGTTCAACTTTCTATGCGCACAATTGGCTTGAGACAAACCCCAAACTAAAAAAAAAAAAGAATGAACCCTTTACTGGTCACACGTTTGTCTATTTTTTAGCCCTAGGCAAAAAGTCTTATAATTTTATAGATATTTCGGAGTACGTTAGTAAAAGCACTACATCTTAGGTATTAGTGCATATATTTAAATGAAATAAAATGCAAAATTAACAGAAATAAATTCTCTTTTGATTATATACCTTTTTATTCTTCTCTTGTCATGTCTTGTTTTTTATTACTCCGTGTGTTTACAAAAATTGAAAAAACAATGTTTTAAAACGTCCAAACAAGCCTCCTCCTCTTCTTCACTTTCCTGCCCATCTGAATCGGATGCATGCATGCTACTGACACCAATGTCAGTACCAATCTCTTCCACCGACTTAAAGTCTATTTCTCTCACTTCAATCTATATATATAAATTGCTTAGCCGGAAGTCCTTCTTCGCCTCTACTGTAAAGTTTGTCTCCTATGGACGCTGATCTGGGCAGGTGCTGGGTGCTGTGAATCGGCCCTTTGTGTGCTCAAAACCCACAAAATCGTTATAGCCGACATTTCCTTACCGAACGTTTAACCGTTTCTGAGATAAATAAATAAACAAAATATCCACAAACTGCAATAGCCTCATTCCGCGCGCTTCCATTAAAAATCAAATTGAGGTTTCAGCATGTTTTCCCATATAGACCAAAAAATTGCTGGACTTTCGGGGAAGCGTTGGTAGCTTAGTTAGTAAAACCATTCGCCTACCGTGCAGGGCGACGCAGGTTCAAATCTCACCCGGCCCCTATTTTTTTTTTTTTTTTTTTTTTTTTACTACACTAAAATATGGATATTTTTCTTTTTAATTTAGGCTTTTTACCTTTATTTTATTATTATTATTATACAAACTAATAATAATAATAATAATAATAATAATAATAATAATAATAATAATAATAATATAATTATTATTATTATTTTTTTTTTTTACCTTTAATTTATTATTATTATTATTATTATTTATAAACTAATAATAATAATAATAATAATAATTATTATTATTATTATTATTATTATTATTATTATTATTATTATTATATCTTATATCAAATTTTATTTTAAAACCTTGGTGTTTTTTATGATTTCTATTTGTATTATTCTATATTCAATATTATTATTATTATTATTATTATTATTATTATTATTATTATTATTATTACTTATAAACTAATAATAATAATAATTATTATTATTATAACAATTATAATTTTATTTTATTTTAAAACCTTGGTGTTTTTTCTGATTTCTATTTGTATTATTCTATATCCAATATTATTATTATTATTATTATTATTATTATTATTATTATTATTATTATTACTACTACTACCAAGGATCGGGATGGGGTGGTACGTGTAGGTAAAAGGGGGCTACGGGTAGGTTTAAAGGGGCATGGGTAGGCATAACGGAGATACGGGTATATATAAGGGGGTATGGTGATGGTCGTTTCCGTAAGTCCCCTATACGCTAACGTGTTTGGGGACGTAAATCTAAATACGATACGACGACGATGATACGGTCGATTCCTTTCATCCATACCTGCGAAACGATCAACGGGGAAGTATCAAGGAGGGTACAGGTAGGAACCAAGGGGGTATGGAAGGTATCAAGGGGGTATGGGGAGGTATCAAGTGGGTTCGGGGAGGTATCAAGGGGGTATGATGAGGCATCATGGGGGGGGGGACGGGGTGATATCAGGGGGGGGGGGGGTATGGTGAGGTATCAAGGGGGATATGGGGAGGTATCATCGTCCAAATGAAACTCGCAGACAAAAGTTCTCTCTGTCTACATTTTAAACAGCATCATGTGTACCCTGGCTTGCCAGGGTACAAAAACCACTAGTGTCTAATAAATGGAAGCCTGTAAACTCTCCTTCATCAGTCGAAGAATCCAAACCATCCATTCTAGACACTTGCACACAAAAAATTGAAAAAAAAAAAACAACCGAAAAAACAAACGCATCCAGGGTTCGTACTGAATCAACAAAACAAAATTCCCAACCTTTTCCCAACCCATGAGTAAAATTTCCCAACCATAGTCGGCATATAATAAAGATCAGATATCGAAACAAATTAAATTCTTTTTTTTTATTTGCAGTAAGCTTAAAATACACCAAACTTTCACTTAACGAGTTAATCCAAAACGTTCAAACAAATTTTTAAAAAAAGTATTAAAATGTCTAGTTTTATATACTGTAAGCTTAAAATTTACAAGATCACAATCACAATGAAAGTCATGGTTATATTAGAAACTTTCACTTAATCCAAAACATTATTGATTTTAAAAAATCTTTTTAAAAAAGCTTAAGAAAAATGTCTTGTGTTATTTGCAGTAAGCTTAAAATTATAAAAACAAGTTACATAGTCAACATCATACTCATCACAGACATTGTAGGAGAGCCTGGCTCTTTTCCGCTATGTCTTTATTTACACTGGCTATTTCAGCCTTCTTTTTAGTTGCCCTTCGTCTCAGGGCATTAGATTGAGAGAGCAGAGATAGAGCACTAAGTCGTTCCGCTTCATCAGCCCTAGCTGCAGCCTCCAAACTAGTGATGTCCTCTTGAAGGCGCTGTCTCTTAGCCTTAAGCATATCCACCTCCTCAGTCGCAGCCTTTCTTTTTTGTGCTCTCATCTCTGTGGCATGTTTCTCCCTCTCGTCCTCCAGATAGGCATGGTACTTACTCCTAGATGAAGATGCATATACCCAGCATCTCTTTAGTTACTGCAACTTTGTCAGGGCCACCAGCTCTTCTTATTTTATCTAACACCAGCCGCCTGGCAACTAGATTATTTTTCTTTAGGTTCTCCACCATGGTCATCTTGTTAATGCTGAACCCCCTCTCTACCGTCGCCTGGCCATGGCTGAGGATCAGCAGCTGCTGGACTACATCCCAGAGAAGAGAGAACTCCTTTTGACCAGCCAGATGTTTGAAAAACAGTTCATCTACTCGGTCATTGCTTGGGTCGAAGTTTTGAAACTGTAGTATGCTGTTTTCTGACAGCACACTTTCATGAAATCGCCTGAACTGGGACTTGATTTGATCGCAGTTGACTTCTTTTACTCTTCCAGCATCACAGAGAATTCTTAGTGACAGCTCCAGTTGTTTCAAATTCAGACAAGCCTTCTTCTGACAGAAACAGCTTAGGACTCATCCATGCTAAATTTCTAACAATTTGATATTTAATTGGGGCTTTGTCCATGATCTTTTTAACTATAGCCAGGAGAAAATCACGGCATTCCATCTTAAAAGTTTGACAAGCCTTTTCAGTTGCCCCATTCTTGATGGTGGTTTTTGAGCATGCAATTGTAAATGAGACATTAAAGATTCCAAGAGAATAAGAAAGAAAATATTTAATAGCTTTGAATTTAAGAAAGTAAATAAAATATTATTTTAAAAAATTAAAAAAAATATTAAAATCTTTAAAGGTCTTTAGGAAGATAACTGTGAAAAAAACAATCTGCCAGAAAAGGGAGGTAATTCAAAAAACCGTTCCCTAAAAAAATTAAGATTTCAAACATAGTTTTCTTTATTTTCAAAATTGTATGCTATAATAAATTGAATAATGAATGTTAACAAATAATTATAACAATTTTAAAAAAGGTCAAAACTAAGTATTATGAAAATTTCTTATGGATTTGGATAGAAAAATACGTTTTTCTTTATGCAAAATTTTATGGTCAGTGCATGTGTTTGACATGTATGAAAAAACCAAAATCCCTTGTTGCCAGCCAAAACGTTAGACCAAATGGTCTGGTAAATATATATGATGAGGGCTTTTTAGCCCAATTTTATTGTCCTTAACGCTCATGCAATAGGACGTTAAGCATCGTTTTTCGTTCGTTCGTTCAGCCAAAACGAATTTTCCCAAACTTTCCCAACCTCATGCCATTTTTCCCAGACTTTCCCAACTGGGAAAAGGGTACCTCAGTTTTCCCAAACTTTCCCAACTTTCCCAACCGCGTACGAACCCTGCGCATCAAAGAGAAAACTTGTGGAAATGCAGTCGATTGTTTTCACAACAGAATAAACCGGAAGTCAATTGCCGGAAGTCTCGCAATCTTTCAAACAACGCGAAAATATAAAAGTGGTTGATACGGACGCTTTTGGGCGTTTTGCCTGTTAGACCTTTGGCAAAACCCGGTAAAGGGTAAAAAAAAAAATAAAAAAAAAAGTCGGATTTTTTTTTCCCGTCGCACTTTTATGTTTGCCATAGCATTGTAGCAGAGCTTTATTTTTCGTAGCTGCTACGGCAAAATCGTAGCAGTAAGCAGGTCTGCAACACATTTCTGCGTAGAATTACCATTCTAATTACCATCAAAAAGCATTCCCAGAAAAACAAGCCAAACACAACAATATACTCCTATTTCAACAGCCCGTAACATTTCCTGTCAACAGTACATGGCAAAAAGCATAGAAAATCAAATAGTAAATTGCGATAGTTTAAACGTATTCATCAAAACACTCCAATGTTAAAAAAAAAAACAAATCCATTTTTTTTTTTTTTTACCTCCTTTGCAGCTTTCTCTGCCAATTCTCGTTCAAGCTGCCTCTGTCTTTCTTTCTCTTTCTCTTTGTCATGCTTGTCTGCTCCTGCACAGAAGAACAAATAATTATTTATAATTAATATTCAACAAACCTGAAAAACTGAATCACATTGAAAGCCATACAGTGCTAAAATCTATTCAAGCGTAATCAAACTAGCAGGAAACACAAATCCTTTTCATCATCATCATCATCATCATCATCATCATCATCATCATCATCATCATCATGATCACCATCATCATCAAACTCATCATTGTGATCATCAATATATCATTGTGATCATCGTCACCATCACTGACGTTGCTTCAGAAGAAAATACTGAAAACTTCAGGCTACTACAAAGAAGTGGATGCTCAAATAAGAGTTAGAACTCTTGCTTAAAGATTGTTTTTACAGCATGAGTATACAGGCAGCATATATTTCTGTCCACTCAGTCTACTTGCGTTGCAGTGGTAAAGCAAATGTCAATGTCTAGTTCTTTCCCTCCAAGCTACTACTGGAACTAGGAGGGCAAATCTCATATGACTCACATGTTCCTTTTGGAACTTGCAATATTTAACATGAAGCTGAGTGACCCGAAAAAACTACTGAGTGACCCGAAAAAACAAAATGAAATGGTGGCATTAAAATGCAAAGTAATACCAACACTCATCAATCTATGCTCTTGACCTTGAGATGACACTGACCTCCGGTTTCAAATACACTCATGAACTATCAAATAAAGTACTGCAAAAGTTGTATTATATCAAAAAAAAAACGGTGACCTTTGGATGACCTTGACCTTCAGTGACCTTGATCTTGGGATGACCTCGACTCTCACCTGATAGCTCATGCATGTCTGATCAAATATTCCATGTTGTTGCATTCTATGGTTTAAATAAACAGCCATTCCACTGTACAATGACCTCTTTTTTGGTATGTTTTTGCAAGGCCTAAAATGACCTTGACCTTCAAGATCAACACAAAAACAGAACAAATATGAAAGATCATGCAATCTATTATCTCTAAATACAAGAAGTTTAGACTTTATATATCTCTAATAGTTTAAAGTCAAGGTCACTTCAAAGTACCTACAGAAACCGACTTTGGACAACTCCAGTGACCTTGACCTTGGAATGAGGTTGACCAAATTTGCAGAGTATGTGTGTCTCCTTGATACTTATCATGCATCAAAGAATCATAAGTTCAATATTAATAGCCTAGAAAAAAAAGTGAAATTTTGTGAAAATGGTCATTTTTTAAAACATTTGATGACTTTGTGACCTTGACCTTGAAATGAAGTCATTCATTCACTGATCACTTTCGAGGTCTCATGGGTATACACCATTTTACCAAGTTTGGTTGTGATAGTTGAAATAGGCTCTGTGTACTTAGCCACTTTAAAGTTTGTGCACAGACAGATGGCGGACAGACAGATGGACTGACAGTTTTACATTTCTTGCGATATTATTTTTGGAGTACTTAGGACTCATCTTACACAGATTTGTAAAAATCTTGATTTTTTGGGGGGAGAGGGTGAGTACGCAGACTCCCATTACTATGCATGTGTCAAAAATATAGCAAAAGATTAATCTGTACGATAAAAGAACATCTAGCATTCTTATTGTATATTTACTCCTCTAACCAATGTTAATGCCTGCTAGGTCAGTATTGTTCATTTTTATAGTTCCTCCCTTCCTAGCTGTAAATAATAAAATGCACAGTGTATTTCAACCAAAATGATACTTCATTTACTGTTTTTCAACACAAATTTCACCACAGCCTCGATCTGCGTCTGCTGCCAACCAGTTCAACTACAATATGCTGTGAGCATACCATCAAGCACAAATTTGTGCATGTGCTACACAATTTGCCTTTGATGAGCTGAACTTAACAGCAGGGCTACCAGTATGCACACTCACCTTTACCCTTTCCTTTCTTGCCGGAGGGAGGGTGCTCCTTGTTGGGGTCTTCCTCCGACTTCTCCGATGGGGTAGGTGGGCGACGGATCTGCAGAGTGGTGCGGTCCCACAGGTCCAGCAGGTCTGCAATATCCTTCTGGGAGTGCTCAAAGGTGCGGAACCTGCAAATCCACACACACATACATAAAAGGTGTTGGAGGAGGAGATGCATAGATTACAAAGTCAAACCAGGAGAAAACTACACTTGCAAAATGCCAAGCATTGTAAAGGGAAGAAAAAAAAGTAAAACTGTGGGATCAATGAAATAGTTTTGCCTTAGGATTACTAACAATAGTATACAGCATATGGCTTGAATCATTTAAAACACAGTATAAAAATATATTAGAGCCCCCACTGCCCCCAAACTCCCACAAAATGCATGGTTGTTTTTGGTTTTATTTTTCAAATAGACTGAGATCTTTTGTAATCAGAAAGGTCAGAAATAAGGGTACCATGATATCAATTAACAAAAACTACATAAAAAGTAAGTGTCACTGACAGAAAGGAATTAAATAATATACGGCTACAATAAAATGAAACCCCACAGAATAACTACACAATACCACACAGAATACCATAGAACCATACACCAGTGATAAGTAAACGCTGCACTACCCCACACTATTTCATACCATAAGTTGTTTGGGGCAGTAAGTTGGCACTTCAGGCGGCTTGAGTTAGACCCTGTTTACTGAGCTGAAAAAGCGCTACATCAGACTGGTTAATACCAAACCTTGCAATACAATACCAATGTAGTACCTCTGAATGAGATTCAGTTCAGCTTCTTTGACAGGGTCACGAAGGACTTCTTCTCCAGTGGCTGACTCACTTTCCTTCAGCTGCTTGCCATCTTTACCCTTGGCGTCCTTCGGGCCCTTCTTCTTCCTGCAAAAGTGAATGACGCCCATGTAAATTCCTCTCTTTCCGGTCCTGCTATCAGCCTTCTTTCTGTGTGGTGCATAATAAATCATAACATTCAATTATTTGTAAATTCTGTTTATACCTTTAAAGCTCAATGTGTGATACAAGAAGGAAAGATTAGTTCAGCTTGCTGTTTGCGAAATATTTTCTTCTGAGAACTTTATTACTAGTTGTATATAGTTATTATGTGATTGCTTAGTATACTTCTTCAAATATCACAATACAGTGGGCATCCGTTGGTCTCTGGAGACCCTGGGGTTGACCATCTGATGCGAATAAATGTGAAACCAATAGAGTCAAACACAAATGTCATCATAAATATCATAGGCAAACTAGGACTTTAATTTTGATAGCCAGCCAAAAGCAAAGAACTACAACTAAAATTTTCAGGATAATAACTTAATTTTTCCATACCAACAAACTAAAAGGGTAAAAGCTTAAATGCAAAATATTTAAATCTGAACAAACATTCATAATGCATAATTCAGCAGCAGAAATGAGCAAAAGATACTATATTTGAATAAGAAAGAAACTAGAAAGAATAAGAGTGACTAATCTAGACATTTTATCCAAAAATGGAGAAATAAAACAACAATCCAATGTATTTTGTATACTATTTGAAGGTTTTAACATTCAAAGAATTACCTACAAATTCGCTAAATGAGACATAGGTTCAGGATAATAAAATACAAAACAATAAAGCTTCAACCACTGTAAAATGCAACAATAATTTTTATTTTATAAACTATTGGAAAACAACAACTACTATAACAATCATAACAATTACCAACACACACAAAATCAGCATTAACATGTTAATATAAAAGGTTAGTCAGAACTAATCAGTTAAACCAAAACAATTAATAAAGCAAATCAAAGCAATAACATTGTTAACAAATATACTAAATCCAACAAAACAACTGACAGATAAATTTGTAAAACAGATAGGAAATGATTCCTAAGTTATTCCACGCTCACAAAAAGACAGAAGTAGGACAATGGGGTAAATTTAATTAAGCTGACCCATTGAAAAAATAAGTTTAGTTACTAAAAAAAGAAAATTTAGCAGATATAGTTTCAAAGAAAGTAAAAAAAGCTAAACTGAAATATAACGTTTAAAGAGGTAAAACAAGAATGCTAAGACGAAATATATATTTTAGAGGTAAAAGAAGCATGCTAAATGGAGATATAATAATAATAATAATAATAATAATAATAATAATAATAATAATAATAATAATAATAATAATATTAATAAAAATAATTAAAAAAAAAAAAAAAACAAGAATTTATCATGCACATGCATCTCATAAGTTACAGTGATTCGCGATGTGAACAGTGATTTGAGTTACTAACATTTCAAGAGGTAAAATGAGCATGCTAAGCTGAGGTCAATATACAAATTCAATAAGAAGTAAAACAAGCATGCTTACCGATATATAATTTCAAGAGGTCAAATAAACAAACATGGAAAAAATGCGGCAAATATATAGTTTCTATAGGTAAAATGAGTTGGCTGAACTGAAATAAATATATTATATTATATCAAGAAGTCAAATGAGCATGCTAAACTGAGATAAACAAATATCTTTTCAAGAGGTAAAATCAACGTGCTGAATTGAGATAAATATATATTTTCTAGAAGTATAACAATCATGCTAAACTGACAGAAATAAAGGATAACGCAATGGCGCATGCAGATAGATGACAAAGGGACATACTGCTCAAAATCGATACTGGAAGCCTCACTATGCAATTTGCTCAATAAAGAGTGCCTTTTGCCCTTGTTGTGAAGGCTGTACAACAAAATGTAACAATACATGGTACCAAAAGCAAAATATACTACGGCAAAAATTGAAAGCATGGAATGGACTGTGCAACATCATTTACGAAATACAATGACCATTTATTATGCAAAACTGTTCATGGAATACCTTCCACAAATACTGTGCAAAACCTTTGATGGAATAAAATGAGCATCTACAGATTCTTCTAGCATCTTCATATAATAACATTACCATTTGGTACGGTCTTTTACATAAAAATTAATTAGTCTAGAAAATCTACTGATCAGCTTGTTATAAAAACTAAAAAAAAATGTATCATAATCTTAAAAAAAACACAGAAATTTAAAAAAAATTAAAAGAGCCAAAACATGTCAAGTAAACCACTGCAAACACACACATCCACACGTACAAATAACAGACACAAGTACATGTTAAAACTATAGAACATCTACTTTCACATCTGAAGCGGACACTAATTTTGCATCTCTTTCCCTTCCATAAAATGAAACAGCCTATTGTTAATCATTAACTCCCTCAAAGTTAAATATATTAAAGGATTCCTCAAATCGAACTATTTAATTATTTTAAAAATCTATACTTTCAACTTGTCATCATTCTTCCCAAAAAAGGTAACCTAAAGAAGTGTGAAAATTACTGCACCATCAGCTTCATCAGCCATCCCAGCAAGGTGGTCCTGAAAATAATACTCAACAGGTTGAAACCCCAAGCAGAACAAATCAAAGCTGACGAACATGCAGGATTCAGGGCAGAACGAAGTACCACTGAACAGATTTTCAACCTCAGAATAATCTGTGAGAAATATCTACAGCACCAACAACTTCTATATAATGTGTTTATAGACTTCAAGAAAGCATTTGACCGAGTCTGGCATGCAGCTCTGTGGGCAACCCTAAGAGTGTACAACATCAGCCCTCAAATTATTGAAGTCATCAAAAGCCTGTAAGACAAGGCCACCAGTGCAGTGCTCCACAAATGCGCCATCAGGAAATAGTTCAGAACAACAATCGATGTGCGTCAAGGATGCCTACTCTCTCCAACACTCTTCAACATCTTCCTAGAGTGCATCATGTCAGAAGCCCTTGCAGATCACGAAGGCAGAGTCAGCATAGGGGTAAAGCAATCTCCAACCTCCGTTTTGCGGATAACATTGATGGATTGGCTGGAGAGGAACAAGAACTTGAACAGCTGGTACAGAGGCTTGACACCACCTCCAGAGCCTATTGGAATGGAAATAAGTGCATAGGAAGACCAAAATGATGACCAACAACACCAATGGCATCAACATGAAAATCAAAGTCCAAGACCAATCCCTCAACACAGTGCATAGTTTTAAATCTTTAGGAGCCATTGTATCAGATAATGGGTCCCGACAGTAAGTCCTCTCCAGGATTGCACAAACAACTGCTGCCCTGTCTAGAGAGGAGATGAGGTGCTACAGAAGGCTTCTGGGCATTTCCTATACCCAACACATCACCAACGACGAAGTCCGACAGATCATCACACAAGCCATTGGACAACACGATGATCTGCTCACAGTGGTGAAGAAACGGAAACTCCGATGGCACGTCACCAGATCATCAGGCCTTGCAAAGACCATTCTGCAAGGCACAGTGCAAGGAGGTAGAAGAAGAGGGAGACCGAAAAAGAGGTGGGAGGACAATCGAAAACGGACTGGTTTGACACTGAGCGAAGCCATCAGGGCTGCTGAGGACAGAGAAAGATGGAGTATGCTGGTTAAACGATTATCTGTGGTGCCCCTACGACCTATAGGTTATGGGACAGGATAGGATAGGATAGGATAGGCCCTGACTAGGTTGAAGCCCATTTGGAAAGACAGGACCATCAGTCTACCTTCCAAGGTAAGGCTGCTGCGCTCCCTTGTCATCACCTTCTTTCTATTCACTTGCAAAACATGGACCCTCACAGCAGATCTACAACGACGAATACAAAGCATAGAGGTAAGGTGCTACAGAATACTTCTGGGCATTTCCTATACCCAGCTAATCACCAACAATGAAGTCCGATAGACCATCACATAAGCCATTGGACAACACGATGACATGCTCCCATGCTCACGGTGGTGAAGAAACGAAACGAAAGTATGGCCACGTCACCAGAGCATCACTCCTTGCAAAGACCACACTGCAATGTACGGTGCAAGAAGGCAGAAGAAGATGGAGACAGAAAAAGAGGTATGAGGACAACATTCGAGAATGGACTGGCTTGACACTGAGCGAAGCCATGAGGGATGCTGAGGACAGAGAAAGATGGAGTACGCTGGTTAAACGATCATCTGTGGTGCCACAACGACCTTCCAGTTACGGGATAGGATAGGATAGGATAGGATAGGATAGGATAGGATAGGATAGGATACTTTCAACTAATAGACCACACCCGTCCACCAAACTAATAAACATTTGATGTCAAACAACATAACAACACCTATTGTTCAAGTCTATCCCAGAATCTCAAGAAGAACAAAACTAACCAATTTAATTACTATTTAACACAAAAATAAACACAAATCAATGGAGTGATAATGGTTAAGAAAAAAAAATCCTTCTAATTCAATCTATCTTGAGTGGTAGCAGTAAAGAAAATAAAAAAAAAATCAATTTAAAAATCAGTTTATTTTCGTGAGACGAGTTGTTCAGCATCAGCACAAAGCTGCGACAACCAAGGCTACAGTGTGTTAGTGTAAACACCAAACCAACGTCAGATGATAAGAAACCTACTTGTCCCCATCCATATGGATTATGGACTGCCGTTGTTTCACCAAGCTGATAGGATACAATCAGAATCATTGTATGCCACATGTCGTAATAAAAACAGTAGGAATAAAGGAATCCATATCATCAGACACATGTACACTTTCACACCATAATATTATTATCTCTTTAACAAGAGATACAAATCTGAATCCATTTCATCAGATTTGGGTACACTTTACTAACATTTCTTAGCTCACTAATAAGACAGAGTTTCCACATATGAATCCATGTAATCAGATTCTTATACACTTTACTCAGAATTTCTTTGTTCCATAAGACAGCAGACATATGAAACCACTAACAACACTCCTAACCTTAAAGACAGTATGCAGTGAAAAAAAAAAGCAAACTAGTCCCAATTCATACTAAGCTCATAAGAAATTGTATACCTAAAGTCAACAGCAACACTAAGCCCATTAGAAATTGTCTAAAGTTGTAAAGCTTTTCAATGTATAATTGACCAATCATGGCGCTGAATAATAACAATAACGCTTATTGTAGAAATGGTGGGCTACAAGCCTGAATATGAACTTCAAGATAAAGCACTGATTAATAGCAAATAAAACATTAATATTATACTGTAACATGGTGAGTACATGCTAATAAGGAAGGTCTGTACACATAATACTCAATACAACTAGAAGGGCAAAGCCCATATATGACTCGCATGCTCCTTAAGGAACTTGGAATATTTAAAATGAAAATGAGTGCGCCCCTCTTTCCCCAACCCTCTCCCTCCCAAAGAAAAAAACTAAAACGGTGGCATTAAAATGCAAAGTAATACCGACTTTGATCTTTCTATGCTCTTGACCTTGAGATGACACTGACTTCTTGCTCCAAATACACTCATGTACTATCAAATAAAGTACAGCAAAAGTTGTAGTATGCCAAAAAAAACGGCCTTGGGATGACCTTGACCTTCAGTGGCCTTAACCTTGGGAGCAACTTGACCCTCACATGATCATTGACTTCTTGCTCCAAATACACTTATGTACTATCAAATAAAGTACAGCAAAAGTTTTAGTATGCCAAAAAATGGCCTTGGGATGACCTTGACCTTCAGTGGCTTTAACCTTGGGAACACCATGACCCTCACATGATCACGTGTTGCCTACTATGGGTTAAATAAAAAGCCATTCCACTGTACGAGACCAATTTTTGTATGTTTTTGCAAGGCTTAAAATGACCTTGACCTTCAACATCAACACAAAACTGGAACAAATAAGAAAGATCAAACTATCATCTCTAAATACTATTTAGAACTCATCTCGCACAGATATTTTAGGTGAGTACATAGACTCACACTGCTATGCATGTGAGTCAATAAGAAGCAATGGGGTCAACAATTTACGGCAAAGGTTTTCACTTTATAGGACACAACATTTTTAAAAGAAAAATGTATAGGGAGTATACACTTTTTTTTAAAAGGTAACAAGGGCAGGAGTAGGGAATGTATGCTAGAATTGAGATATGATGTTGTCGCTAACATTTAGTTTCACTGAAGCAGCTTATACAAATCGACTTGAGCCCATGGGGAAATTAGAGAGGAACGTAAATAAAAGGTTGGCATTGACAATCAAATAACACAGATAAAACACTACAGATATGTTTATCATCCTGTACAGGAAATTACATAATTAAATATAGCAATTATACAAGACTCAACCCAGCTAACCTTAGCAAATACATACTAAAATCCAGTTAAGTTAGATTACGAAGCTTCTAGATCAAATAAAAATGAAGTGACTCAAGCATCAAAAATAAAAGAAATAAGGAAAAGAACAATAACAAAAGACTGGGGAACAGAAACAGCACTGCACAGCAGCAACAACACACAAACACCCATGTATAATTTGCTTCCTTAGAGAGGGCAAAGGGAGACAAAACCTAGAAAGCAATTAGACGAAATAAACTCCCTTGTATTTTGTATCTCTTACAGAGGCCGACAAAACAAGCCGGAGAACAGAACGAAATTATGAATCCTCTCACAACTGGACAGAAGAAGGTTTTAATAAAAACAGAGAGAGAAGTAGTATAAGAAATAAAGAAACAAAGACAGAATTGTTTGGTTGCATAAAAAAGGAAAAAGAATCTCAGACAGAAACGTTTCCGATGTTTCACAGAACTGGTGAAAACTGCATAATGCAAATAGGGCACTTACTTTCCCTCTTCGTCGCTCTTCTCAGTCTGGTGAGATTCAGGTCGGTCAGTAGGGGGTGCTCCCTTGTGGTCTGGGTCATGCCTGGAGCCACCCTGGGATTTCTGACCCCTGTCTGTAGGCAGGAGAGCCACCTTTTTATCTGCCGGAGCTCCCTTCTTGTCCTTGGCATCCTTGGTGTCCTTGCCTGCATCCTTCCCCTTCTTCCCTTTCTTTAGTTTCCTGAAAACATTGCAGGATAATGTCAATAGTCAAGCATTTATCACAATGGCCTTCTCGAGCAGTAGCTATAAAACACACTGGAGGTGAGCTGTGACTTGCGTCTCACACTCCCAACAAAAAGCAGTGCTGGATTTTCTTCTTTTTTTTCCATTTGCAGGCTATCTGTACCCCATTTTCTATTTGTCTCATGTGCTTTAAAAGCATGATATTAGTGAAGAATATAACGCAAAACATTATCATCATCACCTCAGGTATGTTTGAAACCTTCGGCAATGCTGCACTTTGTTCTCTTATGTCACTGCCGCTTTGTAAGTAATGCTATGTCATTTTTAGATTTGCTTAAAGCAATGCAAAAAAAAAAAAAAAACATGTCGAAGATTTTGCAAGATGTAAATCAGACAGCACATTCTTTCACAACACACAATGCCCACGCACATTTCTTCCTCTCTGCGTCGCTCCTCTTCTTCTCGGGCCTCCCTCTCTCTTCGCTCACGTTCGGCCCTGTCCTCTTGTTCTCTGAAAGTCAAATCAGAAGTCACCAAGGTTAAATACTTGCAAAATAATCACCAATGCACATTGTTTCAAATAAATCACACATCTCCGCTTGCAAATAATAATAATAATGGACATTTATACTTCGGTCATAACTCAATCTTATGGATTTCAGGGAGGCGATGCAATGCCTGAAATATAAACAGTTTCTCCTACACTCAAATCACACATTGGATTGCTTTGTGCTTTTAAAAAAAATCCCTTTATCAGACACAGTGCTATTTGATAAACCACAGTTTTAAAAGGAAAAAAAATTTGAACAGTGAAGGAAAATAGTAGAAAAGACTGGAGAAGAAAAAAAGATAAGAAAAGAAAGTTCAGACGATGGTGAAGAAAACAGCAGAATAAAAATAAAGATGAAGACAGAAGAAGAATGCACAAGAAAACAGAACAAGAAAACAGCAGAAGTAGGGTAAAGATGAAAACAGAAGAAGAATGCACAAAACAAAACAAGAAAACAGAAAAAGAAAACAGCAGAAGAAGGGTAAAGATAAAGACAGAAAAAGAAAACAGCAGAAGAAGGGTAGAGATGAAGACAGAAAAAGAAAACAGCAGAAGAAGGGTAAAGATGAAGACAGAAAAAGAAAACAGCAGAAGAAGGGTAGAGATGAAGACAGAAAAAGAAAACAGCAGAAGAAGGGTAGAGATGAAGACAGAAAAAGAAAACAGCAGAAGAAGGGTAGAGATGAAGACAGAAAAAGAAAGCAGCAGAAGAAGGGTAAAGCTGAAGACAGAAAAAGAAAACAGCAGAAGAAGGGTAGAGATGAAGACAGAAAAAGAAAGGCACAACAAACAGCAGATGAATGGCCACGGGTGCTTTCCAGCTGCTCAGTGGACAAAAGAAGAAAACAAAAGCTTACCTTCTGATGCGTTGCTTCTTGATGACCAGCCTTTTCTCATCTACCCGGGCTTTTTCCTGCTCGCTCAGAGCATCATACTCCTCTTCATCCATCTCTTCCAGACGATGCTTTTCCTCATTCTCTGCTACCTGCTCTGCTTTCTCTGTGACACATAGTAAAACCATTTCTCTTTTGGGAACATGCTCCTACAGTAAGGTTCACCTAAATGCGATTGCCAAACAACTTAATATACACTGCACAAAGAAAACGTCCTTTTTTTGTGAGGTAGGTGTAGAAAGCACTTCATACCCCAGGCATTCAAATTCATATCACAGAATCAATAAAAACAATCAAATCTAAAGACAATAAAACTCAACTGACAGCATAAAAATGATTGCACATAGCATTCACACAGCTTAACATAACCACAGATAGAGTGCAGAAGAAGTTGAATGCGCATACCTCTTTCTTCTTGCTCTTTCTTCTCTTGTTCTTTTAGCAGGTTGTAGTCAAGCTTAAGTGTGCAGACGAAGATGAAGCGTCGGTTGTTCAGGGCCTTCAAGATGGCGTTGATGGCCGTGAACATGTTCTGGGCAAACAGCGTCTCCAGCCCATCAAACACTACACCACGGTGGCAATCGTTCAGCTGAAACACAAAAGCACAAGATTGTACTTTAAAGAATTCATATATCAGCGATGGAGATTTCCCATAACATCAGCAGTATCTGTTGACACAATAACAGCAGTATATGTTTACGCAACAGCATTTTTTCTACTGTCTGCCAATTAGCGCTGGAATTGGATCTCTACATCCAATTGTGCTGATAACTTCATTAAAATCCAGCCAGGTTTACCTGCAGTCTCTCAGCCAAGATTTCTACCAGGGTCTCCTCAGGCAGCACGCAGCTCATCAGACCCTCATCCCCAGCCACACTAGCGCTGATGCTCAGGCGCCGAGCGATAGGGGCTGTCAAGGGAGGGGGACTGCTGGGCACCTGGCTACTGGCGCCCCCTCCGTCCACAGATGAGGCCATGTTCTTGCCGCCCATCACCGAGCCATGGTGCTTGTCCTTGCCGGTCTTCATTTCAACTGGATTGGTGCTCACCTTTCGGTTTGACACTTGCGAGCTAGGTGCACCCTGGCTTGGCACAGCTGGAATAGAGAGACAACCATTGGGACAAAAACCTAGGTACTATATATGGTTTGCTGTTCTAATTTGTGCTAAAATCTTACATCATACTCTGTGACAAAAGCGTAGGTACTATATATACATGGTTTGCTGTTCTCATTTGTGCTAAAATCTTACATCACACTCTGTGACAAAAACCTAGGTACTATACATGGTTTGCTGTTCTCATTTGTGCTAAAATCTTACATCACACTCTGTGACAAAAACGTAGGTACTATACATGGTTTACTGTTCTCATTTGTGCTAAAATCTTACATCACACTCTGTGACAAAAACGTAGGTACTATACATGGTTTGCTGTTCTCATTTGTGCTAAAATCTTACATCACACTCTGTGACAAAAACGTAGGTACTATACATGGTTTGCTGTTCTCATTTGTGCTAAAATCTTACATCACACTCTGTGACAAAAACCTAGGTACTATACATGGTTTGCTGTTCTCATTTGTGCTAAAATCTTACATCACACTCTGTGACAAAAACGTAGGTACTATACATGGTTTGCTGTTCTCATTTGTGCTAAAATCTTACATCACACTCTGTGACAAAAACCTAGGTACTATACATGGTTTGCTGTTCTCATTTGTGCTAAAATCTTACATCACACTCTGTGACAAAAACGTAGGTACTATACATGGTTTGCTGTTCTCATTTGTGCTAAAATCTTACATCACACTCTGTGACAAAAACCTAGGTACTATACATGGTTTGCTGTTCTCATTTGTGCTAAAATCTTACATCACACTCTGTGACAAAAACGTAGGTACTATACATGGTTTGCTGTTCTCATTTGTGCTAAAATCTTACATCACACTCTGTGACAAAAACCTAGGTACTATACATGTACTGTTCTCATTTGTGCTAAAATCTTACATCACACTCTGTGACAAAAACGTAGGTACTATACATGTACTGTTCTCATTTGTGCTAAAATCTTACATCACACTCTGTGACAAAAACGTAGGTACTATATATGGTTTGCTGTTCTCATTTGTGCTAAAATCTTACATCACACTCTGTGACAAAAACGTAGGTACTATACATGTACTGTTCTCATTTGTGCTAAAATCTTACATTACACTCTGTGACAAAAACCTAGGTACTATACATGGTTTGCTGTTCTCATTTGTGCTAAAATCTTACATCACACTCTGTGACAAAAACGTAGGTACTATACATGGTTTGCTGTTCTCATTTGTGCTAAAATCTTACATCACACTCTGTGACAAAAACGTAGGTACTATACATGTACTGTTCTCATTTGTGCTAAAATCTTACATCACACTCTGTGACAAAAACGTAGGTACTATATATGGTTTGCTGTTCTCATTTGTGCTAAAATCTTACATCACACTCTGTGACAAAAACGTAGGTACTATACATGGTTTGCTGTTCTCATTTGTGCTAAAATCTTATATCACACTCTGTGACAAAAACCTAGGTACTATACATGGTTTGCTGTTCTCATTTGTGCTAAAATCTTACATCACACTCTGTGACAAAAACGTAGGTACTATACATGTACTGTTCTCATTTGTGCTAAAATCTTACATCACACTCTGTGACAAAAACGTAGGTACTATACATGGTTTGCTGTTCTCATTTGTGCTAAAATCTGACATCACACTCTGTGACAAAAACGTAGGTACTATACATGTACTGTTCTCATTTGTGCTAAAATCTTACATCACACTCTGTGACAAAAACGTAGGTACTATACATGTACTGTTCTCATTTGTGCTAAAATCTTACATCACACTCTGTGACAAAAACGTAGGTACTATACATGGTTTGCTGTTCTCATTTGTGCTAAAATCTTACATCACACTCTGTGACAAAAACGTAGGTACTATACATGGTTTGCTGTTCTCATTTGTGCTAAAATCTTACATCACACTCTGTGACAAAAACCTAGGTACTATACATGGTTTGCTGTTCTCATTTGTGCTAAAATCTTACATCACACTCTGTGACAAAAACGTAGGTATAATACATGGTTTGCTGTTCTCATTTGTGCTAAAATCTTACATCACACTCTGTGACAAAAACCTAGGTACTATACATGGTTTGCTGTTCTCATTTGTGCTAAAATCTTACATCACACTCTGTGACAAAAACCTAGGTACTATACATGGTTTGCTGTTCTCATTTGTGCTAAAATCTTATATCACACTCTGTGACAAAAACGTAGGTACTATACATGGTTTGCTGTTCTCATTTGTGCTAAAATCTTACATCACACTCTGTGACAAAAACGTAGGTACTATACATGTACTGTTCTCATTTGTGCTAAAATCTTACATCACACTCTGTGACAAAAACGTAGGTACTATATATGGTTTGCTGTTCTCATTTGTGCTAAAATCTTACATCACACTCTGTGACAAAAACGTAGGTACTATACATGTACTGTTCTCATTTGTGCTAAAATCTTACATTACACTCTGTGACAAAAACCTAGGTACTATACATGGTTTGCTGTTCTCATTTGTGCTAAAATCTTACATCACACTCTGTGACAAAAACGTAGGTACTATACATGGTTTGCTGTTCTCATTTGTGCTAAAATCTTACATCACACTCTGTGACAAAAACGTAGGTACTATACATGTACTGTTCTCATTTGTGCTAAAATCTTACATCACACTCTGTGACAAAAACGTAGGTACTATATATGGTTTGCTGTTCTCATTTGTGCTAAAATCTTACATCACACTCTGTGACAAAAACGTAGGTACTATACATGTACTGTTCTCATTTGTGCTAAAATCTTACATCACACTCTGTGACAAAAACGTAGGTACTATACATGTACTGTTCTCATTTGTGCTAAAATCTTACATCACACTCTGTGACAAAAACGTAGGTACTATACATGGTTTGCTGTTCTCATTTGTGCTAAAATCTTACATCACACTCTGTGACAAAAACGTAGGTACTATACATGTACTGTTCTCATTTGTGCTAAAATCTTACATCACACTCTGTGACAAAAACGTAGGTACTATACATGGTTTGCTGTTCTCATTTGTGCTAAAATCTGACATCACACTCTGTGACAAAAACGTAGGTACTATACATGTACTGTTCTCATTTGTGCTAAAATCTTACATCACACTCTGTGACAAAAACGTAGGTACTATACATGTACTGTTCTCATTTGTGCTAAAATCTTACATCACACTCTGTGACAAAAACATAGGTACTATACATGTACTGTTCTCATTTGTGCTAAAATCTTATATCACACTCTGTGACAAAAACGTAGGTACTATACATGTACTGTTCTCATTTGTGCTAAAATCTTACATCACACTCTGTGACAAAAACGTAGGTACTATACATGTACTGTTCTCATTTGTGCTAAAATCTTACATCACACTCTGTGACAAAAACGTAGGTACTATACATGTACTGTTCTCATTTGTGCTAAAATCTTACATCACACTCTGTGACAAAAACATAGGTACTATACATGTACTGTTCTCATTTGTGCTAAAATCTTACATCACACTCTGTGACAAAAACATAGGTACTATACATGGTTTGCTGTTCTCATTTGTGCTAAAATCTTACATCACACTCTGTGACAAAAACCTAGGTACTATACATGGTTTGCTGTTCTCATTTGTGCTAAAATCTTACATCATACTCTGTGACAAAAATAGTCATGTAGTTTACTTATGTAGTTCTATTGTGGGCTAACAATCTCAAATTGTGCAGCTTACAAGTTAACTAACACCTGTTTAGTGTTACAGACAAGAATGACACAGAATATATCCCAAATGCATGTCCTGATTGCTGCTAACAATCACAAATGACGCATCTTTAAAGTCTATTTTCTGTTTCAGAAAGCAAAGGATGATATGTAGATGTATACCTAATTTTACAGTTCTCCTCCTCTAATCATTAATACCAAACGCAGAGATCACTTTGATGGAAACATATTATAACATACTAATGTTTAAATAAACACATCATCACCAACCTTTTTCTCTCCAAATCAATCTTTCAACTAGAAGGGCAAAGTCTGCATGACTCACAAGCTCCTTTTGGAATATGCAATATTTAACATCAAAATGAGTGCCCCAAGAAAAACTAAATGAAATAGTGGCATTAAAAACAATGGAATGAAGACTTTGATCTTTTGATGATCTTGACCTTGAGATGACCTTGACCTCCAGCTCCAAATACACTCATGTATGATCAAATAAACTACAGCAAAAGTTGCATGATGCACACAACAAACAGTGACCTGCAGTAACCTTAACCTTGGGATGACCTTGACCTCACATGCCTGTCATGCTTCTGTATGATCAAATTACCCAATGTTGTTGCATACTATGGGTTAACTAGAAGGGTAAAGTCAATTCAATTCAATCCAATCATTTATGTTAATGTCTGTTCACATGTATGTGATGTTAGACCATACACTCTTTCTCACGCATGGCCAAACAAACATAATAGTATATCTAACAACTTAAAGTTGAACCATAACCATAAAAAGTAACAATACTACAAAAATGTACCAACTGCAGACATGTAAAGTATATAAGCAATGTCTATTATCGCAGGACTATGCAATAACATTTCAACGGATTCTTCAATGTTGATGTTCTTTTCTTTATACAGTGGAATTAACCCTTTGAACCCTGGATGCCCCACCAATTCTGAGCCCATTCCCAATAACCCTATTCCAAACAGCAAGTACTAGAAAGAACAGTAAGCTTTGTACGGAACGCAAGACTAAGGTAAGGTTACGAGACCGGTTTATCGGTCTATCGGGGCACAGCTGTTTAAGGGCTAATCGGTCTATCGGGGCACTGCTGTTTAAGGGCTAGACCGATATATCGGTCTTTCGGGTTCAAAGGGTTAAAACAGGACATTCATATAAAATGCAAACAAGTACAAACTTTTCTTTCTTTTAGAACTTTGTGTTCCACGAATTTACTGTTAGTTTATTAATAAACCTGCAAAAATGTCTTTGACAAGAAAAATTCTCAATCTTATTGTAAGGTAATTTAGAAAATATATAATTTTTTAATAACGATATCGATAATAATTCACATAAAGCTTTATATTATTATATGTGATAGAATTATAGGCTTTCCTTGCTCCTTGTTAGCCAATTTATCAACTACATCATTCCAATAAATGCCGGAATGAGAAGGAATCCAGCAAAAGGTAACTCCAATACCTTTAGATGCCATACAAGGTATTAAAGATTGAATTTCAAATAAAATATCTGTTCTTGTTTTACAAGACCAATGTTGCAGAGAATGCAAAACAGATTTTGAATCAACATATATAAGGATGTTAAAGAAAGCAATTGGAGAGTTACAAACAATATTTAAAGCCATAAGGATAGCTTACAATTTGACTGCAAATATGTAAATACTGAGACATTCTTACAACATAATATGATTTTTTAATATTTAAGTCAGTAATTTCAATTCCAGCGCCAGCATCTGATAATTCTAAAACTGAGCCATCAGTTAAATAATTAAAATATTGTTTTTCCATATACTCCCTACTCTCTGCAGTAACAACAAAGTGCAAATTTTCACTTTTCTTTGAAAACGAATAATCAATATTAAATTTTGCATTTGTATGCTCCCATTGCAAAGCCCTAATGACTCACATGCTCCTTATGAAGCTCGCAATATTTAACATGAAAATGAGTGCCCAGAAATAACAAAATAAAATTGTGGCATTAAAATGCAAAGTAATACAGAGTTTGATCTTTCTATGCTCTTGACATTGAAATGACCTTGACCTCCAGCTCCAAATATGCTCATGTACTATAACAAACAAACAAAAAAACTACAGCAAAAGTTGTATTATGCCAAAAAGGTAACTTTGGGATGGCCTTGACCTTCAGTGACCTTGATCTTTGGATGACCTTGACCCTCACATGATCTCTCATGCATGTCTGATCAAATAACCCAATGTTGTTGCAAACTACGGGTTAAAAAAACAGTCATTCCACTGTAAGATGACCTATGTTTTGGTATTTTTTGCAAGGCCTAAAATGACCTTGACCTTCAAGATCAACGCAAAAATGCAAAATATACGAAAGGTCAATCTATTATCTCTAAATACAACAAGTTTGGAATTTATATCTCTCATAGTTTAGGGTCAAGGTCACTTCAAAGTACCCATACAAACTGACTTTGGACAGCACTAGTGACCTTGGAGTGAGATTGACCAAATTTGTACAGACTGTGTGTCTCATTGATATCTTTCATGCATCAAAAAATCATAAGTTCAATATTAATAACCTTGAAAAAAAAAGAAATTTTGTGGAAAAAATTGTTTTTGACTAACATTTCATGACCCTGTGACCTTGACCTTGAAGTGAAATAATTCATTCACTGATTATTTATGAGGTCTCATTGGTATACACCACCTTGGCGGTGTTTGGCTGTGATAATTGAAATAGGTTCTGAGTACCTTGCACAGAAAGACTGAAGGCGACAGACAGCGGGCAGAGAGACATATTTTTTCGATATCATTTTTGGGCTATTTAGGACTCATCTCTCACAGATTAGCAAAAACCTGGAAACAATTTTTTGGGGGGTGAGTACATAGACTCACATTGCTGTGCATGTGAATCAAATATACAGCCATTCTACTGTATGATTAGAAATTTTGTAATGACCTTGACCTGCAAGCTCAACCCAAAAACTAAACATATATAAAAGATCGATCTATGATCTCCACCAAGTTTGGACTTTATATCTCTAATAGTTTAGGGTCAAGGTCAATTCAAAGTACTTATATAAACTGACTTTGGACAGCTCCAGTGATCTTGACCTTGGAGCAAGGTTGACCAAATTTACGTAATGTGTGTATGTAATTGATATTTATTATGCATCAAAGAATCATGTTTAGTATTAATAACTTACGAAAAAATTGACATTTTGCGAAAAATTGTTCCTTTTTGTCTAACATTTGTTGACCTTGTGACAATGACCTTGAAGTTTTTATTAGGTCTCATGGATATACCCCATCTTACCAAGTTTGGTTATGATAGCTGAAATAGGTTCTTAAGCCACCTACAAGGTTTGCACTGATTGATGGCAGATGGACAATGTTTTAAAACAAAAAGAAGTCATTTTTGGTCTATTTAGGGCTCATCTTGCACAGATTTTATTAGCAAAACTGTGGATTTTTGGTCTATTTAGGGCTTCTTTTGCACAGTTTTTATTAGCAAAACTGTGGATTTTTGGTCTTTTTAGGGCTCATCTTGCACAGATTTTATTAGCAAAACTGTGGATTTTTGGTCTTTTTAGGGCTCATCTTGCACAGATTTTATTAGCAAAACTGTGGATTTTTGGTCTTTTTAGGGCTCATCTCGCACAGATTTTATTAGCAAAAGTGTGGATTTTTGGTGGGATGGCAGGGAGGGAAGGTGGGGGAAAGGATGAGTACACAGACTCACATTGCTATGCATGTCAGTCAAAACTTTTTACTCAAGCACAGTACAGTCAAAAACATCTATTTACCCAAACCTTGCTGGGTGTGTGCAGTGACGGCCTCCACACTAAGACCTCCAGGCTTTTTTTCCTCCTCTCCCTCCAGCAGCTTCATCTCCTCCGCTCTCTTGCGGGCGGCCTCTGCGCACATGGCTCTGGCTTTGAGACCCGCCTGAGAGTTGCCGTTGGCAATAGCATCCAGAACAACTCCATCCAGGGTCAGCAGGGCAATCTCATAATGCCGAGCCAACATCACTGCCGCTGTTGTTTTGCCTGAAACAGTGAGAACATAAAGAAATGAAAGTAAGAAAGGAAGAAAGAATTTTTCTCAAAATTGTGATCGAAGACTTAGATTGAGCATATGCGCAAAGGGTGATTGTAAGACCTTCACTTCAATAAAAACACTGAATGGAAAAAGGACAACATCCATCCAGTAGTGCAAAGAGTAGTAAAAAAAACAACAACTCTTGTCTTTGAAGGCTAAGCCATGGACTCAGTGTGGCAATACAAATCAGCAGATGAATGTTTGAACATTTTAATTTAGATTGTTCACTTCACAGTGATGTTACTTGACAATCAATAAATAGACCCGAGTTGACTCAACATCTTGGTCATGACGTTTGCAATCTGTACTTTCAAGACACTAAGGTACTCTACTCTGTCCAGTACTCTGTCAAGACGTTGTAACAATGTGGCACATAAATCATGAAAGAGAGTGCCTTATAGCAGCAGCAACTATACTATAGGAACACCAACATAAACAACAGAATGCGGGATAAATGTAACTAATGGACATCACATAATGGAAATAAGACGGCACAAAGACAAAATGTGAAATCACAAATACCTGACAGTGGAGCACCATTCATGATGATAGCCACACCACGGCGGTTGCGAGCAGCTTTCCCTTCCTGGGAAAGGTCAATGCCAAGGTGGCGCGCAATGGCAGCTGACACCGGTGTTATCTCCAGTTCTCCTACACCTCCGCTGCCAGCCACCGACTCCCTCATGCGCTCTGAAATACACATAAAGCTTTGATAAAATGTGTAGTTTATCTATCTATCTATCTATCTATCTATCTATCTATCTATCTATCTATCTATCTATCTATCTATCTATCTATCTATCTACCTATCTACCTATCTACCTATCTATCTATCTATCTATCTATCTATCTATCTATCTATCTATCAATCTATCTATCTACCTATCTATCTATCTATCTATCTATCTATCTACCTATCTACCTATCAAGTCCCATGACCACTGAGGTCATCAAGGCGAAATGAGGGACGAAGCAACAGACTCTCCTTCAGTCAGCAGTCTTTGTGAGCCCAATAAAAGGATGTCAATGGAGTAAACTTGAATATAATACAGATGAGATGAGGTGCTACAGAAGACTTCTGTGCATTTCCTATACCCAGCACATCACCAACAATGAAGTCTGACAGACCATCACACAAGCCATTGGACAACACGATGACATGCTCACAGTGGTGAAGAAACTGAAACACCGATGGTATGGCCCAAATTCCCTTACAAAGAAACTTCAAAAAGTTCAAAATTCAGCAGCACGCTTGATTTTAAGATCACAAAGACGCCAACATATTACCCCCCTTCTCAAAGAACTCCATTGGCTCAAAGTTTCTGCAAGGATACAATATAAGGTTGCATGCATGTGCTACAATGCATTATCAAACAACACCCCTCGGTATCTGTCAGACCTCCTCTATATCTACACACCTTCAAGATCTCTCCGCTCTGGTAATGACACCATGAAACTAAAACCTCAAGCATTCACAAACAAATCATGTGGTGAGAGATCATTTTCTTTTCAAGGACCATTGATATAGAATAGCCTCCCAGCCGACGTACGCTATGCGACATCCTATAACTCTTTTAAGAAAAAGTTGAAGACATACCTTTTTACTGCCACATACAATTAAAAGGCGTTTTTTTTGTGTTTTTTTTTTTTAAAAAAATATTGCTGCTATTTGTGTGTGTCTGTGCGGTACACATGATGTGTGTGAGTGTATGTGTGCGCTTTGATCTCTGCGAGGGAAAGCGCCTTATAAATAAAAATATAATAATAATAATAATAATAATAATGGCCCCATCACCAGAGCATCAGGCCTTGCAAAGACCATCCTGCAAGGCATAGTGCAAGGAGGCAGAAGAAGAGGGAGACAGAAAAAGAGGTGGAAGGACAACATTTGAGAATGGACTGGTTTGACACTGAGCGAAGTCATGAGGGTTGCCGAGGACAGAGAAAGATGGAGTATGCTGGTTAAACAATCATCTGTGGTGCCCTAACAACCTTCAAGTTACAGGATAGGATAGGATAGGATATGATAGGATAGGATAATTAATACAACTCTTAATTTATCTTTTTGCACAGAAATAAAGTGTTGACTGCTGCGCAATCACTCCACATCCACAATCTTCTACTTCTACATACCTTCAACCTGATCATCTTTTTTCTCCTCAGCATCAGGGACATGGGGTGGCTGCATGCCAGAATGCTGGAGGTCCACCAGTTCTTTCTGTGACTCTGTATGGGAGCCTTGCAGATTCGAAGCTGTCTGCTGAAGTCCTCCTGCCTCTGTGGTATCTTCAGGCTTCAGACCTTCCTCTCCAAGTTCTGTAAGAGATGACAAGCTGGCAATCAGCATTTAGAAATGACAAACTAATAATGAGCGTTCCAGAAACTACATTGATGTGCTATACAAGGTGATTTTAAGGACTGTGCTTTAGTTGCATTCTAGGAAACAGGAAAAAAAAAATTCAATTTATCTTTTGTCATACATTGTTAAAATGTCAATGTTCTGTAATTTTGTAACTAATCATTATTGACAGGTTACTTTTTGTTATTCAGTAAGGCTCTTGCTATTTAAAAATACATCAAGTTTCACAGCAATCAAGCAAATTTGCATTCATTGAAGATTTTTATTTTTATGAGCAGGGGGTCCAACTAAGCTTAAACATACAGCAAAGATTAATTACAGGAAGATATGAATAATAATAATAAATGTAGATTTATATAGCGCCGCATCACAGCCACAAGAGCCTGTGCTCTCCGCGCTTGACACATTCATACACCATTTATACTACACAACAACAGAAGGTATATAAAATTTGAATAAATTCACTAAAAATGTACAACTATATTACAGGTCTTTGGATACGCTGTTCCATGAGCATGCACAGCTACGCACTTACATGTATACACACATACAAAAATACCATCATACAACACAAAGAAGCGCGCTTATAGGAATAAAAACTCAAAGAAAAAGCTTTGTACCCTCTTTCTCTTTCTCCTCTTGGGCCTTTCTCAGCTCCTCCTGCCTGGCCTCCTCTTGGGCTCGGTCCTCCTCCTCCATCTTCTTCAGCTGCTCGTCGTAATAGTCCTGAAGCTCCCCAGGGATTTTCTCCCCAGCATTACGAGGTGGCAGAAGGATGGTGTTGTACTCATCATAGCCGCGCATTAGTCGCAAAACCTGACACAGACAAACAACAACAGGTCAACATGTGTGGCTGCTACCCACTCTTGTGTGCCACGGGTCATCCCTGCCATCCACCTCTTTGTTGGTTTTCACAAAATTTGAATTCAGTCCCAGACTTCCTGTTGCCTCAGTCTTGGCCTAGAGTGGGTGGTCTGGTGGCGTAGTGGGTTAGTTGCCGGTTTCCTATGCCGAAGGTTGCGGGTTCCATTCCCGCAAGGGGCGAACTTATGCGACTGAGGTACGAGACTACTGAGGTCACTGAAGGGTTTCTCTGGGTACTCCGGTGTTACGTTGAAACGCGAAGGATAGTATGTCTGAAACTCGCACGATATATCTAATCTAATCATTTCGCTTTGCAAAGTATTCAATAATAGAGTGTATTTACCTTTGATTTGAGTTTGCATTGTTGTTAGGAGAAGCTTTGTATAACATTGATAATTTTCGTTAGTCGATATTATTGGAGAATTCTCTAGATTTGCTTGTTTACTGTCGATCGAAGCTTCTTGATAGGTGTAGATATTTGAGAACATTCTTGGACCGAAAAGAATGTTGTATGACGTAAGTCAGTGATGACGAACTTTAGTTTGATTGGTTGTAAAGCGTCATCGGGAACATTCTGACGTTATCTCGAGGTGAGAGAAAAACTATATATTCGGTGCTCTGCGAAAAGTAAGGAAGAAAAAGTGAAAAGGCGAATGAATGCAGTTGTTGATGTACGCTGAATAAAGTTTGAAAACTTCATACGACGACTCCGTGCCTTGTTGCTGATTGAACGGGTTGCATGGATAAACGAATCCGAGTTACACTTTATCAGGACTTCAGCATTGGGGCTGAATCAACTACTGATAGAAAAACACCAACATCAAACGAGTGTAACATCTGGTTGCCTCCCTCCCTCCCTCCCTTCAATAATGGTATTGGATGCAGTCAATCTAAACTTTCACAAATAAAAACTTGATTTCCTTTCCGTCTTCTAATAGAGACTTGCCTTTATACCACATGTTTGAGTGAGGAATGTGTGGTTGTTGTGTATATAGGAGTGTCTGTAACATGTGATCATGTATGTTGGTTACAGTTCACCATGCTTTATGTCTGATTTAGGAATAAGGCACACATACCATCCATTATTATTATTATTTTTTAAAATTATTATTATTATTATTATTATTATTATTATTATTATTATTATTATTATTATTATTATTATTCCCAGCAAACCAGCCCGATCGGGGCCCCACTCGGGCCGCATAGGGCATCCCGACTTTTGTCGGGTTTTAGTAGGGATCCACACAGCCCTACAAAAACCCGATGCGCAGCGGAGTCGAGAAATGTGGATGCGTAACAATTCGCCCTCCCGTCTGCCGCCCGATTCTGCCCCACCACAAAGCCACGCTGCGCACATGCTAACATAGGCCTACTCTCGCTTCTAATTGGCTAAACTGTCTGGAATGTTTCGTCTGCTTCACATATTCTGCGGCGTACGTATGTGAAAAATATTTATACAAAATCAATTCAGCAAGATATCATTATTTAATTGTGCTTATAATTCTTCATTTTTATCATACAATATGTAAAATATTGTTAAAGTGTTTCTTTTAACTATTGTATTTATTTATACATTATAAGCCAAGGGTAAATTTCCGTGCCCATTACTGCTGGTCTTTTCCGGTTGTACTTAGGCGCCAATTTTCTACAGTTTTCTTCTACAGTTGCATGTGCTCGGATATTGTGTTTGCCTGTGAAAACCTATTCCTCTGTGGTTGTTTTTTGGGGCTTTGCCTTTCGTTTATGTATTTACACACGATTTCGATAGCGACGAAGATCACATTAACTCTTTCCCTGCCAATCGACGATATATCGTCGATCTGAGCCGCCATGTTTGTGCCAATCGACGATATATCGTCGATTTCAGTATTCTGTTTCGTTCCGGTTTTTTGCGCAGTCCAATCCAAGTTTTATTTTAACCAAAGAGAGATAACTCGATCGACACTCGTGTGGTTTCTTCAAATTGATTCGTTTTTAGAGTGTTTTTTGTGCATTTTACTAAGCATTGTAATGGGCACAATCGACAGTGTGTCAAACTCTGTGCTAATAATCAATATAATTTCAAACTGTAAAGTGTATTTTGATCCTAAATAAATTTTCTTTCTGGTGTGTGAAGCTGATTTAGTGATTGGAATTATTCCTCCAGATTTTTTTTATCACTGTGGTATGTAGAAATATTTTTATTTTATTTTATCATTTCAAAAAGATCAACATGCTTTCAAAACACATATTTCAATAACATAATCAAATTAACATTTTTGTGTTTTTTTTTCTTATTCTTCACTCTTTTACCTTTAATTTGATATGAAATATGTCTATTTAACAACTATTATTGAAAGAACAGTAGCTTAAATGCCTAAGGTACTGAACTTTCTTTCCGGTGCCAGAGAAATGTCTGGCACAAACGTGGAAACATGCCTGGCAGGGAAAGAGTTAATATAGGCTATATCGTTATCGAAATGGTGTGTAAATACTTAAGTGGGGACACACCAAGGACTTCCGAAAACAAAAAGGCCTGTGACGACAGTCCCTATTAACACCAGACATCTAAATTCGTTCTTCATGCAATCACATATCATAAGCAATATGTGGGATATGATTTTAGGGTAAATCAGCATTGGCCAGGGATTGGGCATTATCGGGGTTGTTTCTGGTTTAAGTTGGGTTACAATAGGGTTGGTGTTGGGTATCCTGACGTATGCCCGATCTTTGCCGGAATCGGGTTACCGTTCGGCAAAGGTTGGGTTATGGTTGGGTAAGTTTTGGGTACCCCGACGATCGCCCAATCTTTATCGAAAGTCGGGCTACTGTTTGGCGAACGTGGGGTTACGATCGGTAAGTTTCGGGTAGCCCAACGATCGCCCGATCTTTGCCCGCATCGGGCCCCGAAATTGTGGTTAGCTGGGTTATTATTATTATTGTTATTATTATTATTATTATTATTATTATTATTATTATTATGTAGTAGTAGTAGTAGTAGTAGTAGTAGTAGTAGTAGTAGTAGTAGTAGTAGTAGTAGTAGTAGTAGTAATCTCAATGTCTATTCCTCCTCACCTCTGCTTTCTGCATGCTCCATTACAGGGCTCACCAAGTTCATTTTTGCCTTACCTGTTTCTCAATAATACATTTATTTGAGTCACATACTCTGACAGATTGCTAAACATGTTTAAACCTTAATCATGCCTGTATACGTAGTTCTGTTTTGTTTGATAGAAATTCATTAAGTGGGTGATACAAATTAAGACGTTACAGAAAAATTCTGTCTCCAGCCTATCATCAACTCGTTGTTGACGTTCCGCAGCCTAAGCTGTGGAGCTCTGATGTCTCGCCATGATGTTCCTCAGCTTGAGCTGTGGAGGAAATTTGTTTTTATACAGAGAAAGTGTGTACAATAATTCAGGAGAGAGTAATTGTCACCTAAAGTTTTACCATTTTCCAACCCGAGTTCCTTCCCTTAGACCATGTTTTGCTGCTAATGGTTTAGTTAGCAGTTAGTGAACCGAAGTGTGTTAGTTATTTTTACTTGGCGATAGGTTTACCTGATTATTGTTTGTTTTTGGATGAACTGAAGTGAGGACAGTGCTCACAACTGTTATGTAAATATTTTATGATGTATCTGAACTCATTCATGACATGGACACCTGCAGTGAAGCAATAAAATAAAGCTGCAGCATCTCTTGGTCAGCACATTTTTTTATTCCTCAGACTTTTTAATTTGCACATTCACATGAATATTCTGATGGCATGTGAGCAATACATATATATCATTAACAGTTAGCTTACCACAAGGCTAGAAAGTATGCATGATAACCTTTCATTACATTACATTACATAATTATTGCTTTAGGTCAATAAACTTTCCATATATATATATATATATATATATTTTTTAATTGTAAAATTAGGTGCGTCGCGACAGTGCGGATGACAATTTTTGGGCGTATCAACAATGAGTTAATGTTCTTGAGTGTGCGTCTGTTTGTGTGCTTCTGCTGGCATTCTTATTGCACATATTGCTGATGGAAATAATACTTGCCACTATCTGCAGGAACAATATCAGCTAAGACTGGCTGCTATTTATAGCCCCAAACTCATTTGCATGTGGAATCTAGGCTGACGTTTGGGCCTACATTCAATTCAATTCAATTCAATACAACTTTATTTATCCACTTAGGGCAATTACAAGATTTAGAAGCAGCTTACATTTACTTTAAAAAAAAAAAAAAAAAGAAGTTTAAAAACAGTGAAATGTAAAAGAAGGTATTACAACATTGTCACACGATTTCATAAGCACATGTCCTACTATACAAACATAAACCAAACACACAACACACACACACACATCACGAACACTCACCACTGACAGTTAAATCAAATAAAAACATGAAGGTAAGAAAATAAGGTAAAAATTTCAATCAATCATCAAATCAATCAGTCAATAAACAATCAATCAATCACTGAATTGGGCCATTGTCAAGCGTTTATTTTTTTAATAAAAGAAAAAAGTAAAAGAAAAGAAAAGAAAAGAAAAGAAAAGAAAAGAAAAGAAAAAAAAACATTAGTGAATCTTCACCGATAGATTTTACCTTTGATAAAAGAAAAGATTAGCTTCACAGATGAGGAAAGAAAAATAATGACTGCTGGTAAGTAAAACACTATTTTCTTCTTTATAGAATTTAGAAGATAAAACATAAATTACTTTATGCAAGTAGTTAGTCTACTGGGACTTGATAATTGATGTACTTCATGCAAGTAGTTAGTGTACTGGGACTTGATAGTTGATGAATTACTTTATGCAAGTAGTTAGTGTACTGGGACTTGATAATTGATGAATTACTTTAAGCAAGTAGTTAGTCTACTGCGACTTGATAATTGATGAATTACTTCAAAGAAATAGCTGTCTGTTTGTTATATTTGAGCAGTGTTCATTACTTTGTTCAATTTATTTTAAACTCATATCCTTCCTTTGTTTTGTTTTTATTTAATTTTTTAAATACCCATTTTATTCCTTTTTTAATCACTCGTGATATTTGCGTTTTTTTTAGGCCAGTGTACAGAAAATATGAAAAGAGCAAAAAGGATGAATTAAAAGGACAGCAAAAAGGGGAACGAAAACAGCAAAAATAAAATAAAATATGCAAGCACGAGTTAAGAGAAGCTCAATGCATATAAAAGTAGGTGGTTAATACATAAATTTGATTAAAATTAATATCACTGAAAAATCAGCTCGGTAAACAGTCCGATTTGGAAATTTTTGTTAGAAGTCACCAAGGCGAGAATAAAGAAAGCAAAATGAAGCCAACATAAGCAAAAAAGATTAAAAATTAATTCAACACGTAGCAAAAATTATACATATTTATATTGATAATTAATCAAATTTACCCTTTTAATATGGATTAACTTAATTAGGCTCTTGTTTGCACTATTGGTGTCCTGTTCGCTTATGTTTGCTCTTTTTGTTCCCCTTTTCGCTCTTTTCGTATGTTCTTTAGACCTTTATGCACAACGTTATTGCTCACGGCAAACAGCCAAAGCCGATATGATTGTGTAGCAGACGATATGCAAATGAGCAAATGGGGTTATAAATAACAGCCAATCAGAGCAGGCATGGTTCCTTCGGATAGACGCAAGTGAAATGATAATAAACAGATAATGATGGTGAGTATCTACAAGTTTACCTTCTCTTCCTCCAAGTACTGCAAGTCATACTCAAGGTTGTAGAACTCAATAGGGAAGCTGCAGGGGTTACGAATGATGACTTCCTGCTCATCACCAGAACTGTGGGGGAGGATGGGCCCAAACTCCACCAGCTGCTTCTCAATCTCCAGCCTAGGTTCCAGTCCCTGGCCACGACACAGCAGTAGAATACGCTGGCTGCTCTGAGCAATCTTGATAGGGATGCGCTGCTCATAGAATTTCTGAGAAAATGAAAGAAAAACATGTTGGAAAATGACATAGTCATAGTCAGTACAGTTATATGCAGAATATATGTGGCAAGTCTCAAACATCCCATCAACATCTAAAGGTGGAAAATGGCAGATATTGCTAACAATTTCTAAGTCCGGCACACAAAGAAAACACCCCAAACTCACATGTTCCTTATGGAACTTAAAAATGAGTACACAGAAAAAAAAACTAAATTAAATGGTGGCATTAAAATTTAAATACCCACTTTCATTTTTCTATGCTATTGACCTTGAGATGACATTAACCTCCAGCTCCAAATACGCTCATGAACTATCAAATAAAGTACAGCAAAAGTGGTATTATGCCCCAAAAAACGGTGACCTTGGGATGATCTTGACCTTTAGAGACCTGGAACTTGGCCTCCATGTGATCTCTAATGCATGTCTGATCAAATAACCCAATGCTGTTACATACTATGGATTAAATAAACAACTATTTTACTGTACAATAACCTATTTTTGTATGTTTTTACAAGGCCTTTAATGCCATTGACCTTTAAGATCAGCCCAAAAAAAAACGGAACATATATAAAAGATCAATCTATCATCTCTAAATACAACAAGTTTGGACTTTATATCTCTCATAGTTTAGGGTCAAGGTCACTTCAAATACCTATACAAAACAACTTTGAACAACTCCAGTGACCTTGACCTTGGAATAAAGTTGACCAAATTTGCAAAGTTTGTGTGTCTCATTGATATCTATCATGCTTCCAAGAATCATAAGTTCAATATTAATAACCTAGAAAAAAAAGTGAAATTGTGTGAAAAATTGTCATTTTTTTTACTAGCAGTTGTGACCTTGACCCTGATGTGAAGTCATTTATTCACTGATCACTTTCGAGGTCTCCTGGGTATACACCATCTTACTAAGTTTGGTTGTGATAGTTGAAATAGGCTCTGAGTACTTCAAAGTTTTGGCATAGACAGATGGCGAACAGCAGTAGTAGATTGATTTAAATGACAAGAAAGAATAAATTAGAAATATCAAATCAAGAACACAGTGTTCTTTTGGTGACCTGCCATTTCATCTTCTACACAGTTAGACTGATGTTCTGTTGGTGTCTGTTTATATTGACACTTTTTTTTTCTTTCACAAAACAAGCGTAGTGTGTTGTTTTACCTCCTCAGTGGGCATGAACTTGACCTGGATGTTGACTCTTTGGCCAGGCATCAGGCTGCCGTTAGGAGGCAGGATCTCAAAAAGCTGCGGTTTCTTCTTCTCCTTCATCAGCTTGCGACGAAGGTGCATGGGCATGTGACGCTGGTTCTGCAACTGCCAGTAAGCAGGAAGAACATTAACATAATCCCTCACCTACGTTTAAAACACATACCTTGCATGGTTCTCTATATGCTGCGGCTATAAATCAAAACATCAATAATTTCTACTTTATAAACACAAACGTAGATTCCTACCAACCATGCTAATCCAAAATGCAGCAGTTGGCAAGCTGGTAAGCATAATTCTAAACTATATGAAAGGCCTAATTTAAAGTTTTAATGATCAAATATCTTTTTTTAAGTGCTGAAAATACTGGGCAACTTCATTGTTTATTAATGGGGAATCGGTCCTCTACAAACACCAGAATAACAACAGGAAGGCAGTTCATACGATATTACTTGCATTGTGCAAATGTACAAAAGCGTCCTGTTTAAACACAAGAGCACCAGTAAAAGGTGATTTTAATTAGCAGACGTTTGGGATAAACAATAATAAGGTGAAGATTCATAAGTGCGTCAGTGCAACACTTGGAAACAAAAAGCATTTGTCAAAAAAATATCTACTTCATTCACAAAAATAATCTGCCACTCCCCCCCTCCCCTACCTTTCACCCCCTCTCTACAAAACAAAAACCAGCCCTCCCTCTCTTTCTCCCACCCCCCCCCCCCCAACCCCCCCAAAAAAAAGAAAAAAAGAAAAAGATGTTTGATGTTTAAAACAAAATTACGAAAATGGAAGAAAAGGTTGTGGTGTCTATGTACAATTGAAATGTACATGTAAATGAAAGAAACAGTGTAAGAGTTCAACATATTATCAAGAAATAATACAGAAAATGTCTACACAGTTAAGCCTACATGTGCATGTAACATTCAAACTGTCCACAGGGACAAGCTCATGTAACACAGGCTCACATTGCTGTAATCACACCGACTCAACCAAAGCTTTTAGGTTTTGAGGTTAGTTCTGCCAGGCTAGCTATAAATAGCTTCACCGGTGCTTCTTTTCTTTCCTTTCACTGGAAGGGAGGGTGTAGGCAAGCTATAAATAGCCCGCAGCCAGCAAAATGTGGGGGAACCAAAGAGTGCTGCTCACACAGGCATTGAGCTGGTGTGTAATAGCCATGTCGATCAAAAATACTTATACCAAATGTTCTTAGAAAAACTACAATTACTGCCATTGCTCTCCTTTTTACACACTTCAAGGCAAGGTAAAGGTGATTAAAAAACATATACAACGGAAATGATCCTACAATATATGCTTTAATTTGCTACAGAAGGAAATGAATGATAGAGAATGAGAGGGGCTGAGTGCAGCTATTTCCATTAAATGAGGTTACAGCTATATATCTAAACAAACAGAAACAGCCTCCTTGCTATTGAATACATACACATGGTATATACAATCTACCACCACGCTGTCATAACAGTGCAGTTCTACTGACAACATTGATCTGGAGCCGAAACTCTTAGTCTGTGATGCTTTTATTACTGCAGTCCTACTGACAACAGTTATCAGGAATGTACCGTACCGAAGCCTTGGAACTTCCGCTCCATTTGAGGCAAGCTCCCTGGTAGCAATAATGAAACAAATGTATTTCTGTCAGTTTGTGAGGTCAAAATTATCCCTTTTCTTTTCTTTTTTTCAAATCATCCAAACATTCTTTGAAGTCACAGAAAAAAGAAAGCACACTTTCCTGACTTCAAAATGACATCTTGGTAAAAATTCATGACAAATTCACTGGAAAGTATAGAACTTTAAGCTCAACAGTGAAATTATACCAAACTCCTGAAAGATTGACGTCTAGCAACAATTTTACAGCAAACCACTCTACAATACTTCTGCATTCACATTTTATGGCACACCAAGCTTCACTGACAGTACTTGGTGTCACATATTACTGCACAACAAATTTCACTAAACTTGTAAAAATACCTCACCCCAAATGCTAATACCAGTACGTTCATTCAGTTCTGTTCACAATATGCCAATACTGGATCACTGCCGGCGTAAACGTGCCTTAGTGTATCAATCAAGATCAAGATCAAGATCAAGAATTATCTTACCTGTTTCTTCTCCTCATCTGTGGTTCCGGAAAACCAATCACAGCGGACAAACTGATGGTTGTGAATCTGCACAGTGACAACACGACACTCTCCACATTTGACCTCGCCGAAGTCCAGGACATCATCGGAGATCTCCATGTCAGGCATCGTTACATGCGCACGCAAACGCATGGACACTTGTGGGCCATTCACCACCTGAATTAGTGAAAGAGATATTTTGTTGAGATTATAAAAACAAGCTATTATTGCTTTTCAAGATTTTTTTTTTCCTAATTTAACAAATTATTTAAGACTTATTTCGTGCAGATTTGCAAAAATCTGAATTTTTAAAAATATTTTTGGGCAAGTACAAAGACTCATGTTGCTACCCGCATGCGAGTCAAAATGACTTAACTCCATGTTACATTCCATGCCAACGTTTTGTTATCAAACAGTTTAGTTCTTGAGCACAACCATTCCCCAGAAAGACACCAACCTGAATGGGAACAATGGCCTCCACAGGGCCCAGCTGCAGATTGGCAGAACGAGGGTCAAAAGTCACCACAAAGTCCACGGTCTCATGATCAGGGGCACCAGGCAGGTTCTTGACTCGGTCCAGCTCCACGATGAAGCCATGGGAGTGGATGGAGCCGCGGTCCATCTTGAAGGAGACTGGGAACCAGCCTGTGTTTGTGGCACGCACTACGTGGGTACGCTGCGTCCCCAGCACCACATAGCCAAAGTCTAACAGGTACTCTGGCAGCTTGGGTCTGAAGGGAAATGTATAATTAATGCTGTAACAGTCAAAAATTCTGTCTCCAGGTAATACCACAGAATTTAATGAATACTGTATTCATTCAAGCCTAAAAAGCATAAAATGTAACGCATGCTGTAATAAGTCAAGCTTCATTGTGGATCAATAGGTGCAAAAACGAGGTACCAGTACTTGAGCGAATACTGTCTGTAAAGAAAACTCTTATGCTTAAGTTTTTCACACAACTTTTTTGTCTCTCACAATGGGAAAGAACAGGGGAAAATCTTACATTAGCTGGCCCAAATCTGATTCCTGTACAACTGCATGAAAGCAAAACAAAGAAATAAACGGCTCTTGGCATAGTTGGGGGTTTTGCATACAAATTGCACATAACTGGAAAAAAAAAAAAGCAAAAACTAATGAACATCACAACAACTCATCGCTTACTTGGCCTTCTTGCGTCTGCGCCGAATGTCCCCGGTGGACTGGCTAGTGGCCTGGGTGGGCGGGGCAGGCATGAACTGTGTGCTGCCATAGATGTCATCTTGCATAGCCACCATCTGAGCCATGGATGAGGTATGCACCAGCTTGTCTTTTTGCTGCTGCATGGCAAAGTCTCTGACTGCCAAACGCTCCACCTCCATCTGGATCTCCAGGTCTGTGGGCACCACCATCCCTGTGTGGTCCTGAGAGCGAGAGGCAAAAGGTTGAGGGGTCAAACAGTAAAGCAATTCCGAAAGTGAAAACATCATTGTCTTCTGTGTATAAAGGCTGCAGAGACCCACAGGAGATCAAGGTGTAAAAATAGACCACACAAAGTGAAAATATAGGAGTCACCAACTGCACATATTTCAGGGGGTGTTTTTGTTTGTTTGTTTTTTTTTGGTGGGGGGCATGCATCTTCCCTTCAAAACATGTATGCATGCACACCAACACGCTCGCTCACAAACACACCCAACACCCATAAAATCACAAATCAAACACAACCAAACAAATTAATAAAAACTCAACACGCACAAAAGACACACACACATAAACACACATACACAAACACACAAAGAAAACACCAATATTTGTCTAAAAATCACAAAAGTTAATAATAGTGTTATTTAAATAAATGAAATTGACAACTGAAATGCACACCCAAAACAACAACATCACAGACTCACAAGATGAGCTTGGTGAAGGTCCTTTGAGCTGACCTCTTGGAGACTGTGTGAGGGCCCGACACGCTGGTCGCTAGTGAGTGCTGGACCAAGCCCTGCTCCTGCACCCAGGCCAGCACCAACAATGGCCAAAGTCTCTTCGGACGCTCCAGGCATCAGCAAACGGCGAGCCTCTTTCAGCAGAGTCTCATAGTAACCACTGTCGTCGATGTAGCGAGGCAGGTCAATGGAGATGCGAGGGAAAACACCCTCTCCGTGCAGGTTGATGACATCTGGTTCAAAATGGGCCACCTGTGGCAAGCGATAGAAGCATTAATAAATCAAGTTTATATCTAAATATAAGCCACATTGTAGCAATGAGCTGTTTTAGTTCACTTTAGCACTAAGCCACTTTCAGTGGCTATGAGCAACCAACTGCAAACGTTCCTACTATAAGCGGTTGCTGACTACTTGTAGCATCTTTGCAGCAACAAATGTGAAACAAATAACTCTCAGAACATACCTGAATGGAGAAACTCTTGGAGAACTTCTCTGGGATTCCTGGCAAGAAGCGCACCTGCAGCTTCTGCTCTGAGAAGGGCTCAATGATGCCCTGTGATACAGAACAAACAATTATTACAAATTCCATTTGATTTAAGCAACTATAATAAATATTGTTTTTATATCTTAATATTTTTCCCAAACAAACGTAAAACCACATAACATTGCAAAAATGTGTTGCTATTAGCAGATACGGCACGTTAAGCTTCTCTTCACCACATAATATGGTATAACTCATACTGCACCTTTCATTTTTGTTATTATTTCCCCACTCATTATTCAACTTACGGTGTGAGGCACAAGAACTGGCTGACCAGCCTGTGGGCGCTGGACTAATGCTGGGTCGATGTTGAGGGCGTGAAACTCAAACGCCACTTTGCCATTGTTGTGAAGGGTCAGCTCCGCTACTGCCACTGTGTCATACATCTGTTCAACAAGCAGATAATGCATACATAAAACAGAGTGAAGAATATAAATATGGTAATACCAAAGTAAAGATAACACACTAGAACTTCCAATTATTTAAAACCTTTATAAAAAGTTAACAGTGTAAAAAGTTAACAGGGTAAATAGTTAACACAGCCAAACTGACAAGGTTTTTACGTGCGTGCATTATGCATATATACCATGAACTGCATTCAGGTATCTAAAAACATGTCAAACCTAGTAGCGGAAGAGTGGGTTAATACAGAGGAATAACATGATGTGTATGAAGGTAAAAGGTAAAGGTAAAGGTAGTCCCATAGCCTTGTGGCCGTAGGGGAGCGTGATGTTGGAGATCACACTTATCTTGGGCCAGCGTAATGAGGGTGATGCCCAACTCTCTCCCTCGCTGCTTTACCTTCCCCACCCTCAAGAGAGTAGGTACTCAATCACAGTTGAGTCAACTGGGGGCGTTGTTGTTTGTCGCTTCACACCTTAGCGGTCACCCATCCAAGTGCTAACCGCACCGGACGGTGCTTCACTTTCGACACAGTAGCGAGTGCTCCAACCACTGCACTATCCGACACCCTTGAAGAAGAGTTGGATAATACAGAGGTATAACATGATGTGTATGAAGAAGAGTGGGATAATACAGAGGTATAACATAATGTGTATGAAGAAGAGTTGGATAATACAGAGGTATAACATGATGTGTATGAAGAAGAGTTGGATAACACAGAAATATAACATGATGTGTATGATGAAGAGTTGGATAACACAGAGGTATAACATGATGTGTATGATAAAGAGTTGGATAACACAGAGGTATAACATGATGTGTATGATGAAGAGTTGGATAACACAGAGGAATAACATGATGTGTATGAAGAAGAGTTGGATAACACAGAGGTATAACATGATGTGTATGAAGAAGAGTTGGATAACACAGAGGTATAACATGATGTGTATGATGAAGAGTTGGATAACACAGAGGTATAACATGATGTGTATGAAGAAGAGTTGGATAACACAGAGGTATAAAATGATGTGTATGATGAAGAGTTGGATAACACAGAGGTATAACATGATGTGTATGAAGAAGAGTTGGATAACACAGAGGTATAACATGATGTGTATGAAGAAGAGTTGAATAACACAGAGGTATAACATGATGTGTATGAAGAAGAGTTGGATAACACAGAGGTATAACATGATGTGTATGAAGAAGAGTTGGATAACACAGAGGTATAACATGATGTGTATGAAGAAGAGTTGGATGACACAGAGGTATAACATGATGTGTATGAAGAAGAGTTGGATAACACAGAGGTATAGCATGATGTGTATGAAGAAGAGTTGGATAATACAGAGGTATAACATGATGTGTATGATGAAGAGTTGGATAATACAGAGGTATAACATGATGGGTATGAAGAATGGTTATTACTAGCTGCACTGCTGTTCAACATTGAAGAATTATAATAATTGCATCTCTCATCACTGTGGAATTCTCACATTATCAGGAAGAAGAAGACCATCTATACAGCCAAACCGACAACCATCAGGCAATGTCAAGATGAGAAGAAGGGTGACATAATGATGTTATATGATGATGATAACAATGATGATGATGATGATGATGATGATGATGATGATGATGATGATGATGATGATGATGACAGTGATGACAGTGATGACAACAGTGATAACAACGAGGCTGACGATAATATTCGTAGAATACAGCAAATCCACCGACCTGATTGCCAAAGTCGATATCGGTGCGGTCAAAGCGATACTCCACCAAGCTGGCTTCACCGGTGATCATCAGCTCATAGGTGGGCCCACCTTCCACCTCGCATATGGCCTTCACCTCCCCAAAGATGTGGGAGTGTCCAAAGAAGGTGAAGGTCACTTGCTCTGTGTCTCCAGGTTCCAATGCTCCATAAAGTGGCAGAATGTCAAAGACCTGCAGATAAACTTTCACTTTGAACATGCATATCTAAAGAGGTCAATCTCAACGAGTTTGATGAGTCTAAAAGTTTACAAATAAAGACACATATCCACATAAGTCATTCTTAAGTAGGTTTATGAGGCTAAACATTTTGATACGAGAAAACATGTCTAAGGAGGTAGGTAATCCTCAGTGAGTTAGATGCGACACTTTAATATGAAAACAACCCACAAATAACTACACCACAACATTAGCTCAAGAGGCCTTTCTCAATGGGGTTGAAAAGGCTAAAAGCTGCTGCTGGCTGCACTGCCTTTCCAATCAGGAGAGATGTCAGGTAACTAGTCACAGTGTGAGAAAGACAAAAGGCTGGTTTGTGCATCAACCACCTGCCGAAATCTTTGCAGATCGGATAAGCTACCCCATTATTTACCCAGCTACCACAAATTTACAACTTCAAACAAGACTAACACAAAGCACAGATGCACGCATGGACATACATACGCTCAAGACACTCCCCAATAAAGAATCTCAATCTGACTCTGGACACCTTCCTCTGCTCTGCAAACACAGGCAGTGACAACACCCTTTCCCCTAGTTCCATGCAGACCCACATACACAGACTGATGCAGGTAAATGAACTGCACCATTATCAATCTCACCTCCTCCACTCCCAGAGCTTGAATTTCCTCCGAGTCTTTCTCCAAGAGAGCAGAAAGTATGCGGTTGCTGCGCAGTGCTTGTTCCTCATCTCGCCTCATAGACACCCTGCTTCCCAGTCTTAACTTTTCTATTTTGTCCTCTTCCTTGCCCGACTCAAACTGCTCCAGTTGACCCTTTAGGTAAAGAAACAGAAATGAAGCAAAATTATAATCGCACGAAGCAAAGGGAACTTCACAAAAGACTGAAATGTGAAGCCAATATAAAAACACAACGCTCTAGCAGTCAAATGAAATAGGAGAACACACAATAACATGCCACAGGTGGGGTGGATGATTAAAAAGTCTATACACCCCAAAAACCCTATCACCCACCTCCAAAAAAGATTGAAAACAAAGCCCCAAAGCTTCAAGAAGTGGTACTTTCTGCTGAAGAGTAGACACAAGTGTAGCTGTTCTCTATCTACAGCTTGTTTGCTTTCTTGTATTGGAAATGGCGTATCTGTACTGTCACTGATCCTTCACTCCCTTTTATGTTTTACTAGCCTGGCATGGATTGACCCACAATAATTACATGCGACTTAAGATAACTTACTTTCTCCATGGCTTCTACATCTTCTGGAGAAGATGGGACCTCTGTGTGCTTGTTGTCGTCTGACAACACGTCACCGTGTTTCTTGGACTGAATCTGCTGGATTTCTTCATCACACTCGTCCTCTGATCCCTGTCACAGTCAAAAGAATTGTATTTATAACCTACCTGCTTAGAACTGGAGAATCTAAGACAGCGAATGACAGGTGAGAAGCTGGACCTGGAAAAAGGGAGGACCACCCTAATGCTCCTCTCCCCAACGACAAAAGGCTATGGAAACGCCTTTACCCTTTTTAACTCTTCTGAGGTTGCAATCTCTTAAAGGGTCAAGTGCATGGCAAGAATTGTTGAACTGCAAATTTATGTTTTGCTGCCCTGCAAACATGCTGCTACTCCTTCACAATGTTTTGTCTTCATCACAGTGTTATTAGACACACACACACACACACACACACACACACACACACACACCCACACAAATATAATAAATAAAATCATGACAACAACAAAAATAAATGGAATAAAATAATATAAATAATAATAAAAAGAATAAGTTAAAATAAAACGAGAAGGGCAAACCCATATGACTTAATGCTTCTTATGGAACTGGCAATATTTAACATAAAAATTAGTGCCCAGAAAAAAAAACCAAATGAAACAGTGGCATTAAAATGCAAAGTAGTACTGACTTTGAGCTTTCTATGCTCTTGACCTTGAGATGACTTTGACCTCCAGCTCCAAATACACTCATGTACAATCAAATAAACTACAGTAAAAAAGATGTATTATGCCAAATAACGGTGACCTTGGGATGACCTTGGCCTTCAGTGCCCTTGACCTTGATTGTCATGTCACCTCTCATGTATGTCTGATCAAATAACCCAATGTTGTTGCATACTACGGGTTAAATAAACAGCCATTCTATTGTATGATATCCTACTTTTTTGTGCATTTTTGCAAGACCTAAAATGACCTTAAAAGGTTAAAAAAATGTAAAGGTAGTCCCATAGCCTTGTGGCCTTAGGAAAGCGTGATGTTGGAGATCACACTTATCTTGGGCCAGCGTAAAGAGGGTGATGCCCATCTCTCTCCCTCGCTGCTTTACCTTCCCCACCCTTAAGAGAGTAGGTACTCAGTCACAGTTGAGTCAACTGGGGGCGTTGTTATTTGTCGCTTCATGTTTTGCGGTCACCCATCCAAGTGCTAACCGCACTGGACGGTGCTTAACTTGCGACACAGTAGCGAGTGCTCCAACCACTGCGCTATCCGACACCTCATGACCAAATGACCTTGACCTTCAAGATCAATGTAAAAACAGAACATAAATTATATGAAAAATCAATTTATTATCTCTAATTATGCACTTCTAAAGAAATGTAGGAAGTTGGATTTATCCCTCGATGGACCTCTTTGAAAATGCATCAAACCTATTTTGTTGTATTAGTGTGAATTATGGGCATGCGGTAGTTTGGAAATATGTGATAAATTACAATTGAAGTTCTTGAAAATGATTTTACATGTAAAGCCCAGTACTCCAACTTGTATCGTACTTAGCGAAGTGGGTTGTTTACCAGTTTCTATTAATGCGAAATGTAGACTAATTTGCTTTTAGAATAAATTATGTATAGATTGTAATAATAGGGATCTTTCGAAAGCGGGTGAAAGTGAAAGTGAATGTGAATCGGGACTACTTATTGTTGTGACGTCAGCAATTTATGTGACGCTTTAACTTCCCGTGGTGAAAGGTCACGAAGTCTGCCTACCACAAGGAATAAAACTTCGTGGAAAACCTGATTTCCACGAACTAATGTTAGTGAGTACATTTTGGTTATTAAATCGTTTGTAAAATGTCCAAAAATGATTTGAATTTGTATATGGTACATTACTCAACCATTTTAGAAGGAATAATGGGGATCTAAACTCGGTCTCAGACTTAAAACGTATTTTCAAACGAGCTACTGAAAAGCCGTCATGGCTGTCTAGAATCTATCTATTCTGTATCACCAATCAGCAGTCCAAAAACTGTTTTATGTGACAAAAATGAAACTCGAAGCTAGAATGTAAAATATCTTCAATGTTAGAGCACTAATCCATCTTTAAAGTTCAACCTAATCGTTACATTCGTGTCAAATCATGATTTGTTAGAAGAAGCCTTACGTAGGCATAATAGTGCTCTGCCTCTGGGCCTGCCCTGTGTGTGCTCAATAAAATCACAACGAAACTAGATGCTGGAATCGAAAGCGCACAGAAACACGTTCGTTTCGTTTCGTAACGCAGCGTAAGAATCTCCCGGCGTGCCTCTCGTTGGACGAAACGAACACACAATCACTTTCACTTTTACCCGTTCCGAAAGACCCTAATAACTCTGCTAAAACATCTGCACTTTTGTTTGACTCTGGGGACTAACAGCGGTAAATATAGTCCCTGCCTTTTTTTTAAAAGAAAGCTCGTTAAGCAATGCCTGAAAGATCACTTTCTACAATCCTGCCAGCAAAGTGTTAATGATAATAGTAACTGTATTACATATAGGATTTGTAAAGATCAGTTTTGTTTTGAAAACTATCTACTTTATTTGTCACCTTTTTCTTAGAAGGAATTTACTGAAATTCAGGCCTAGCTGTAACAAATTACCTATTCAGTCACAAAGATACATTAATATACCAAGGCATGAACAGTTCTGTACTTGGATGAAAATTGGTTTCACTATTTATTTACATGCAAAATTCTGTGCAGTTGAATGATATTCAAAAAATCTTCATAATTTTGTTCTTTAATTTTTTTTTAGGAAGAATTGCAAATCTTACAGACAAATACAAAACAGGGAAGGTTAATTTGTTCATCATATATATATATATATATATATATATATATATATATATATATATATATATATATATATATATACATACTCTTATACGCACCGGAATGTGTCAACATTTTTCTTTGTGACGGAAAGAGCGCTATTTAAATGTAAGGGTTCGGGTAAGGGTTAGTTGCAGTTCTATCACTAGCCCTTGCCCTAACCCTTTCCGCTCTTTCCGTCCCAAAAACCCATCTGCCTTCTTGGATTCTTAAATTGTATGAAACCAAGTGAGGACGCTATCCGGCGTCAATAAACGGTTCGAAAATATTCCCAAACGGTTGGTAAAAGTCAGCTGACCTAGATACAACTAAGCGTGACCTACTTCGTCGCCTAGAGGGGACGAAAGTTACTTTTTTCTCAAGTTTCCGTAGCTACTTTAAGTTCTCCCGTAATGTGTGAACTTGCGATGTTTACACTTTCCGGGAGGCCGTTGCACAACTGCCGTTGTACTAACGGTTGTGCAGGTTGACAGATTCCGGTATTTATAAGACTATATATATATATCTATATATATTGTGTTGCCATTGTGTTGTGTCCCTGGGAAAGACACTTTACTCCTGTTTTCCTACTCCTTCGGATGAGAGTATAAACCGAGGTCTAGTCTGTGTGTCGCATACATTCCATCATAACGGACTTTAAAGATCCTGACGCTCATGTCCTAGACGGGTGAGTGCCGGTAACAAGAACACACCCAGCATGCACTTGGTCCTTCTCCCCCATCCCTGGCTGCCCAGGATTGTGCTCAGTTGTCCGGGCGTCAGACCAAGCGCCAAAGGCTGCGGGTGGGCGTCTCGGACGGTTTGAGTTAGATCCTGTATCGGCCAGCGCCTTGATCCTTAGGCTAAGGCGCCTTATAAATGACGAACATTATTATTATTATTATTATATACTTCGCATCCGGAAAAAATGCTGCATAAAGCATTTAAATTCGTTGGAAAAACAAATGCATTGATTGCTGCCGCAACTGAAGAACACTTCTGAACGGGTTTACAGCGGAATCTGTTTGCAGGTGGCAGTATGTACTATCGAGGGATAAAAGTCTAAATCCAAAGTCTGAAACCTCATATAATGCACATTTGCCTAGGGAACGGAGACCAGGAAATGCAGGACAATCCAATGTTCCAAACATCAAACCATTGCTCACCACCTCCTTGACGAAGGCTTGTGATTGGGTGCTGTCCTCCGCCAAACGGTTGTCAAACATGTCATTGCTCTCTCCTACCACCTGCTGCCTGGAAGAACTTGCCTCCATCCCCTCTTCCTCTACCAGAGGAGGTTCCTCTTCCTCATCCACATGCTCCTCCTCCTCTACAGCCCCTAGATCCTCTATCACAGGCACATGGTGGCGTGTCACTCGCTTCAGCTGTGTGGGGGCATTGCCTACCAGAAAGGACCAGCGGTACCTCACCTGTATAACATAACCACACTGTCACTACCTTTGGAATCTAATATTTGGGTTAGGTTTTCTAACAATATGAGGGATACACGATTTTCTTCCATGAACTTGAGGTAAACAGAAAACAGCCTGGAGAAGGACATCAAGATTCAGGCAGGGCATTCGGTTCATTATTTTAGGACGTTTCCAAACTGGTAAATCAGGTTTCAAACCCCCATCCGAGCTATAATTCTGATACACAGCATTGCAGGGAGTTCATCCTTGTAAAGACTGGGTAAACTTGTGTACCTACCTGCATAGGGCTGTTGTTGGTGATGTTGACATAGCGTGTCACTTCAGTGTCGTTGAGAATGCACCCAAAGTTGAGGGTGTCTTTTTCAAACTCCAGGTTGGGGAAGTACACCTCTCCCCTCAATGCAATGTAGTCCTGCAAAAAACACAAACACAACATAGCATTACATTATATCTGAAGACGCAAAACAAACTACAAGAAAGAAATCGCAAACCTGCATTAAGCAGACCTTTAAACGCAAAAATGTGTACATTACATGAATGAACATTGAAGCTAAACGTCTACACCCACCATTGGCAATATGGCAGACGGGAATAACCATCCCAGGGAACAAGGGATAGGAACCTAAAGGAACACTGAACCACCAGATCAATCATACTGCTAAAATGGACAGTGAAAAATGGCCACTTTCATTATATATGTATTACATAACAACAAGCTCTAACCCGAGTTAGGTTTAAAGCTACCGTGATCACTGTTGATTCTCGCTAAATAGCTGTATCTGATAACAACACACCAATTAAATTTCCTGGGTAGGAATGCAAAACTAGAACTAAGGGTGAACACACCTCATGAGGGTGTTCTTTGTAGGAAATGCGCAGAACTTCATCGATGGTGCGAATGTGCAGATCATCCTTGTACGCTGGGTCAAACTGGATGGTCAGCGTGTGTTTTTCCAGAAACGCCAGGCAAATCTCCTGCGAATAGAGAATATAATGGCAAGGTGAGAGCTGCGATAACCAAGCACATTTTGAAAGGCAGCAGGGTAAAACAGAGATAGCTGCCATTATAATCACCTTCATGATAATCAAGGTCGTTATCATCATTGTCCCATCATCTTTGGAAGACTGAGCTCACACAGCATGGACCTACAGCCACACTGGAAATCAACGTAATTCCCAGATAGCATCCATTGCTTCCTATAATACCCTTTCTCTGTGTTTGCCCCAACTCTTTGGAACTCTCTGCCCTTCAACCTCTGGCACTCCCAGTCTCTTACCAGGTTCCAAAACCTACCTCTTTAACACACAATTTTAGATCCACAATAATCAGTGTGTGTGATTGAATAGTGGTATGCGTGTGTCTGTGTTCCATCAGTGTCTTTTGTGTAACATTCTTGGTTTAAATGCTTTACTGCCTGTACACATCTTTTTATTGTTTATTTGGGTTGGCACTGTATGGTTTGTAAATAGTTTTAGTTAAATGTTACTCTAGTTTATAAAAGAAATTCTTACAAGTTTTGTAGTGCTTTTGAATATTGTTTTTATTACCGTCCTATTACTTCTTTTCAATGTGTCACCAAGTGGTACTTTTTACTTTGAGCTATTTTTTCAAGTCAAGTCTAGTCAAGTCAATATATTCTTTATTCCATCAAAAAGGAAAATTTGGTTTGCCACAAGGATACTCATTGTATAAAAACGCATTACATAGGCAATATCATAAATAATTAATTATCAACAAAATAAACCTGCTGTTTTTATCATGGCTTCATTATTTATTTGTAATGCTGATGTCCTACTTTATTTGTGCGCGTGGGTGTGTCTCTCTTTAATCATGCCTTTTTATCCTTAGATGTGATGTCTGTATTATTTTTTATTTATTTAATTTAACATCTATTCACATCTGTGATATTAGACAAATTGTATTATTTTTTACATTGTTGAACTGTTTTATCTCATAGCGTTTTACCACATTGTTTAGATATTTATCCTTGCGAGCGTATGTGTGTGTGTATGCATTTAAGCGCTTAAAGCAAGCTTTAAGTTTGGTTTTGCGCTATAAAAAATAATTTTATTATTAATAGCCCCCGACCCCCCCCCTAATCCAACCCCTTTTCTCTATTCTCTCTTTATGTAAAGCATAAGGTCTTCAAGCAGGACCTCACTTCACTCATGGTATCTTAGTGCTACCCTTCCCCTCCTCCTTACCCAATTCACTGCTAACTCACCAGCTACTAATATTATCAATACCACACTTGATGTTAACACAGACAGTTTCTCCTTTTTATAGAAGCGTGCTCAGTGTGCTCAGAGAATTAATAACAGAAAAAAAAGAGAAGGAGAACAGATTTTTTTTTTTAACACACGAAAAAAGCAGCAAATATTACAGTTTCTTCCACTTTGTCTCCATTGGGCAGGACAATGTTGAAGGGGTACTTCAGTGACAATGTCACAGTCAGTGGTAGTGAAGACACATTGCTGAGATCCAAACTGCGAGTCTGAACAGGCAGGCGCTCTTTCACATCCTGCAAAGTTAACAGTTGCAATAATAATGACAATATTGTAGAAGCATTGAAATGGACACTTCCAATGCACTGTTCCCCTGTCCCCACCTTCCCCTCCCTCACCTTGAACTCAATCTGTACCTATGCCTTCTGCAGAATGTGTCATACAGATTCATTTACACCACAACGTTCTGACAACAGAATTCAATTATATCACTCCTAGACCCAATGATAAAATGGACCCTGTCTGCATTTACGTGATTTTGAAAACACACAAAAAAGTTAGCTTTGCTGACCTGTTTTCATAACATGTGCACCAGAGATTCATTAACTGACTACCACTTGCACGTGCATTTGTCTACTACATTGTAGTTGTTTCCAATCATGTGTATATGCAACAAGATAACAATTAAACAAAAAGAAGTTCTGTTTAACACTTTTTTTTTAGACCGACCTGCTTTACATTGCCTAATGAGAAAAATGCAGCTCAAGAGAAGCAACTCTGCATAATACATCACCCCATACAATTTTTTAAAAATAAAATCTAAAACAACAAATATTGAACTGAAAGCAATTTTATTACAATCAAGATGAATTTTTATTTCAAGGGATGCATGATTTGTTGTGAGTGTCTTGCACCTAAATTCATTAAAAAAATTCAAATATTAGAAAAACACACAAAAAGTAAACAAAGTGGCACAGTATTATCGACTAGAAATCAGCGTGTCCATATCACTATGACTCCAATGCATCAAAATCAATATCCAAGTCTCTTTCCTTGCTTGGATCAATTTGCACAAGATTGCCTTCATTCAATCTCTAAACTGGATCAAAAACACTGTCCGAGTTGTCACTGTCTGTAATGGCTGCTAGTATAATCTCCTCTCTTGTTCCTCAAAACACTATCACAAAGATTGTCAATATTCAAAACTTGGCAGTGCACGTTTTTAAAACGATCCACCATGTTTTGCACATCACTGGAAATAACAGGAAATCTCGTACACGAGACTATGATTCCCAAAATGATGCTATTTATAGATACAGCAGAGAAAGCGTCCTAAAAGAGCATGTGTTTGGGGTGTTTTGCCACCAGACAGTGGGCGACTTGACTAAAATTAGCATCTGGGGACATCCGCGAAGTTGACGGGAAAAGGGATAAAATAAGTGTCCAGCTAATACCTTGTCCACTCTGAAGAAGACACTTTTTGTGGAGAACTCAAGGAGCGGGCTGATGAACTCGGTGGTCAGGTCCACTGTCATTATCAGTTCTTTGCCACCTTGACGCCCAAGAATGGCATGACACAGCAGTTTTTCTCTCACAACGCGAGGTCTGGCAACATATAATAACTATGGTCAAAAGAAACACCAACAACAACAAAATTAATTTAACAGACAGGAAAACCAAACATATTCCTTGTGTGTTCACATGTCAATGAAAGATTTTGTATCCTTAAAGTAATAAATCACTGATGATTTGAAAGCTTCATATGTTCAGCAGATCAACTTTTTCATTGTACCCGTTGTACAAACAATTCGTCCACGCTGTTTTCAAACCTTTTCACAAAAGTTAGCAAACTGACCTCTATAAGATGGTGCAGGGAGTTCCCAAATTGAGATCACAGCTGACCTGAAGATACTGAATTATCTCACAGTTGATGTTACTTACTCATTGACAAAGCCCTCAACAGTGAAGTTCATCGACTCCCCAGGGCGCAGTTCAAAGCGGCTTGGTGTCAGAGTGAAGATGGGTCTTGTTTGTTCTGGAACCATGGACTTGGTCTAAAACACACACACACACACCCACACACAGTCAAGCATATATAACAAAAACATCACACATACCCACTTTTCTCATGGTTTATGACTGCAATTTAACAAGACATCAATCATCTCCTCATTTTCTTTTCATTTTATGGAAGGGTGGAGGGGAGCATCAAATAAAACGCTTATACAACTGTTATCATCTCTTCATAAATTAGGAATACTGAAGCACTGACTCCAAAAGCGCTTGTGACCTGGGTCAAGGCATTGTACAATGCTTTTTGAACAAAATTTCTTCACAAGAACTGTTTGGTTCTGACCTCTTTATAGGAATGAAATTGGGATGTGGAAATTTCAACTTGGGATGTGGCCTCCACATGAATAAAATTAGGATTTAGATTATTAGAAGAGACTTGGATTTGACCTCCAATTACAGGAATGAAAGTTTGATCATGTTGATGTACAAAAAAATGTGACCATGGATCTCACTTTTATCTTCCTATCTTGCTGTCTATCAGGGTCGCTGTAGCTGATCTTGGGCATGACGCGGCTGGCAAAGCCCTCTGTGGACCACATCAATTGCTGATGACGACGGCCACTGTTGGTCAACTTGAATGTTTTGAGTAGAGGACGATTGCTAAAAAACAAATGTAGCCAGTTGTGAAACGATGTTTTGTAACAAAATATTGCATATTGTAAATCATTGTGCTGGTGACTGGCAATTACTGATAACGGGTGACTGTAGCAACTGATAATGAAGCCTAAGAATATTACAGATATGCGTACTTGCATAACACAGCAAAAGTTGACCAAAAAAAACCACATATCTTTTTCCACTGACAGAAAGGTCTTGGGAACAACTTTGCCTTTATCTTCTCTTTTCCTATGTACCTGAGTATCAACACAATACAACACCCCACATCCCATGCCTCACAAATTGAAACCATCACAAATACACAATGTGCAAACCTGAAGTTGGGTCCCAGGTCCATAACACTTTTGAGAGGAGGGTCTGACTCAATGGTGGTTCCTTGGCCATAGGCAGACAGGGGTACCAAGCGAGACTGACTCTCAATGAAGTTCAGCTGCAGTTTGTCTTGGAACCTGCACAACACCCAACACAGTTTACTGTAGTCATTCAGTGAGGGTTTTATTCAAAATTCATCAACTCCTTCCTCTTCTTCAATACAGCGGCCATAATGGACACCTTCACAGACGTAGTCTGTTGCAAGGGCAATTATGACAAATTTTGCAAAAGGTTAAAACTGCTACGAAACCGAGTAGAAAGGGATAGAGGGGTCCAAATTTTAGAAGGAACTTATTATAAGGAAAAAACTCAGTTTGCTGGTCCTGACAGAGAGAAGAAAAACTAAGCAAAATTTCAAAACACAACTAATATTAATACTACTACTACTACTACTACATACATTTATATAGCGCACATATCTCACACAAAAAAGGTTGATTCAAGGCGCATTCTCACGCATTCACACATACAATAGAAAATAATACTTAGAAAAATTATAAAACAATGGATGACCAATGAGATGAGTAAAAAATATAAAATAAAAAAATTTAAAAAGTGTGTTTGTGCAGTGTGTTAAAATGGGGTATTTCTTCCTCTACCATTATATATATATATATATATATATATATATATATATATATATATATATATATATATATATATATATATATATATATATATATATATATATATATATATAACAACAACATGAATGTATAATAATATAATTATGGTGGAGGAAGATATATATCCTACCCTTGCACACCACAGAGACACACACACACACATATAACACACTGTGGCAGGTTGGGTTTGGGCATGCCACAGCCTGCAAATACGCTTTCCCCAGGGTATGGGGTCCAGAATTTCCTGATAAAAGGGACAATAAAGTGTCCCCAACCCCCCTTCCCCCCAAAAAGACATTTAGTTTGGATATCATTTCTGGACTATCTAGCACTCAGATATACAAGAAATCTGGCAAATGTTAATTTTTGGGAGAGTACAAGGACTCATATTGCTATGCATGTCAGTCAAAAAAGACATTTACCTGACACAGTCATCCAGGTTAGCAGTGACCACCAACTTGAGCGTGCTTTCTGGGGGAATTTCCCCTTCCTCATGGTCTATATGGAATGCAGAGTTGGGTCGCACCTGTACACGAAACATGACCCAAAACAAACAACAACAAAAAATCATTACCATGAACTGTTATAAAACCTACAATACAATATGTACAGTATGCACAGCAGCTTGGACAAAATGTCACCCAAATATTAGCCCATATATTATTTGATTGCATTGCAGCATAGGAATATACAGTGTATGATATGTTACAAACTGAACGTATACAACTGGAAATCATTTCTGAGCATATCCCTCTTGTTTAGAACACAATGATGGAGTACATTATGAGTTTGAGCATTGACCAAATGACTTACGTAAACTGTTTCTGGCACAATGAACACCTACCATTTCATCACATTACCATGAGAGAAATGGTCTGCCTGAACGTTTTCGGCAGTATATACTGCTATACTATACTATACTATACTATACTATACTATACTATACTATACTATACTATACTATACTATACTATAGGGTGGAGCAATAGTGGTGTGGGCACACTGTAGCAATGTTTCATATTAAGCAACGGGATGGGTTAGTACTTGGATGGATGACTATGCATTGAAGGCAACCACCAAATGACAAAACTAACAGATTGAAACAAGCGCATGACACAGCCCAATCCACCCAGCTGTGAATGGGTAACTAAAACTGTCAAATATATAGTTAAGTGTACGGTTCATTATATATACAGTCATCAAATCTGCCACGCTACAAACCATGTGGGCAGTGAATCTGGACGGGATGAGCGACTCATTGGAGAGGATGATGGTCTGGGAAGAATTCACCAACACAGGGATGGTACCCCAGTCCAGTTTGGAAGGTGACATGTGAACCACAGGGCCCTCTCCAATGCAGGCCACATGAACATGCTGAAGCATTTCAAAAGTTTGATTACAGAAACAACATCAAAATATGAGACACCATCTGCATTTCTATCAGCTTACTCAATAGCAGACTTCTACAACATAATAGATAACTTATTTAAAGTACATAACTCAACTTGCGTGATTTCATTATATTTATATCTTAATTTTCTTTGTTTTGCTTCAAAGTGTCCTTTGTTTTAGGCACACACACAATTTAGTTTTGGGTGATTAGACAGACCAATTGGTGCACGAGGCAAATCAATAGAAATCAGAAGTCGAATCTGAACTTTGGTTTAAAAATAGTAAACTAAATGTGAAAAAAATATTTGACCCCCCTTCCCTTCACTCCTCCAAAAAAAGATGCATTTTTGTTGTAGTAATCGGGATGATTTGATACACAACAAGAATACAGTTTGCTAATCACTCTATCTGCATGCCATGCAATACCAACCAGAGGTGGTTCCTGGCTGCCAAAGATAGCAATGAAGCAAGGGATCTCCTGTTCCTCCAGGATCTGGGCACGGACCTCCAGGGGGACATCACACACAGAGTGGGCAGCCACAACTCCCTGAAATTGATAGCTACCATGTTTATTAATTCATCAAATAATACAATTTATTAACTCCTACCATTTATTCATACACAGTTCATTTTGCAGCACTAGGCTAAGAAAAGAAGCCATATTCAACAGAACCACTGATATATATCCAATAACAAACGAGGGGAAGACCAAGAGAAGCAATTCCTTACAAGTCATTTTCAGGATGCAAGTCAAACTAAAGGGCCAGAGCAACAAGGATATGTGTTTATTTTTGTCACATTTAGATTACTTGGGAATTTGCATCACTGTCAGGTTCAATATTATTTAATGGATAATTGTTGTTCGAACCTAACAGCTAAGGTTTGAATTTTAAGCGTCTCTTCTTTGCCGAGCAAACAAGCAACTGTGTCTACTAAACACATTTTCACAGCAGAGTTATTTTTAAAATCATCCTTAATGTTATTAATAGGTAAGGTAAAGGTAGTCCCATAGCCTTGTGGCCATAGGGGAGCGTGATGTTGGAGATCACACTTATCTTGGGCCAGCGTAATGAGGGTGATGCCCATCTCTCTCCCTCGCTGCTTTACCTTCCCCACCCTTAAGAGAGTAGGTACTCGGTCACAGTTGAGTCAACTATTAATAGGTATATACACAAATCTCAAAACCATACTTTTGACCGAAGTTATGTTTTGGCTTTTTTTTTCTGGTAGAGCAACACTCAGAGTGAATTTTTTGTGATTTGGGGGCTTTTTAAAACATGTATCCAAATGCAATGAGCCATACCAGGACCACTTTACACTTTTACACTAACCTGTAATTTTGTCAAACATAAACAAAAAAGGTCTGACCTTGGGTTGAGGGCTCTCGTACAGAATGGGTGGGTTTGCGATGTTCATCTCGTCCTGTGGCAGGATGATGTACTTGGCTGGCAGATCAGTGTCATTGTGCAGACGGACACAGCGTTCATATGGAAATCTCAAGAAACAGCGCCCATAGTCCAGCAGTGGTGACAGAATGGAGATGGTGGGCACAATGCACCTGTTGATTACACAGAAGGGTCAGTAAAAAGCTTGATGCAGTATATAATAATATAAACTACTAGAAGGGCAAAGCCCATATGACTCACACGCTCCTTATGAAACTTGTAATACCCAGAAAAAAACTAAATGAACTGTTAACACTAAAATTGAAAGACTGACATGCTCCTTGCAACATTTCATGTGAAAATGAGTGCAAAAAAACCCAACAAAATGAAACGGTGATATTAAAATGCAAAGTAATACTGACTTTGATCTTTCTATGCTCTTGACCTTGGGATGTCATTGACTTCCTGTTCCAAATACATGTACTATCAAATAAAGTACAGCAATAGTTGTATTATGTCAAAAAAACTGTGACCTTGTGATGACCTTGACCCTCATGTGATCTCACACTCATGTCTGATCAAATAACCCAATGTTGTTGCATACAATGGGTTAAATAAACAGACATTCCACTGTATGATGACCGATTTTTTTGCATGTTTTTGCAACTCCTAAAATGACCTTGATTTTCAAGATCAACGCAAAAACAGAACAAATATGAAAGACCAATCTATCATCTCTAAATACAACAAGTTTGGACTTAAAATCATCTCTCATAGTCATAGTTTAGAGTCAATGTCACTTCAAAGTAAATATACAAACCGACTTTGGAAGCTCCAATGACCTTGATCTTGGAGTGAGGTTGACCAAAATTGCATAATATGTATGTCTCATTGATATCTATCATGCACCTACCAAAAAAAGTTAAATTTTGTGAAAATTTGTTTTTTTTAAGAACTAACATTTGATGATCCTGTGACCTTGACCTTGAAGTGAAGTCATTCATTCACTGATCATTTATGAGGTCTCATTGGTATACACCATCTTACCAAGTTTGGTTGTGATAGCTGGAATAAGGTCTCATGAGTACTTAAACAGTTTTTGCACAGACAGACAGCGGACAGACAGACGGACAGATGGACCTTTTTTTTAAACCATATAATTTTTTTACTATTTAGGACTCATCTCACACAGATTTGCAAAAATATGGAAATTATTTGGGGGGGTGGGGAGGGGGGAAGGGGGTGAGTACATATACTCACATTGCTATGCATGTGAGTCAATAAACCAATATTTACTTAACAATAGATAACACTCATGTTGCTTCATGCATGCTAGTCAAAAAGAAGGAAGGAAGGAATAACGAAGCTTAAAGTCCTATTGCGTTAGCGTTAAGGACCAATCACCACGTTTCCACATTGGCAACAATGACCATCATCATCAAGTCACTAAGACTTGCTATTATACCATATTCAAACATTTACTACCTGCCTACTAATACAACCTATCTCTCCAATCTCTCTTTCCTCAGTGCAGTGTGTGAGCACACACACATATTTTGGGATTCAAAAACACAAGTAAAATCCAGTTTGCACCAAAAAAAAAAGAAGAAGAGGATTGCAGAAACAAGCTACTTACTTGGCAGTAATGGGCAGAGACAAGATCTCCTCCCCAACATGGTCGATATCCACCACCAGGATGTTCTCATACTTCCTGGCCTGGTTGGAGCACAGCGTTACGGCTACTTTCATCTCGCTCTGAGCCGGGATGGTGCCTGTTGAGGGCAGAATATCAAACTCCTTCACAGAGGAACCCGAGAGGCCTCGGCGAGGTGTGGTGGCGGTGGACCTGGGAGCCTCAGGATCCATCTCTTGCTCCAGGTCGCTGGTGGCGCAGATGCTAGGGGTCTTGCCATCCCCCGGTACGCGCAGGTGGAAAGACATGGGCACCAGCGATGTGTTCATCAGCTGGCAGACCTGCGTGTGCCTGAACCCTGTGATCATGAACAATGCAAGAGCACTCTGTTATGTTGATACTGAGTACTTTTGTTTTTCCTGCTTAACTTCGCAATAACCTCTGCAAAGAAATTTCTGTCACAAAATGATTTTGTACAGCTATGTGACTTTTTTGAGGCTGATATCAACATGGCAAAATAAGACTACACAAAACAGAATAATAATCACTCCACACTTGACATGTTTATTTATATGAAACCAAGTGTGCGTTTGTTTCCACCAAAATCTCTATTATTTAATTTACATACAGTCACGCGCATATTTTGTATCAATAAAACTTTCCCTCTGGTGTTGTATTGCTGGCTATGAATAATAATCACAGACTACAATAGCAAACTAGGCATCTGCTTACCTAAAGACACAGTTCCAAACTTCAACATGGGAACATTGAACTGGAAGGTTGGCCCAATGACTGATCCACTGAAATATTAAAAACAAAGGCAATTTAGCAATCTTCTGCCTGTTCAGGATCTGTTTAACAATCTTCTCATCTAATTTGCCAGATAAGCAATACATTAGCAAATGTAATCATTTTACAGAAAGAACTATTTGAAATGATCCCAATACCAACACAAACTCACATTTGTGCATATATGTGAATGTGAAAAAACATTCCCCACACGCCCCTCCTCCCTCAATAATTACAATACAATTACCATTAAAAACTAAAAGCAACACTCCCAAACTGTTAACTTTGGAACCACACGACAATAATGAACTGTCCCTTGCAACAGTTTGTGCAACAAAACACACCAAACGCACAAGCAATACTAAATTACACAAAACTCTATAGCCAACACGTGGACTCGCCTCAAAAGGACCTTGAGTCTTTGGGGGCTGCCATCCACCTGAAAAGTGAACTCCTCACTGAAGTCCCCCAGGTAAGGTGAGGTGAAAGCAATCTGGATAGCTTGATGACCGCCAGGCATTACAATGCCCTCAGCGGGGTTGAAGCTAAAGCAGGGGCCGAAGATGGAGTTGTTGGGCAGAACGCTGTAGATGGCATCAATGTCTCCCTTGTTAGCCAACACCACTTCATAGGTGTGTCGAGATCCAATGAAGATGTTGCCCATGTCCAGCTCTTCAAAAGAGAATTCCACCTAGGACAGAAATAAACACTTGTTTAACCTTTAGAACCCGAAAGACCGATATATCGGTCTAGCCCTCAAACAGCTGTGCCCCGATAGACCGATAAACCGGTCTCGTAACCTTACCTTAGTCTTGCGGTCCGTACAAAGCTTACTGTTCTTTCTAATACTTGCTGTTTGGAATAGGGTTATTGGGAATAAGGTAAAGCAAAATGTCTGCGCTCTAGTGCGAGCACAGTGCGTGTTTTTGTGACGTTTTTTTCTCAATTTTGCGTCATGAAACGAAGGTCTACAAATCAAGGAAGCGTCGCTAAGCGACTGTACACAACTCAGGAAGTAATCGAGCAATTGTGGGATGATAATGAAGATGAAGAGATGACATTTGAAGTACTTTGGGTTGTCTAACACTTTGGTTGATATGTTTTGGTTGTTTTAGTTTTTACTAAAAGCATGCTAAAAATGCTATTTTTCTCTGGGGAGCCCAGGGAATGGGCTGAGAATTGGTGGGGCATCCAGGGTTCAAAGGGTTAAATCAACGCAATCTTTAACCCCACAAACCTTTGCCTTCAGTAGCAACAAACAAAACAAGATTCAAATGTGACATAGTAAGAAAAAAAACAATGAAAAATAACAGATAAAATACTCCAGCACTACATTTCAATGACTCAGGAAATCCTGCCTATGTTCAAAGAGAGTGACATGGTATTTTACAGCTCTGTAAGTAAAAACCAGCAGGGAATTTAAGTATTAGTTTAAAAAGACAAATAAACCAAAAAACACATTTGTAACACATAACTCCCCCAAAACGTAGGCTGAAGGATGCCTCACCCTCTAATTATCAGTTTTCACTCATTTTTCAACAAAAAGTTATTAAACACAAAATGTTCACAAAGTTCCATTGATGCCTGAAATAGCAAGTATCACTTTAGCAAGTAAATGTTCACACAAAGACACTCACTTTAGGACCTGCACCATCACCCCGGATTCGCAGAGGCAGGCGACTCTGGCGGCCAGTGATGTCGCAGAAGGCAGTGCGGGTGTACTGAATGGCCTCCCTTGGCTTGAAGATGATGCTGACCTCGAAAGAGGAGTTTGGCCAAATGTCGCCTTCCACTGGCTCAATCTTGATTACGTCATCGTCAAAGAGCAAAGGGTCACTCTCCACTACCTGTGAACAGGCAGAGCAATCATCATCACTATTATCATTATCGTTATTATCATAGAAAATATCAAGAATTACTGCCACCACAACCATCAATTGACATCATCACCATATCCCATATAAAAACATCTTCCCCCTCTAATACAAATTAACAATAACAACCACAGCGTCAGCATCAGCACCAAAACCACCAACAACAGCACTCACTCTCTTCCTGTTCTGGAAAGTTCTGGAGAGGATGGACAGTTTGTCCCTGAGGGTGGGGTCCTGAACGCATTCATCCAGGAAGCGGTCAGTGTCTGCATTTTCTTCACGGTCCAGTTCTATTTGTTGTCTGAAAAAAGAAGAAGGGGAAAAAATTCATCAAGACGTCTATGACTTTAATTTTGTATAATGTTACCAAAAACGCTAACTTCATCACTGGTTTTGCATCATACTAGTTTGCGTAATTGTAATGTATTCACACAATGTTCAAAAGTTTGTTCACGACATTAGTTTACTATTATCCCAATCATTTGTATTTTGATTTGAAAGAGGAACAAATGCAGAAAATAGATCAAAATTGCAAAGTTGCAAAGTTTAGTAATAGAATGCCATATAAAATACATTGTTATATACTATATGCATGAGTCAAGTTTGACATAGAACACACTAAACATCATGATATTATTACTAAATGAAAATTTAGGTGCATAGCAGAAACAAAAACATCAACAACAAGAAAAATAACACAACACAACACAACACAAAACACAACTAAATTAAATTTGCAACTCACAGCAGTTTCTGCTGGTCCTCCTCGTCCTGCGTGGCAAACTGCGTCCAGCGGAAGTGGGCGATGACATCGGCCCGGTTGCTGATTACGATGGTGCGCTGGGTGGCCATAGAGAGGTAGGTGCTCTCCATGATCAGTGAGTTCTTGTCTAGCCGCACATTGGCGTCCTGGGCTGAACCGTACAGGCTTACATACACTTTCTCTCCTGCACAACAGAAGACAGACAGGTAGAGGTATTCATGTGCCAATTATGATGATGATGATGAAGGCGGTGGTAATTGCGATTTTCACAATAAAATGGTGATGTCATGTGTTGTTATGCAAGGGTACACCTATTGCCAGATAAACACACAAACTGACCTGTATCATAGCTGACGATGAGGTGGCTGTGGTGGTTGCCAGTCTGAAGTGGATTGAATTCAATGTTGATTTGCATATTGTCATTCACATCCAGCTTGCCAATCTCTGGTGTCACTGAGAAGAATTTGGTCTCTTTGTCAGTCCTGTAGAATATATTTGAAACAATAACGGTGTTCTGCTGCTGCTATATGTGTTGCAGCATGAGAAAACCAGGCTAAAGTGTCAAAATATGAAAAATTACTTATTTATTTATTAACAAAGTACTAAAAATAATCTTCAAAATGCAAAAAACAGAATTGTTGTATCTTTATTGGTTGATGTTTTATGATTTTTTTAAATATTTTATTTTCTCGGGGGCTAATTTCCAGAAATTGCCTTCAAAGTTTTGAATTGTAAAATGATCATTACTTCACAACCAGAATTTTCCCATGCATATATTTGGTATCAAAACAATCAAGAAGATGGCAGCAATATGGCAGTGAGTTGTGATAAGATGAGAAAATTCACATTATACACCATCCACACAATACTGAACATAAACAAATTAAAACAGTACGCACAATTTTATTATGTACCCATGCATCCATAATGCATAGTGTTTTTAAACATATTAGAAATAAAACAAGTGTTTAGCAAGTCTATAATAACTCAAACACATAATAATATATCAAGAACATGGCCTGAATCAATCATTTTTCTAAAGTAAACCCTATCATAATGCCCCCCTCCCCCCCCCCCCCCCTCTTAAATCCCTCGTCCGTCAAGTAATCTTTTGTTTAATTGCAAGCAGCTACATCAGCTCAGTTCAAATAATCAAACAAACATTACAAACCTAAAACAAAAGTTTCATTAGGTAGTTTTCAGTCCTAATAATCAAGCTTTAATAATTCCCCGATTCTCCACTCCCTTCCGCACGTCGAATAAATCTGTCGCGTCACAGGTGTAAATCAAAATAACATGTAATTTTGCTCTATAAAGTTTAAATAAACACAAATATCAAAGCAAATACTAATTACTAGTAATTTGGTAAATAGTCCTCATGTTCATTTCCTAAAACAGACAAACCAACAATAATAAATACTGAGAACACAGTCAACTTGTCATGCTAGTAATATTGAATGCAGGCCAGACTACTTACCTTTTCAACCCTCCCCACCCCACCCCCACCCAACAAAATATACTACTGAAATATTTTCCACACTCCTACTGTAATTCTTTCACTGATATCGCCTTTTCAACCTTTACCTAAATCTATGCAAGTAGAATGACGGATTATTAAAGACACGCCTATAGCGAAGAGGCCTACGAAACATGAATCATTGAATGAAAACAAACGGTATCGTTTAATAACGGGATCAAGCTTCTGCTCGTCAGAATCATAATCCTCATCACAGTTCCCACCGGCACCATCATAAAAATAGTCCGAAAGCAGGTCTTGGAGCTCTTCAGAAGCAAAACCGGGTCGATTCAAGGCCCTAGCTACTCTAGCAGACGACACATCTACTGACGCTGGAGACGAAGCCAACACTTCCGGTTTCCAAAAAGAATCGGTCACTTACTTTGACAAATTGTTTCTAACAAATGCAGCATAAATATTGCAAGAAAACACTTGAAATAGATGTAAGATGAGTTTATCTACATTAAAAAATTCACTTTGAACTAAAAATCGTCGAAAATCTATAGGAAATACTTCCGTTTTTCACGACCCGGCAAGAGACGCATTCGAACACAACTTGTGTCACAAGCAAGCTTCAGAACAAGGAATTTCATGAAAAATTCATATGCCACACACTTTTATGTACCAAAAAGTAGTACCAATAGGGACTTTTCACTCCCCAGACGTTATATATCAATCCACATTGGGGATTTCCCTTCATAGTCGGACAAGAAAAGTTGGGGTATCGGAGGTCAATTAGTGCCATTGTTTTAGCAAGGTGTGATCAACACCCTTATCAAAATCAACAAAATAAACAATGTTTTAGTAATTTTTGAACAAAATCCGTTTGGGATATTAAAGAAAAGTCTTAAATAAAGACAAAGAGGCAACAATCTTAAAATTGATGGGGTAGCCTATTTTTAGTGTTCTACGGCTGTAGCAGCGAATCAATCCTGGCGTCTTTAGCCGGGTTTTGTCATGCGGCAACACATATCATGATCAAGATTATAACATACACAATTTGTTGAATATCATAAAAATAAAAGTTAAGCTAACTTTTCAGTTTGTAGCGTAAACTTGGCGTCTCTGTTGCCAATGTTGCGGATGAGGAGTGTGCGGGTGTTGGGATACTTGACAGGGCAGGTAGGGAAGTGAACATCGTCTGGAAAGTCCAAGATCGCGCGTGCTCCGATGGCGTGGACGGGCACCACAAACTTCTCTCGCTCCGTGTGGCAGATCAACTCATGCTCATAGTCCTGAGATGCACAGACATCACAACAGTTTTGAACTAAAATGCTGACCAAAAAACAGCTGAAACAGTTTGATTCTTAGTCCATGAGATGAAACCATTGCACTAGGTGTCATCTCAGTTTTGAAATCATAACCCATAAGTGTTTTAAGTTGTTGATGAATTTTCTTGATTATGATACAAGATATGTGCCACCTGTTAGTGAAATACAGAATATTTTGACGTGTGCAGAGTTTGCTTCAGGACACAGAAGAAAAAGAAGGTGCACTGCTTTAAAGAATCACATGCTGAATGCATCATCAGTGAGCACAAGCTTCTGAAAACGTATCATAAAACAAAAACTACAGAAATGTATAAAGAGAATGGCATTTATATTGTTCACCTTCTTCTCATCTGGCATGAACTGGATGTGGAAAGTTGTGGGGAGACCTGGCCCGACTTTGCAGCCCACGTTGTTGGGGCTGATGATTTTGAAGTACGGAGAGTCTGTCTGGGTCACCTTCACCAATCGGGGGACCTGCACAAAAACGACAACATAAACCCCACAATAAACAAACAGAGCATTCACCACAGAATATGTGTATACAATGATAAAAGAAAACTCAGAATATTCTATGTGTGATTTTAGTCCAAAAAATTACAACATTCAAGTAAAAACTTTACCAACAGTCCAATGGTAGCAAATTTGCCCACAAAAATCATAATGCATCGAGCTACCAAGGGAGCAATACCTCGATGTAATGTGCATGCAACTGCCTGCCCCAATATTTGTCTGTGTGTAATTATTTTCTCATCTGTCTAATCATTTATTTTTTCTGTCTTTGGGTCTGTTTTTCACCTTGTCATTGTTCCTGAGGACAAGAGGAACCTCATACACTTCAAATGGTTCAAAATTCTGAAAGTACACTTCTGAAGGGAACGGTTGGAACAGGGGTTCGTCGATGCTGACTTGTGAAAACTGAAACACAAAGGACAATAAAAATGAAACAATGTCCAACAATAAAATTGTGTTCAATAAAAACATTATTTTCTGCAAGAAATACATTAAAAGATCACATTTGTTCAACTTACATAAACAACATAAGCACCATTACAACAATCAAACTTATCAATCTTTTCCCCTGTACATGTCATATATATATAATAACAAAACACAGTATTTTAGGCTATTCTTCCTTTCTTCCATTCCGTTCTGTCCACCAATAACAGTAGAAGTATGAACAATTACAGCTTGTACATTCAATTCAATTAAATTATTTATTTTCTGTTCACATATGTGTGATTGGGGTGTCGGATAGCGCAGTGGTTGGAGCACTCGCTACTGTGTTGCAAGTTAAGCACCGTCCAGTGCAGTTATGTTTGTTTGTTTGTTTGTTTATTTCATTTAACGTCTATTCACCGAAGTGATTTTAGACAAAAAATGTGCATCCACATGCAGTTAGCACTTGGATGGGTGACTGCTAAACGTGAAGCGACAAATAACAACGCCCCCAGTTGACTCAACTGTGACTGAGTACCTACTCTCTTAAAGGTGGGGAAGGTAAAGCAGCGAGGGAGAGAGATGGGCATCACCCTCATTACGCTGGCCCAAGATAAGTGTGATCTTCAACACACGGCCACAAGGCTATGGGACCACCTTTACCTTTACCTTTTTATATGTGTAATTTTATGTCAGTCATTCTCATGCATAAAAACACAAACATATAGCCAACTCTAGCAATGTAAAGTTTGAACCATAACCATAGAAAGTTACATTACTACAAAAGTGTACAAACAGCAGACAAGCTTGTTCCTTACTCATTTAAGTCTCCCATATGAAACGCCATCATCATCACTGCCACCACCACCAACAACAACATAACATATCTTTATCACCTCCAAAAGGAATTACAGATGTGTTGCAACAACAACTTACCCTCTGCAGTGAAGTATCTCCCATATCCAGCAGCTCAACCTTACGAGGCAGTCGCATGATGTGAGTGTTGGCCAGTTTCTGTTCAGTGCTCAGCTTCATGTCGAACAGAAACTTGCTTGGTGTCAGCTGAAAGTATGATGATCATCTTCTTTTAGTACCATCAAGTAAAAATGCAACTTCTAAAGTGCACAAATAGAAATATAACGATATAGAATTCTAAACTAGAAGGGCAAAGCACATATGACTCACATGCTCCTTATGGGTCTCACAATATTAAAGGTTTTGCAGATTAATTCGGACATGTAGAGGGTGTTGTCAAGTATGACACCAAAGTTTTTGACAGAATATGACAAAGGAATAGTGGTTTGCCCAAGACTGACACTGTATACAGGGGAAGAAGACAGGTTGTGTTTGCTACCTGTGAACATAACTTCAGTTTTGTTAGCATTGAGGTGGATCTTGTTGGCAGTCATCCAGTTAGGAATGTTTTCAAAGCAGTCAGACATTTTGGTCAGAATAGATATGGAAGGTATTGAGGAGTGTCACTGTTTTTAAGCTGTGTATCGTCTGTGTAGAAATGGTGGAGAATGTCATGCTTTTGGATGATCTGAGACAGAGGAGATGTGTAAAGGGTGAATAGAACAGGGCCTAGAACTGATCCCTGAGGAACACCGAAGACAAGTCTGGACGTTCAGAAAGGTGTCTGTTGATGCGGACAGATTGGAAACGATCAGAAAGATAAGAATGAAACTAGCGTAGGACACTGTCTTTTGTTCCAAAAGAGTTCTCAAGGCGTTGAAGCAGGAAGGAATGATCGATAGTGTCAAAAGCGGCTGAGATCAAGAAAAGTCAACAAAGAGATTTTATCAGAGTCAGTGGCAGAGAGGATGTCACTCACGATGTGAAGAAGAGCTGATTCAGTAGAGTGGTGAGAACGGTAGGCAGACTGGAACGGACAGAACAAGCTGTTGGAAGAGAGATGATGGTTGAGCTGTTTCAGGACAACCTTCTCCAGGAGTTTGGATAGGAAAGAGAGATTAGAGAAAGGCGATAGTTCTTCAAGTCTTCTGGATCAAGGTTTGATTTCTGAAGTAGTGGCTGCATGATGGCAGATTGGAAACAGAAGGGAACAGAACCAGATTGCAAGAGATGATTACATTGGTGAGGCTGGAAGGTCAGTGATACAATCTTTGAAAAATGAGGTAGGGAAAGGATCCAGCTCACATGTCTTAAACGACATGGTGCTGAGAATTTCAGCCATTTCAGTTTGTGAGACAGTATGAAAGGAGAAGAGTGGCAAGCCAGAGAAAGACTGATCATGAGGACATGGTTGACAAGGTGTGTCATCAAGATTTATGCGAATAGCTTCAATTTTAGAGGTAAAGAAGTTTGAAAAGGATGAAGGTAGTTCAGAAAGTTCAATTTTTGTTGGAAAAGGAGAAGTGGTGGTTTTCACCAGGAGGTCATTCATAGTATAAAATAGTTCTTTGTAAGAAGTAGAGCTCTCAATCTTTCTGTTGTAGTAAGTAATGTTTTTTAGCTGCAGAGATGGCTTTTCAGAAATCACACTTGCGCTTCTGATAGGTCTGTTTGTCAACTGTCAGTTTGGATGACTGCTACATGCGCTCGGCCCTAAGCCACTCCAGTTTGGCCTTGCTTATGTCGGGAGAGAACCACAGAACAGATGGACGGTCAGAGGTGAGGTGGTAGGAACATGGAGCATGTTTGTCAAGGAGATGGCTGAGAGTAGCATGGAAGAAAGAAGCAGGTTTGGTGTCAGGAGGAGAAGAAGAAACTAAAAGGACATCTTCAGAAGAGAAGGTTTTCTTGTCAATGTTTTTCAAGTTGCAGCAGGTGATTGTGATTTTTTTTATTTTGAGGAGGACAGACAGCGTAGTGGTCAGACTCAAGATCTTGTAATACAATGACATGAGAGAGAATGTTGTTGGACTGTCTAGCAATTGCATAGTCATTGATGTGCTCAGAGAGAGAGGGCGTGTAGGTTCAGAAATAGATAGTGTAAATACCTATGCTAACCGACTTTGGGCAGCTTTGGTGACCGTGACCCTGGAGTGAGGTTGTATAGTATTTGTTTCTTGTTGATATCTATCATGCATCAAAAAATCATAAGTTCAATATTAATAATTTAGAGAAAAAAGTGAAATTTTGTTAACATTTTTCATTTTTTAACTAACATTTGTTGAACTTGTGTCCCTGATCTTGAAATGCAGTAATTCATTCACTGATTATTTATGAGGTCTCATGGGCAAACACCATCTTACCAAGTTTGATTGTGATAGTTAAAATAGGTCATGAGTACTTAGCCACTTTAAAGTTTTGCACAGACAAACGGCGGACAGGTGTCAGACAGAAGGACAAACGGACATTGTTTTAAATATAATTTTTGAACTATTTAGGAATCATCTCGATTCTCGCACAGATTTTAAAAATCTTGCTTTTTTTTTGGGGGGGGGGGGTGGAGGAGGGGAGGTGGGGGGTTGGGCGGTGGGGGAGAGGGGTGAGTACATAGACTCATCATGTGATTGGAAAAGGTTCATTAATACATCCAATAAGTAGCAGTAGTGATAGTAGTAGTATTAGTATGAACATCTTTGCTAGTATTAGTCGAATGCAGAGGTAGCAGTAGGGTGGTAAAGCTTTTATTTGTCCCTTCATGATGCGATGATTATTTACAACAACACGGTTGGGTCAAAACATGCAATTTTCCAATCAGTTAATTTCCAATTAGTAACTCTTTTCATCAAACTATTTTACCACATCCCAACCTTTCCAAGGTACCAGTTTTATGCAGCTTCTGGATAATTCTACAAATTTGGGCTCTTTGTCATGCAGATTTTCAAATGATTTTGTTGATAGTACATGTTTAAGATTAGAAGTTTATATCAATGTTTAGCAGCTTTGTTACTATAACAATGCTGCCTTAACCCTTAGACTAGGTTTTTACCTTTAACAAAAGGGTTGCCATCTTTATTTCTCACATTATCATAACGCATACTCTCAAAGAATTGATCCCACTGCAAATCAACAAGTACATTACATATGCGATAGGTTTCAAGGGGATCACCATTAGAGAGAGGCAGCGCAACTAGCAAAATCTGTTGAAAACATTCAACACTCCAACATAGCAACAATGCAATGAAAATCTTAACTTCAGTTTCAAAACTCTGTCTAAAATGGTACCCAAAACAGGATAGATGGGAAAGAAAATGAGAACAGTACATGTATTATCACAAGCAGTACTAAACAAACTGTGGGGCCCAAAATAAGATAGAGTGAAAGAAAATAACAGTAACGTTTCAAGCAGTGATAAACAAACTGGCCAAATTCAACAACAATGATACCAGTGGCTGAACAGGGATATTCAGGTCGCGAACGAGCACAGGTTGCAAGAATTTGTGCGAGAGCTTGGCTTTGAAAATGTTCTTCCTTGGTTTGTGTTTTGGCTGAGCAAAATGGATAAAAATATTAATGTTTGTATATATATATATATAATTTCATCATCCTTAACCACAAAGATGACTAAAACAGCATTAAAAAAAAACACAACTATATTACAAAGTCAAATTAAAAGTATACTGACCACTGTTTTGACTTCATCATCTCGCACAAGTTTTGGATTGCGTGGAGCGATCACTTTGGATTTGTAGTTCTGGGCTTCATCCCCCAACAGTTCCAGGGTACCAGTGGTACCCACCACTTCTCCAAATGGTCCAAGAGGCATTCTGATAAGAAAATATAAAAACGTAATTATACATTTCCATCCATATTCTTAATAATAAATATTCACACTGAGTTTTGCAGCTGGTAGGCTGGGTGGCAACTCATAATGAGTGCCAGATCAGCTAAATGATGATCTGATATTGTCAACGGAGAAATCAGAAAGCGATTAGCTCTGGAATCTATAGCTACTAAAGAACAATCAGACAGAAACAAGCTTTCCAATAAGTGCCCCGATGCTACAAATGCAATGATTCAGATTCAGAAACAATCACTGTTTGTTGCAACCATAATAAGAAAACTATATATCACACAACAATGTGAATGTGAATGAAAATTACAAATTTACGAGAAATCGATTAAGAAGGCTTTGCTTTTCATATGAAAACAAACAAACAAGTAGAAACAAACAAGACAAAGACTGAGTTTAAATATTCGCAAAAGTTAACTAAAACAATATTTACCTGACGTTTCAAACACCTAGACAATTCATCAGTTAGGACTTGTTATGGAACGCCATCTTGCTACTGTTACTATGGTCTCTAGTTTCCATAACCCAGAGTGAGCCGCTTCACGATTGGTCAAACACCGAAATAACAACCAATGAAAGAAGCATTGACAGTGAAAGTATATTTTTGGCGGGGATTAATCATTCACGCTATTCTTTCTTTTATTTAGAATACAATTATATTATAAAAATGCCATGAATATCTCAAAAACTTTAAATACAAAAACTCACATGTTTATGAAACTATTAGAAGAACAAAAAACAACCCAACAACATTCCTTATAGCTATAGAACCTCTTGATGCCATTACTTGTTTACCCTTTTAGGCCTCAAATTCATTAAATATCAGTTTGGGAAGAGTATTTGCAGAATAAAAACAATAAAATAAAAATAATGTACTGTGGATTTGCTTTAGTACTAATTATTTTGTATGTCTTTTCATACAAAATACAAAGTAAGCAACTTTGTATGACGTCAGCACCTTCAGTGCACATCCTTAGAGAATGGATAGGGGCGATCGACCTTGGATTTGCGTCAGCCCGAAGGGTTGGGTAGCAGGAGGGTTGAAACACGACTATTCAGTCCAATTTGGGGGAAAGATCAACGAAATCAGAACTTGAAAATGAAGGTTTGGACCTGCGAACACACATTTGAGTAAGTATTTCTTCTACATTTTATTCATGATTCTTTTCTTTATTAGAACAGTGACACAAAGTCAAACAAGTGGGGCAGCATGCTTCCTCATCAGGCTCATGTACACTGCCATTTTTAGTAACTGCGTTGAGGTCAAAGTTCTAGTCCATTTTAAGTTGCCGGTAATTTAGTTTGCGTTCAATTAAAAAGAGCATTCAGGTAATGTCCTATGCAAGTACCGTGATATTTACGGTTTATAAATTACATATTTTTGTAATATATTTGTTTTGTTGCCATGGCATTAATTAAAATTTCTTATTTGTCACTGTAGTAGACAGTAGTGTATGAAATCATGTTTTTTGTCATTTGTGCAATGTCACATGACATGTGAATGTTCCTATGAAATATCATTTGGAGAAGTTTGCTCACTGGTGCTGTGGAATACTATACATTCACTATCTCGTATCATGGTAAGGATGTAATGCGTAATATTTGTGTAATATATAAAATTGTAGATTTCTCTGTACAGTGAGTACATAATATTAAAAATAAATGTGCAAGGTAATTGAATTTGAAGGGTAATATGATCATAGTATACTGAGGTCGTAAAATTAAGTCAGTTTTACTCCATTGGACCCAATTATCTGTCTCACTGATTTTACCAGTTTATTCATGAAATAATCATATAATGTTTTAATCCTATTTATTATATTTTTTTATGTTTTATTCTCTGCAGCCACCCTTGGGAGACAGTTGTTACAGCACTATGGCGGAAATACCCCAACCCCCACAACACAGCTGTAGTAGGCATGGATGTAGTAGATCGCACAATTGAGAATGGAGTTCTGAAAACTCACAGACTTTTGAGCACATCATGGGGTTTGCCTGTATGGGTCACAAAAGTAAGTTTGTAAAGTGTTGGTTTTGCAAGCTAATGGGAGCTGTGCATTCATTGCTAACTGATGGCAGTGCATGATGATGTGCATTGTTTTTTTATTTGTAAAGTTCAAAGTGCTGTACAGTGAGAAGTGGCTCAGTACTTGACTTGGTTAACCTTTTTTTAAAATTACAGCACACACATATATATATATATATATATATATATAGTTTATGACTTTGTTGAAAGGGTTTTGTTTCCTTCTTTTGACTTTAGGTTTTGAAATTTAAGTTTCAGCTTCATGTTGCCTCTTTTTTTGAAACAGTTCCTTACACCAGTAATTTGGCGACAAGTTATTTTTAATTAATAATTGATTCATTGATTTGTTTATTTTGCTTGCAGATGATTGGGATGGCAGAAGTATGCTATGCTAGTGAACACTCCGAAGTTGACCCGTGGAATAAACAATTTACGATGAAAACAAGAAATGTAAGTATTTCTATTGCTTTTATGGTGAGAAGGGGGGGGGGGGGGGGGGAGGGAGATTAGAGGGTAAACCTATTTATGTACTTTTCTTGGGTCTCATTCCAACAGTTATTTTGTATGCACATATCAGTATTGTCTTTTCTTCGCCTGAATTAGTTGTTTGACAAGTATTTTGCTTTTTGTATCTATTTGAATTTGCTTATTTGTTCTCTCTAAATTTATATAATTATCCATATGTTTGTAAGTTCTTTGGCCAGTTTTGTGTATATGAGTCATTCTTTGCTATTGGAGACTTTGGGGGGTTGGTCACATTAAATCGTTTCACAGCCTAACCTATGTCTTAAATTATTATACACTTGCATTCGACCCTGTCTCAAAAGGTGGCATCACTAGTGTGTCACAGAGAGTAAAATTTTAAACTAAGTAATCTTGTGCTTTTTCACTTTTGGGGGGAAGCTTACGCATGGATTAACAACAAATATATAAAATAAAGATAGTTGAAGCAGTACTATGCTTGCAATATGCATAATTAAATAATTTTTATTTTCGGTCGTATGTTACAGATGACATAACACATAGCTGTTTATCACTCCTATAAATAGATTAAAAGGTTTCAGATTGTAATTCAGATTAGCACTGGTCCTGAGTACCTTAAATCTATAAAAGTAACAGAACTTATCAGAATTCTAGTTTTGCATGTATAAAAAAATTTAATGTCATCGGTAACATCCGACCAAAGCAGCAACCTTAAATAATAATAACTCCTCAAACACTCTTCCGCCTTTCAAATTTACTTGATGAAATAGTCTCTAGTAACATCATTTACTAATTTAATCATCAAATTTTGAAAATAAAATAAAAAAACAACAAACAACTGTAAGTATGTTATGTCATCAGTAACAAACGACCGAACACTTTTTACATTTTTTTCTTTCCAGATGTTAACACTTTTGTAATGGATTCCAAAAGTTGCCTAAAAAAATAAAACACCTTTTTTTTAAATTACATGTTAAATAAATTATTTCAAATTTACCATTTGAGATAGAAAATCCTTAGTTTTAGGTCAAACATTACAGTGACACGACTGAGCACTGATCGCATGTTACAATGACAAGAAAATGTGTACAGCTAAGCAGTGCTTGTTAGATGGTCTTTAATCAGAATGGTTTATTCTTCGAATCCAAACAAAATTATCATAAATTAGCTCAAACATTAAAGAAAAAAGCGAATAAAACTGAAGGTAAAATGCGGTTGTCTGTTACAAGCGGGCGTATGTTACAGAACAAACGATGATGACATTAACAGTAATTCACTTACCACGTTTCTTTCGCTCCATATTTTCCAACACAAACACTTTCATCACTTCCGGTGGATGAACATGTTATAATACGGACCGAAAAAATGCCGATTAGTCTTTATTTCTTAAATTTTTATCTAATTCGATCGTATGTTACAAAATGACGGGAAACCTCTCCCAGAATTTTGAATGCCTTTTTTTAATTCACACCTTTACTGAACCATATTTCTTTAGGATATTTAAGCATATTTAGTGTTTCTGGTTGTAACAAAAGTCGGATTGGAAAAATTAAGAAATGATTAAGAGGCGCAAAATAAATTCGAAAATTTACAATTTGATGACAGAAAATGTAACATACGACCACCAATTTTCTCCATCAAATAAAAAAAAAAAATGCTTAAAACCGACCTAAGCAATATTTGCATGATAAACTACGACTATTTGTTCATATATATCATGCTTTATTTATATAATTAGAATTGCTATTAATAACGTCACACAAAGATACGTCAACGCACATGGTGTTCTGTGCGACGTTTTGACCCTCAGAAAAATTGCTTTTTTTGTATTTTCTCGTTCATTTGGAAAAAAAACAAAAAAGATTTAAACGGTAAATGTATGTAATTTTATTTCTGCAATCATTTCTGAACATATATTATATATCTTTGATTTATTTTTGTATTTTGCGCAGGTGTACATACATGTCAAGTCTTAAGTTTTTTCCGTAATTCTTACGTATTTTCAAGCTTGTTTTCACCTTACGGCGTAAGATGAAAATCTTACGTATTTTTTTCTTTTTCCCGACCCGTTTTTTTTATCCAAAATTTTTTTTTTATTTTAATCCGAAATACAGCCTAGAGAACAATTCTGAGTCACGCTCGCTCGGGATCGTGATCTCGGAGGAAGTACGGGCCTTGCGCATGCCTATAGCATTTCTATACACTGTTTCCGTCTTGGAAGAAAGGTTTCCGTTCATTCAGCTTATTGAAAATGAAAAGTGTCACTACCAGCATTGTGGAGAAGGGGAAGAAATGCACTGATGACTATAACAAAGAGAACCAGTGACATAATTGTGTGCAACGCAGTGTATTTTAGATTCTTTTTTTCTATTCAGTAATTTGGATTTTTTGTTTGTTTTTTTCCGGTGGGGGGGGGGGGGGGGGGGGGAAGAGGAAGAGGGGTGTTTTTTTTATTTTCTGCAGTGGATAAAGCACAGTTATGAAAGTTTTTCTTTTTTTTTTAATCTTATTAACTTGCTTGTTTGTATGGTACAGACTACAGTGTTTGTTATTTAAAAAAATGCAGGTGAATTTGCATGTGTTTGCTAAAATTATTATTATTGTTTTATTTTTTTAATATTTGTATGTAAGTGTTTACCGTTTTACGCATTTCTTATGGTTTTTGATAGAAAATTATAATCTCTCGGGCTGAAAATTATGGTCAGAAGCTCCAAGAGCTTGACATGTATGGGTGTAGAGAAAAACGAGTATAGATAGGGTAGGGGTCAGTGAACGCCACCAGGGTCATTCACTCAATAAAGAATATGTATAAAAATCATAAACTATCGGAATCATTTGTTAATTTTAACAAATATTGACATTATACTAGAATAATTGCGGAAAATGAGTCTCAAAATGGCGGAAAAAATGGGAACGCTGGTACTTTGTAAATGCATTCAGATTTATTTGTTGCTTAGTTAAAGCTCTTATTTTAATAAAACTAATGGTTTAATTTATTCTAATAAAGTCAAATTACACAGGAAACACGGTTTGAAAGCATGTTGTATTGTCTGAACTTAATTAATCGTGCAAAAAATGTGCTTATCTTGCGTTTCGTCTGTTGTCACACTTCTACTACCGTAACTTGCTTTTCGTAATTTTTTTGATTTCAGTGTCTTGTTATTGTTTGTATGTTCTGATCAATTATAATCGATTAAATGGTGATATTAGCAGCTTAAAAGCTGTCAGTGTAGTGTTGTTTAAATTATTTCGACTTATTTGTTTAGCGTTGTCACACATGACATGCAGGTTATGTCCGACGTTTGAATTCCGCTAAATATTTTCTAACACGATTATTTGAAATGAGACGCTATTTTTCAAGTACTTTTCCATTTAATGCAATAACCTATGACGTAGATCACAAGATTTTGTCTCTGTAGACCACGTGATAAAGCTTTTTCAATGATGTGTCACGCACACTTTCACCGGAAACGCAAATTCCTCGTTAGCATTATTTTCGTGCTTGTTCTTATATGCCTTGTCACAGTAACGCAAGTTAAATTACTAACACTGCAGGTGTTTTTTTGCTGAAAACTTTAAATTATTTACACTATTTATTTGCTGAAAACTACTTATAAAACAAAGAAATGGAATAAATTGTCTTTTCTTTACTAATTACCATAAAGAGACAGGAAGAGAACTTGGTTTGTACGCTAATTAAATCTCGCATTGCAGTGTTGGAATGTACTTGATATACATTTATTCCTATATTTTTATGTAGTATCATGCTGACATAAATAAATATCTTAATTTGTATCAGTGTTCTTAAGTTCTTTTTCATTTGACTTTGTGTTTTGTTTTTCCTTGTTAGAATTATTATTTGTGTTCATGTTCTTATAAGAAGTTATATTCCTTGTCACTGTAACGCAAGTTACTTTAAGATTATTAACACTATTTATTTGCTGAAAATAAATGATAAAGCAAATAATTGGAATAAATTGTTGTCCTTTCTTCACTAATTACCAGATGCCCTATTGTAAACTTATTTATCTCATTTTTTAAATTTAAAAAAAAAAAGTTGATGGTGTACCGTAACTTGAGTTACGTTGTCACGTAATTCAAACCTTTCAAAATCATTAGTTTACTTATTCAAGAAAACAAAAAATTATACAAAACATAGTAAGGGATGCCTACTTATAAAAAAAAGTAATTATATAAAAAATTATTATTATAAATTAATACTTTTTTTTACAAAATATGTCACGCTGTAATGCAAGTTACACCTTCACATGTCTGCACTATTTGCTCCTGTATTTTAGAAACCGAAGGCAGTAGTGATTTACTTTTTATATATTTGAAAAAATATACACTGTAGTGTAATGTTCATTTAAGGATGTATTTCAACATATTTTACAAAGTTTTAAAATTTGGGTCAATTTCCCACTTATTGTCTCCAATAGCGAAGAATGACATAAATAACTACATAAAGTTGCTTTTTAAACTCAGACTTTCTGTCTTGTTGAACAGTTTTACAGAACGAAAAGTTTTATTGCTAGATGATTTATATTCCTGTAAATTTTACATCACTACCTTCATGGGAGTCACTTTCTAATAAAGTTGCGTCTTTTGTTTTCCAGCTTACGTTCAGCAACACAGTGGTGGTAGATGAAACCTTGATTTACGCCCCACATCCTAAAGACAGTAGCAAGTATGTTTACTTTTCCCTGCCGAAATGTTAAGAATTGCAGGGTATACGGTTGAAAAAATGTATTATTTTTTTTTACTATTTGTTTTTTGTTTGGAGTAGAATGGCACTTTTATTACATGTGTGTGGGGGAATTGGATCTGTCCAAAAGTTGTATGATTTTTTTAATCTTTATATGTTAGTGCTTGTGTGTGTTTTTCATTTTGTTTTAGTGTGTGTGTGTGCTGATAGCATATCTGATAGATTTGTCTGTAAAGCACTGACAACTATTATTGCTGAATGAAAAAAGTGCCTATTTTTGTGTTTCAGAACGATACTTCGTCAGGAAGCAGTTGTGACAATGCAAAATGTTCCTTTGTGCAGCAAAATGGAGACCATGATGACAGACTCCATTTCGAAAAATGCCCACAAGGTACATACAACTTTAAGGAGATTAGAGATAGATTCCTATCCTGTAACTCGAAAGTCATTGGGGCACCACAGATGATTGTTTAACCAGCGTACTCCATCTTTCCCTGTCCTCTCTGCTCTGGTGACTTGGCCATACCAACGGAGTTTCTGTTTGCTTGCTGGAGAGCAAATGTTTTGTTTTGTGAATGTAGATATTTATTGGATGTATGTGTGGATCCACCTTTATTCATACAATGGGAATTGATTTTTTTGTAGGCTCTGTCAAATCATCCCTTAAAAATCAATTCATCAGTTGTGTATACATGGAAGCGCTATGTGATCTTGGAATTCACCTCCATAACCTGGATGTTAAGTCTTGTTTGCTTGCCTCTTTTTAGGTTCCAAAGTAAATACGAAGAAACATCCTCATTGTTAATGTAATGTTGAAGGTGATGTTTACACTGAATTTTGCAGGGTCGCATGGCAATGGAATGGGTGATAAATACAATCAAGGAAGAGGCCAGACAGGTTTCTGTGGAAGCCATCAGGCTGTCAGACATCTCTATGGAAACCATGAAGTCGGAAGCCATCAAGCTGTCGGAGGAGATCTCCATGGAGGCCATGAAGTTGTCATGCGAAGCCAAGAAGTTGTCTGAAGAAGCCAAGAAGCACATTGACAGTGTCTTTCCTCGCCACATAAACCAGCCCAATGCAGCCTCCAACATGACCTTGTGACCTTCGAACTCTAGTTAGCCGTCACCTTGCTCCACACTTCTGTCTAGGGTAATAACTTTAACAATCCATAGAAGCAAATTGTGATATTTTTCATCTTGGCACATGCCTAGGTCTACATCTGCCATTTTGTGAGACTTTTGTTAGTTGGTTCTTTTTTTTTGTGTCTCTTTTTATTTACTTTTTTACTCAAAAGATAAATAAATAAACAATAAAAATGGGCTTGCTGATTGAAGTAGTGTGTTTTGATGTGCAGTAATAAGTGTTGGTTGATTTATTGGATACATTTGTTTTCTTTTACCTCTCTGTAAGGTTTCAAATTTTAGCATTCATGTGTGTGTGGACATGTCTGAATGATGTATTCTTTCACACTTGTGGAAGAAACTCATAGTTTGTAATCTGCTGACCAAACAGTATTTTTCAAGGTCAATATTGCTTTATTTTATTTTATTTCATTTTTTTAAAATTATGTATATAGTGTGTAAATCATTTGGGCGCAAGGAGAGAATAATTAGGAGTGCCATCTTAAGGTTCTCTTCTTTGGTTTTGCTGCTAATTTATCTTAAATTTAGTTGCTAAACTTCAAAGTTCAGTGGATGATTTCTGTTAGCTCATTTTCAAGGTGAAGGGAATAGTAATTTGAAATGTTACGATCTCAATTGGTGAATCAAGAAATGGAGAAGAGGAAATGATTAGTGTTGCGTAGGTATGAAAGATAAAGCAGGGTTCATCGTGTTCAGCATCATACTTTCTACACATATTGCATCTAAGAGCAACTAGCTTTGTATGAATGCCAAGACAGAATCTGTGATTGAAAACTTTTTGTATGCTGTTTGTCGGTTTTGTAGAAATGATTTATTTAACGTATAAAGTAGATGCTATAATATTTCTATATCTTTTAATATAACAATACACTAGTGCCAAATGTAAAGTATTTTGTGTCTGGTGCAGTGTTTTTTCCAAGGGTACAAATAATATGCCACAGATAACATATTCTTCTACACACCATAATGTGACTTATTTTGAGACTTTTTATTGTTGTCGTATTCCTCAAAACATGACTTATGTGTGCTAGAAAGAATGATTTACAGTTTGCTTGTAAATTTGGGCTGAGTTGTGTTTTTCTTTGTCTGAATATTTGTTTGTTTGTTGGTACATCTTTTTGGGATCAAATGTGAATCCAAGTCCTTTGAATGCCTGAATTTGTAGTTGTTTTTTTTTTTTGTTTTTTTTTTTTTTTTAATCAGATGTGGTAGTTTTAGGAATATTTTTGTCAGGATGTATGTTTGGTTTAGACTTACCTCAACAGTTCACTATGGTACATTTCTTCAGTGAATGTGTTGGATAAAATGGGACGATTTTGAAGCTTGTGTGCGTTTTTTGAATCTTGCATTTTGCAAGTCGTGCTCTTGTTTGATAGACATTCCTGTGGAAGTAAGTGCATTAAAATGGAAGGGCTTGTTGAGGGTTTTGTACTTAGATTGTTAAAAGCTTCTTCTCAGGTTGATGATCTGAAACTGAATATTACGTTGTTAAGTATGTGATCCACACGTTGTAGGCAGCTTGGTTTGCAATCTGTGTTATTTTACCCCAGTTTCGAACGTTTGAAGATGTACATAATGCTTAAGTTATGAACAGCTGAATTTATGCCTAGTAGGCTTATTTCAAATCCCCGCTTTGCAGTGATTTTTCATGTCGTGTTGGCTGTGAGGCGACTTCCTGTGCCATGCAAAGGCCGTAGCAGACGAACCTAACCTACTTCCAGTAACATGCTTCAAACTACGTTCTAAGTCTCAAAATGAGTGCAGATCTCCATTTTCACATCTAAAATGGTTGAGTAGGGTATATTTCACAAAACCACATAATTTTGGCTGCATAAAAGCAATATAATAAGCAAAATATTCTTTGGAAAGGCCATTTTAATGATATCGCATGGAAGTTCATGAACTTTTACCTTTGTATACTAATGACAGCATAAACTGCCAACACAACAGACAGAAAGTAGCGCTGGATCTCTTTCACAATGAAAATCATTCGCTACCGAAAGAATCCTAGTTACTTATTTGTTTCGATAGTTGTATTCTCTTGACTTCCGTTGTGCTAAAATGTAAAAGTTTACCTGTTGCATTGTGTGTTCAATTTTGAGGTAAAAAGTTTTTAAAATGAGCAGCGCATAATAATTGATGAATGTGTTACGCTTGCAGTTGTGTTTGGCATTCTTGGTGTTGCCTTTTATGATTACTGACTTGCTGTGCAGTTGATGTATTCGGTAGTATGTATGTACACAATTTCCATGCAGTCTTCAGCTTTCAATATGTACATGAAGTTCACTCTGTGAGAATTCCACTTATGTAAAATATTTCTGTGGAATCAATGATCATGGAAATCTGCTTCCCAAGTATCTGGTTGTGGATAATTGTCTTCTTGGAGTTGAAAGTTTTGACTGGTGAACATGGAAGATAAAATGTAGAATCATTGATGATGTTGTTTTGATAATGAAAGGGGTTGACATTACTTGAAGCAAATGGCAGACTTTCAAAATGGAACAATATATTGTGGAGTGATATGTCAAATGTATGATAGACAGCACAAGAAGAGAGAGGCCTGGCATGTAATCTACTGTTCTATGAATAGTAGTTGATCCCTCCAGCACTGTGAAAATGAGAAAACTCGGTATGCCTACGTTTAGTATATTGTATTGATTGATTCCTCCAACACTAAAATTCTTAGGTCTCGGTATGATGCATTCTTTCATATAATAAATCTACATCCTGTTGAGGTTGTAATGCTTAATCCAACAACTATTTATATATAAAATTCATTGTAATGTACTTGTTGGAGCTATCCAGTTGGTTGGCAATTTCAATTTGCTATTTTGCTGTGACATCAGTACACATTTGTGTACTTTAAAATAAAAGTTACAAATAAAACAAAAAAAAATTGATATATTGTGTTCATTTGTTGTATTCCTTTGTGGTAAACAGCCTGGGCATTTCCTATACCCAGCATATCACCAACAATGAAGTACAGACCATCACACAGGCCATTGGACAACACGATGACATGCTCACAGTGGTGAAGAAATAGAAACTCCAATGATATGACCACATTAGCAGAGGATCAGGCCTTGCATAGACCAATGCATGTTGCAAGGAGGCAGAAGAAGAGGGAGACAGAAAAAGAGATGGGAGGACAACATTCAAGAATGGACTGGCTTGACACTGAGCGAAGACATTAGGGTTGCTGAGGACAGAGAAAGATGGAGTACGCTGGTTAAACGATCATCTGTGGTGCCCCAGTGACCTTCGAGTTATTGGAAAGGATAGGATTGTTGGTTTATGTGTGAGTGGGTCTAGCTGTCTGTGTGTGTCTCAGTGTTTGTATATATTTGTGAATGTGACTGTATATTTAAACACCCTATGGGGATGCCGGGGGTTTCTGTATAAATAGTATCCCCACTTTCTGGAAATTTAGTGCTTTAAATTCCCACTGTCGCCGTCTTTATGCTTTGTTCATTCTCATTCCTATTTTGTTCTATTAATCTACTATACTATTTTCTTCGCTAAACCAGTGACCTACCTTTATTCTTAAAAAATCGCCCGGGGCAAAACTCCTCATTTTTGTGTGAGGTGTGTTGGATCAGCTTGGGAATATTGGACACTTTCTGCCATATGGTCACTGGGGCTTCCTATGATATTATTGGGCAATGTAGGCTTTTTATATGTATGCGTTTTGTTGATATCTTATAATGATGTTTGTATTCTATTTTGGTTTTATAAAGGGGGATTCTATAAATTAAAGTTTCAGCGTCCCCTGCGTGGGATGCCTTTATTGTAAAGTGACCGGCTGGTGGAGTGCCTTCAGTATTACTACTAGGGTTGTTTCGGCAGATCTTTTATGCGGATCAGGGGAGAGTCCTCTTTTAGCCAAGTTGTGGTCTTGATTTTGTGGTCCTGAGTCGGCTCTTTGCAGTTCGCTGGACCCTGTAAGCAATGAATAACTAACTCTGCAGTCGACTGGACCCTATAAACAATGAATAACTAACTGTATTAATTGGAAGCGAAGTACGTAGAAAATATCGCATCACATATTAATTACAGTCAAGGGGAGAGAGAGACAAAATCACTATACAAATGATTGATTTCATTAAATTTAGCCTAATACTTTTACATGACAATATCTATTTCATTTGGCGAAAGCTTGAAAAGGAAACAACTTCTTCTTCTTCTTCTTCTTCCATTTGCCGACCACGATCAATAATGATCACTATTGTCGCAATAGGGCGATATATTGTCACTGGGGGTAAGAAACGGTTTGATAAGGGGCAGGGCTGTTGGGTAAGAGAGGGGAGAGGGGGGAGGTGCATGGGATTGTGGAGGTGTGGGCTACAACACCGCCAGCGCCCTTGTAATGAAGGCGCTGACTGACGGGGCCTGCACCACTTCAGCGGGCAGGAGGTTCCAGTCGCGGACGGTCCGGGGGAAGAAGGCTGACTGGCGGTGGTCTGTACGGCAGGGGATGCGGGTGTACTGTAGGCTGTGGCCACGCCGGGATCTTGATGGCAGTGGTTTCAGGTGGGAGCATCTGACTTGGATGGTTTTGTGGTGGATTTTGAAGAAAGTGGACAGTCGGGCTATTGTTCGGCGTTTTTGAAGGGAGGGCCATTTCAGCTGCTCAAGCATTGCTGACACACTGGAGGTCGCCTTGTAGTCATTCATGACAAAGCGGGCTGCTCGTCGTTGGACTGCTTCCAGGTCATCTGTCAGGTTCTGCTGAGAAGGGTCCCATACGGTTGAGGCATATTCGAGGTGGGAGTGCCATGTTTTCTGTTTGTGCAGAAGATGAATGTTTCACATTTATATATAATTATGTAGTTAAAAGTAGTAGTTTACAATTATTATATAGTTATTACATTTGATTACAGATGCTTGATCATGATGGAACACAAAGGTCTTTATCTATAGTATAGCTTGTTCTTCTGGCTTAATATTTGTTCTTAATTTTTTTGCTGTTTGAAGGTGCGCACGGGGGTGCGGTTCATACTGAAACATTCAATATTTAACAACTACAAATATACACTGTTAAAGTTCGTAGCTTGAACTTTTAGAAAGAACATTCCAAAACTCAAGAAAAATGGAAGGGAAATAACTCCCAGTTATAAAGGATAAAAGATAACTCTGTGGCGATCATAGGCACATGATCGAGCAATAATGTAACATACACGACCTACAAAAATATATAAATAAAGTAAACAACAGCAATTAATATGAATTATATTTAACATTCTGCAAGGAAAGTATTGTTCTCTTTGCTTTTCACTGTTACGTCTCTGTTACAATGTTATCATTGGTTACGTCTCCAAATAGAGTATGTTGAAGTCAAGCCCCTATTCTGTGGCAATACTGGGACAGAACGTGAAATAGTATGATAAACACAACAAGAAATAGAATATATAACTATGGAAAGTTAAATCTTCGGTTCTAAACAAAGATAACAAAGCGAGCTTGTTTAACTGACGTCATAAATATGCTTTAAGTTCTTAATACATTTAACCGACACGGTACTTGCCAGCCTCGGTGGCCAAGTGGTAAGGCGTCGGTCTCGTAAACCGAAGATCCAGGGTTCGATCCCCTGCCGGGGCATATAAATGCTTTTTTTTTTTTTCCCACACTTTTTCTTTTTATCCTATCCCGTAACTCTGAGGTCGTTGGGGCACCACAGATGATCGTTTAACCAGCGTTCTCCACTTTACTCGGTAGATTACAGTTACATTTTATATAAATAATTGAACGTTATTTTTATTTGTTTACAGTTATTTGGATGTTTAATTTATTCTGTTATATCTGAGACCACCTCATTATAATTTTTCAGTCTTTGGTTATACTTAGGTCTATAAGTATAACAATTATTTAATTTCCTCTTCTCATGTCTTCTTTATATACTTATCACAAAATCTGCTTTGTGCAATGAGGACACAGTTTATTAGCAATGTAGCAGCGCAACAGTGCAAAGAGGATGCTGGAAGTGGCTTTATGTCAAAAAAAAGATTTTAATTTTCATCGACAGTTGGGGAAAATACAGTTGTGTACAAATGAATCTATGTGTGTCTGTATAAGAAACCATGAACTTTGATTGTTTAATAGGACAAATGGTGTGTGTGTGTGTGTGTGTGTGTGTGTGTGTGTGTGTGTGTGTGTGTGTGTGTGTGTGTTAGAGAGAGAGAGAGAGAGAGAGAGAGAGTGCATAATTTCAGCTATACTCATCACAGTATGTTACACTGTAAAACATCACTCAACGGTAACTTTAGCTTTTATTTCATGTCATCAAATGAGTACAGTAAAGTTTATTATATATAGAGTAAATGATATATTACACAAACAAAGAAAACAGATGTAAAGTTGAAAATATAGAAAGAGTAGAGGTTGACCAGCATTTAAATATACTGAAAACTAAATCATGCTGTAAAACTGTGCAAGTTATAAAAGGCAAAAAAAACCCAAACAAACTGTAACAAGAAAAAAAAAGGTCAGTAGGAAGACCATTACAGAATTTTTTTTTTTTTTAAACCTTTCTCACCTTGGGTGCGATTTTTTGGTATCTTTTCCTTTTTTTTCTAAACAATTACAACAAAAGTTTAGGGTCGGACCAAAAAAATTATGGTTGGTCGGCATACCGTAAACATGCAGATCTTTTTTTAGGGGACTAAAAGGGAGTGCAAAATGTCAACACAACAACAGACATAACAGTTAAAATAATAAATAAATAAATTCATCCATTCCTTTATACATACATGCACAAATAATAATAGTTAACAATAGAAAATAATAAATGAAAAAATAAAATTAATTTCTTCATACATACAGAATTAATATTAATATATGTCACTTACCCAGCTCAAAAGTTTCTCAAGGCACTGGCCAATAATATAATATAATATTTTCAAAAATGTGAATGAAGTCAAATCCTCAAAAATAATGCCATAGTACATCACAGTTATAGTTAGTTATTCTTTGCTTACAGGGTCCAGCGGACTGCAAAGAGCCGCATCAGGACCACAAAATCAAGACCACAACTTGGCTGAAAGAGAACTCACCCCTTATCCGCATAAAAGATCTGCTGAACAACCCTAGCTAGTGGTAACACTGAACGCACTCCACCAGCCAGTCACTTTACAATAAAGACATCCCACACTGAGGACGCTGAGGCTATACTCTAATTTATTGAACCCCCGTTTACAAAAACAAACTAGAATACAAACATCATTATAAAATATCAACAAAACGCATACATATACAATGCCTACATTGGCAAATAATAACATCATAGGAAGCCCCAGTGACCATATGGAAGAAAGAGTCCAATAATCCCAAGCTGATCAACAGACCTCCCACACAAATTAGGAGTTTTGTCCCGGAAGAGTTTTCAAGAAAAAAGGTAGATGATTGGTCTAGTGAAGAAGAAGATAGTATAGTAGATTGATGGAACAGAGTAGGAATGAGAAAGAAAGAAGGAGAAAGACAGTGACAGTGGGAATTTAAAGCACTAAATTTCCAGAAAGTGGGGATACTATTTATACTGAAACCCCTGGCACTCCCACGGGAGGAAGGTAGGGGGGGGGGGGTGGAGTACATCACAGGTATAACCCATGTTGACCCAAAGAATAAATTGGCTGGAAACACTGGCCATCATTAAAATAGTACTAAATAATAAAAAATCAATAAATAATAAAATATAATTCATTCATTAATTCATACAGAAAAATGAATATAATAGTAAATAAATTATCATTAAATTCATTCATTCATACAGAAATAATAAATATATAAATACAATAACATAGTTAGTTAGTCATTGTAGGGTCCAGCGAACTGCAAAGAGCCAATCAGGACCACAACTTGTTTGAAAGAGGAGTTACCCCTGATCTGTATAAAATATCCGCTGAAATAACTAATGGTAACACTGAAGACACTCCACCAGCCAGCCACTTTGCAATAAAGGCATCCCATGCAGGGGACACTGATGCTTTACTCTAATTTATCGAACCTCAATTTACAAAAACAAAATAGTATATAAATATTGTTATAAAACATTAATAAAATACCTAGAAAATGTCTACATTGCTAAATCATAATACCATAGAAAGCTTTAGTAACCATTTGGCAGAAAGCATCTAATAGCCCCAAGCTGACCCAACAGACCCCATCAACAAATGAGTTTTGGGAGAGTTTTCAAGAAAAAAGGTAGGTGACTGGTCTAGCAAAGAAGATCTAGTAGACTGATAGAACAGATTAGGAATGAGAAAGAACAAATGAAAATGACAGAAACAATGGTAACTTAAAAAAAAAATCCATTTTCACAAAGTAAGGATATTATTTGTCCAGACACCCCTGCACTCCCAACCAGGGTGGGGGCGGGGAGGAGGGTGTTTGGTAAAATTATATAAACAATTTTAAAAGCTTAATCTTTCTCAACAATAATTATCTACATCAGAGATAAAATCCAGGTTGTCCCCAAAGGATAAAGTGGCTGCAACACTGTTCATCATACTAGCTGCTTCAGTCAGTCTGATGGCTCTGGATGCCTGTACATAACAGATATACAGTAGGTGCTTCTTAATCATTACAACCTTTCAAAATACTTTTTTTTAAATTCTAGAATGAACTGATTTATCCTTTAACTTTTTTTTTCTAATGGAGCTGCCCTATAATTGCCATGTTTTCACATGCAACCCAAATATAATACATCCCTAATTTCATGATAAACAATTGAAGTATATTCAATAACTCAAAAAAATAATATACCAAATAAATGAAATAAAATAAAATGAAATAAAATACAACAAAACAATAAATAAATAAACACAAACGAATCAAAACCTAAATAGTTTGATAAGCCAACATTTTAGCGGATAAGAGGGTTATTTTGATGTACTGCCTTAATAATATTAGTATTGCACCATTTAGTGAGAAAATGGTAAAAAAGTAAACAAATAGAAACAAATTAACACCAAATAGAATCAAAATGTATCACAAAGTGTATCCTTTCATTTATAATCAATAAATCAATTAGTGTTGTTTTTTACTCTCTCAAAATTCAATAAATCAGTCAATTACATTACATGATTATTGTTTTAGGTCCAGCGGACTCTTCCAAGACAAATCAGGACCGGACAACCCCCGATCCGCATAAAAGATCTGCTGAAACAACCCTAGTGGTAAAACTGAATCCTCTCCACCAGCCAGTCACTTTACAATAAAGACATCCCATGCAGGGGGTGCTGAGGCTATACTCTAAATTTATCGAACCCCCATTTACAAAAACAAAATAGGATACAAACATCATTATAAATTATCAACAAAACACATACATATAAAATGCCTACATTGCTAAATAATAACATCCCTAAGAAGCCCTAGTGACCACCTGGCAGAAAGCGCCCAATATTCCCAAGCTGATCCAACAAACCTCACACACAAATAAGGAGTCTTGTCCCGGAAGAGTTTTCAAGAAAAAAGGTAGGTGACTGGTCTAGCGAAGAAGAAGATAGTATAGCAGATTGATAGAACAGAGCAGGAATGAGAAAGAACAAATGAGAAAGACAGCGACAGTGGGAATTTAAAGCACTAAATTTCCAGAAAGTGGGGATACTATTTATACTGAAACCCCCGGCACCCCAACGGGGGTAAATCAGTCAATGCGCACAACAACTTATAAATATAATCATGTATGCCTGTGTGTGGCAACATAAAGGCACAAACAGATTACTAATTGGAGTGATCATATAAAGATAGGCATGAAAAAAAAAATCTGTATATTTAAATAAATAAAAAAATATTATATATATATATATATATATATATTATATATATATATATATATATATATATATATATATATATATATATATATATATATATATACGCACACATAATAGCTTTTTTTTAAAATTACATAACATTTAAATATCAAATTTCATTGTGTTAAAATTGGGAAAGTAAATCATCTTGTATGTTGTAAACTAAAAACAATCAGATAACAAAATTTGGTAAAATATGTGCACTTTCCATCTAAAATAACTATTCATGGTATGTAGATGGCATTATCAACCTGATTCTGGAGTGCATATTCTACTGTTACTAGTGAACATTAGAATGCATTTGCAGTAAAACAGAAATAAGAACAACATCCTAATAGCCATACAATATTCCAAACTATTAAAATTGAAGTAAATAATTGTACATTTACACATAATATAATTACAGTGGGGAGGGAAGGGAGGGGGTGAGGGGAGGAAATCCATGTGCTGAAAACAATTATGTCATTATAAATGTATGCTACTGAGCAAATGAAAAATGTAAAAGTATTAATTGCACATTGTTGTTTGATTAACTTAAAAGAAATAAAAGGGAGATAAACAAATACATACATTAGTTCAGTTGTTTTAATGTCTTTTTTCATCAAAATGATAAGACAATAAAGCTGCTGAAACAAAACACACACACAAGCACATACAAACACATAAACACATGCAAACAAACACAAAAAAAATCAAAATCATATATTAAGGCTCAACCAGTAATATAACTAATATTACTGACGCATCAATGTTTATCAGAGAAAACAAATACATAATTAACATAAAATAAGCGAAAGAATGCGAACTCGATCACATCAAGAAAGTCCTCATCGTGTTGGGATACCAGAAGTGGGCCTGAGACATCCCTGCATCGAAGAAAACAACACCTCATCCTTCGATGGAACATCAGAACCATAGCAATGGACACGTCACCATCCACTACGTCAGTGGCGTCACGGAAGCCCTCAGCAGGAAGATCAGGAAACGAGGGGTCATCGTCCACTCCAAGCCCATCAACACAATCAGAAGTAAAATTGTCGCTCCCAAAGACAAGTCCGACAAAATGGAAAAATCGGGGGTGGTGTACAAGCTAAAGTGCAGTGATTGTGACAAGGACTATGTCGGTGAGTCAGAGAGAAAAAAAGAAAAAAGAAAGAGATTTCTCTTATATAGCGCACTTATAAGCTCAGAAAGCTTCTCAAAGCGCTGGCCACTACTATCCAGCAATCACAAACTAGTTTGCTGAAGTCAGGATTCGAACCCACGTCGCCCGAGATGTGCGTACGTACACAAGTCGAGTGCTCTGACGACTGAGCTAAAACTACAGAAACGTGTAAAGCAGCACCACAAGCACTCATCTCCATTCAGGGAACACCTCCTCAAACATGACCACCACCTAGAGGATGACAACATCAGAGTGCTAGGGAGCAGAGATGGTTCCAGAGGGGTGTCAAAGAGGCAATCTACATTGCAGCCCACACCCCCACCCTGAACCGTGACCTGTGCCGACAACAACTGCCAGCGACCTACACCTCGCTCATTCAGTCACATTGCCGTGAGTGTACTCACGGTGATGTGAACTGAATCCCAGTTTTCACCCTCAGTCTGTGCTGATGAAGGCGACAGGGTAGTCAATGAAAGCTACACGAGTAAGTATAGCCATTTACGCATGTGTGACTTATCAAAAAAACCTGTAGCCGACATAAAATAAGTGCATAAATAGGAAAAATATATTTTACAAAATAAATCAATACACATATATATTACTGTGTACTATATATTCACAGATTTAATTCATGTAAAAATATTTACCTTCTTTTCTTTTCTTCTGAGCATCCTCTGAGAGTTAAGCGTCTATACAGGATGTCTGTCCTTTATTTGTTAAGGGGCATTAAAAGACATGTATATATATCCTCAGCCATGGCAACCAGCTAAAAAAAGAAAAAGAAGTGAATACCAAATTAAAAAGGTCATTTTCAAAATATAAGGGAAGAAAACAAACAAACAAAAAATTATAGAATGCTGCAAATGACAGCTACTATACCATCATAAAAGAGTACATTTAAAACCAACACATTCTATTAGAGATATATATTTCATCTCAGCATAGAGTATGTGCTAAGACAAATATTGATGTAATTTTCTTTTCCAAAGTTACAAAGTAACAGAATGGCTGCATGGGAATTACAATTATTGGGGACCTGGGAATTTGGGAGGAGGAGGAAGAGGAGGAGGTATAAAGTGTTGGAAAATAATAAGAACCATCACCAATGCAAAAATATCTTATAGAATTACATGCCTTGTGATTACGTATAACAAAGATCATCAAATTTCAGATACAACACACAAAAAGTGAAAAACATTGAAATATATCAATGGAGACAGAAATCTGGTTGTGAAAAACACTGGTACAACATCATATATCAAGAGACAGGGTTCCTCAACAAATGAAAGACAAGTTTGGCAATACTGGAATGCCTTTGGTTTGGACATAGTAATCAATGATAACTGATGGACAGTTTTTTTGTACAATGCACCTTTCCGTTCAAAAACCTTTTCAGGCTGGTTAAAAAAAAATAACATGAGGAAGTTGTACTCAGAGTCAACAAATGAATGGAAAATGCACACCCAGTGTTCCAATTGCTCTAGACAACATACTGTTCTATCTCGGCTCATCAACAACAATAACATTAGTACTTAACAGCAGTGAAAACTTGATTATGCAGGCTCTAATCAATACTTTGTTAGGTATATGTTATGCTGCCATACTGCAGCACATCATCGTTATTAAAATACATAATCTCAGTTATGTCTGTATAGGAGTACAAAGTAGACATGCATTCCAGCAGAAAATGAACTCTGTGTTTTCAACGAAGATTTCCCATTGAAATTGACAGCATCACACAGTTTTATAGTTATATTTTGACTGTAACGCATCCAACGTGACAATCTATACATTCAATTGAATGTGCAACACCATATTTAAATATTTGAGTCTGAATCAGTATAACATATCAATAACTATGACATCTTCCAAACTCAGTTTATACAGGAATAAAATAGCATAAGAGTCATTATGCATTCAAGCTGACAATCCAAGCAACATGTATTGATCACCATACTTCAATATCTTGGTCCGAGTCGTCTGAAAATGAAATATCCACAACGGGACACATTCTCAAAGGGCAGATAATTCCACAGTCATAGGGACACTCCTCCTCCGAAAGTGGTTTCTCTTCAAACATTTTGTCTTTCATGTGTTCTGGGAAAGTCAGGTAGGTTTTCAGCGAAGTGGGCAAGGGGAGCTGCTCTGCCTTGTGAGGGGCATACAGACCCAGGCAACGGAAAATACGAGCTCGGCACAACTGTTTCAGAGATCTGAAATTACAAAAAATTAGAGACTTTCAGAGTTCAGAAATATTTAAAAAATGAAAGACTATTTTGGATTTCTAAGATTCAAGTAAAATTACCGTCATGAAAAATTAATAATGAAATATGAATGGGAAGCTAAACTGTTTGTGCTTATCAAATCACCGCACTTCAAATGATGTGGAGTGTCATATGGTATTGGTGTGTAAAAATTCTTGAAAGTGTTACATAGAGTAGAGTATTCTTGCAAATATTTAAAATATAAATCATGTTATGCACTATGTATTCATGAAGAAAAGGGGAGCTATATAGGTAATTCCTATAATAAAGGCGTTATCGGAACTGTACAATACTAAACAAACAGTAATATCCTCTCAACATTTATACTTAAATTGTGTAATCAAAATCCTATCCTATCCTATTCTATCCCGTAACTCGAAAGTCATTGGGGCACAACAGATGATCCTTTGACAAGCGTACTCCATTTTTCTCTGTCGTCAGCAACCCTCATGGCTTTGCTCAATGTCAAGCCAGTCCACTCTCAAATGCTGTTCCCCCATCTCTCCCTCTGTCTCCCTTTTCTTCTACCCCCTGCACCGTGCCTTGCAGGATGGTCTTTGCAAGGTCTGATGCTCTTGTGATGTGGCCATAACATCGGAGTTTCATTTTCTTCACCACTGTGAGCATGTCATTGTGTTGTCCAATGGCTTGTGTGATGGTCTGTCAGGCTTCATCGTTAGTGATGTACTAGGTATAGGAAATGCCCAGAAGTCTTCTGTAGCACCTCATCTTCATGTTTTGCATTCTTCGCTGTAGGTCCCAAATATTTTAAGCCCTGCACTGCACCGAGGGATTAGCCTTGAACTTTGATGTCCGTGTCAATGCCACTGGTGCCACCGGTCATCACCTTGGTCCTCTTTGCACATATTTGCATTCCAAAGGCTCTGGAGGTGGTGTCAAGCCTCTGTACCAGCAATTCAAGTTCCTGTTCCTCTCCAGCCAATCCAGCAAAGCCATCCGCAAAACGGAGGCTGGAGATTGCTCCACCCCTCATGCTTACTGTGCCTTCATGATCTGCAAGGGCATGTTACATGATTCACTCCAGAACGATGCCAAAGAGTGCCGGAGAGAGCAGGCATCCCCAACACACAGGCCATTGATGACCTCAATAATGTTAGGACTCATGCTGCACACTCCCATGGCTGCCAGATTCATGCCCTCCTGAAGTCTACAAATACATGACATAGATGTTGTTCGTGCCGTAGGCATCTCTCACAGATTATTCTGAGGCCAAAAATCTGTTCAATGGCATTTCGCCCCGCCCCGAACCCCATTTGCTCTTCAGCTATGATCTGTTCAGATTGGGGTTTCAACCTGTTGAGTATTATTTTCAGGAGGATTTTACTAGGATGGGTGATGAGGCTGATGGTGCCGCAATTTTCACACTCCCGAAGGTTACCCTTTTTGGGAAGAGTGATGACAAGTGACTGCAGGGGTCCATGTTGTAGGTCACTCCCCACTCTGCCAGATCTTGTTACAGATAATGGTGAGGTCGTCAATCATCGCTTCTCCTGCCTGAAGCAACTCTGCGGGTATGTTGTCCACTCCCGCTGACTTCCCCTTCTTCAGCTATGGCACTACTGCCTCAACTTCTTTTAGCTCGGAGAATTGGGAGGATTTCTTCTTCTTCTCTGCCCTGAGAACAAACCAGAACTCTCCAAAACCCCCTGATCTTCTGCAAGGCACATGCCAGACCCTCCTTGGATCGTGAATACCCTGAACTGCCTAATACACGTAAGCCGCCCCACAGTCCATCATGCCCTCTGTTACGTTGAAACGCGAACGAAAGTATGTCGGAAGCGTGTACGATAGATCTAATCGTTTCGATTTGCAAAGTATTCAATAATGGAGTTTATTTACCTTTGATTTGAGTTTGCATTGTTGTTAGGAGAGGCTTTGTATAACGTTGATAATTTTCGTTGGTCGATGTTGTCGGAGAATATTCTGGATTTCCTTGTTTACTATCGATCGAAGTTTCGGGACGATTGTCGAAGCAAGTGGTCGTTCCGGAAGATATAAAAATATGTATTGACGTAAGTCAGTGATGACGATCTTTTATTCGATTGGTGGCGGTGCGTCATTTCTACAGTATACCAAATTGTTCCAGAAAAGAGAGAGGTTATTTAATCGTGTGCCGAGATTGCTGTAGATAGTAAAGTTGTTGATAGTGATTTAGAGAGTTGCTGTGAAAGTTGTTGAGTTGAGTTGAGAATTGTATGCAGTTGTTGATGTGTGCTGAATAAAAGTGGAAAACTTCATACGTCGACTTTGTGACTTGTATGCTGTTTGGACGGGCTGTGTGAATAAACGAATCTGAGTTACACCTTATCAGGACTTCAGCATCGGGGCTGAATCAAATACTGATAAAGAAAAACACCATCATCAAACGGAGTGTAACATTTTGGGGGTCAAGCCGCGATTCACGCCATAGCTAAGGGTTCAACTGCTACAACAAGCGAGTCAACGTTACGAGAGGCAGTCATCGAGGGTAGCCGCCAACGAGTTGCGTCGAGAGGGGCCATGAGACAGTCTCGGAGCTACATCGCCAGTGTTACAGAGAGCGGCGAGCGGACGTCGCGTCTACTTCAGCACAGGAGCGTATACATCAACACCAGCGTGGTGCAGCGTCGCATACGACGAGGACAGCGGGGCCTGCGTCAGCGAAGGCGACTAGTGACAAGCATCAGCGCTACTGCAGAAAGCGTGCTGTTCTAGAACAGTCTAGAAAGGTACAGCACAGTCAAGAACTTTCCAGAAAAAAAGAACTCTACAGTCAAGAACTTTCTAGAAGAAGAACCTTCCAGAAAAGAACTTTCTTTAAAAGAACTTTCCAGAAGCATCAAGATGGCTGACTTCTGGCAGAAAGGGGTTGAACTGAATCTAAAAGGCAAGCAGCTGACGGAGTACGTCAAGTCTCAGGAGAGAATACGTGAAAGAGAATTGGAAGAGAAGCGTCTAGAAAAAGAAATAGAACTAGAACAGAAGCGTCTAGAAGTAGAAGAGCAGCGTCGCCGTGAAGAACGAGAATTAGAAGAGCAGCGTCGCCGTGAAGACAGAGAATTCGAGCTGAAGCGTCTTGAGTTCCAGCTAGAAATGGCGCGTATCCAAAACAATCAGCATGCGCCACAAGTCACCAACGACCATACGGCTCCAAAATTGCCAGCTTTCGTCGATGGGAAGGACCAGATCGACAGCTATCTGGCCAGATTCGAAAGGTTCGCCGAAAGCTCCAATTGGCAACCTCGAGACTGGGCGATTCGACTGAGTGCACTTCTGACGGGGCAAGCTCTCGAAGTTTACACCAGACTGTCGAACGATGACGCCAAAAACTACGACATCTTGAAAGAGGCCCTGTTGCAGTGCTACAACTTTACAGAGAAGGGCTACCGTAAACGCTTCCGTGAATGCCGGCCTAAGTCAGACGAGACGCCAAAGCAGTTTGTGGAGCGCCTGTCGTCATATCTACACAAGTGGGTGGAGTTATCAGGCGAAACGAAGTCTTACGACAGTCTCCATGACCTGATCGTGAAGGAACAATTTCTCAATGCCTGTCACAAGGACCTAGCGACCCACTTAGAAGAACAAAAGCTACAGACGCTTAAAGATGTGACTGAGGCTGCTGAAAGATATCTCATCGCTCATGGGAAAACCCTGTGGCCACCCAGCGCGACGAAACATTTTCAGAAGACTGGAAACCATGTGAACCAGATCCAGGGGAGCCAGACGAACCAGAGACAGACGGACTCCACGCCTCCTCCCAGGGAAGGGCATTCAAGAGGCTGTTTCACTTGCAACGCTACAGACCACAGAGCGGCTAACTGTCCTCAAAACAAAAGTAGCGGACAGCGGAGCAGTACGGACAATGCAGCGGCGGGCAACCGACAGAGACGTTTCTCCAATCTACGGCAAACCAGTAGATCTGACCATCAAGTGTGCGGCGGGAGCGTCATTCTTCCGAGTGAGACCGAGCGCGCAGCTACTCCCGCGGACGTGCAAGAGTGCATAACCGATGGCCAACTTCTCCTTGCCAACGGGAAATCCATCCCCGTCGTCGCCAACGCAGCTGTGACCGTACAGAACATGCCTGTTTCCAAGGGACGCGTCGGAAATCATGAAGTGACTGTTTTAAGAGACTCTGGCTGCAGTGGGGTCATCGTCAGAGAAGACCTAATCGCTAAAGAACAGTTCACTGGCGATTCAAAATGGACACTTATGGCCGACAGCAAATGTGTGAGAGCGCCAGTTGCGAAGATTCATGTCAACACCCCTTTCTACGTAGGCGAAGTCGAAGCGGTTTGCCTGAAGAAGCCGCTATACGATTTGATGATCGGGAATATCGACGGCGCGAGGCGACCCGACGACCCCGATTCAGAATGGAGTCCTGCCTCAACCCAACATGTCGAAGTTGCGGAGGAGGATCCATTGCCATTTCCCGATGGAGACCTTTCAGAGCTGCTACGGGACAATGTGGCTACTCCGGCTCAGCCCTGCCGACCAGAGATCGTCGGTTCTGTTACTACCAGGGCCCAGGCCAAGAGAGACAAGACGTCTACGCCACTGAAGGTCGCCGACAACTCTAAAGCTGCCATCGTGGACAGAGATAAGCTGATCCAGCTCCAGGAAGCTGATAGTACTTTAAACAAGTACAGGAACCGCCAAGACCACGTGACCAAAGGCAGTGGTACGGTCTATTTTGAGGTGAAGGCCAAGATCCTGTATCGAATCTTCCAGCACCCGAGGGTCAACGGAGGGAAACCACTACGTCAAGTCTTGGTACCGTTACCCCTAAGGCGCCAGGTGATGGAAGTAGCGCATGACTCAATCATGGGAGGTCACCTAGGCATCAAGAAGACGTCAGACAAAATACAGGCGGTGTTCTACTGGCCAGGGCTTCATGCGGACGTCAGCCGTTTCTGCCGATCATGTGACATTTGCCAGAAGACCATACCTCGAGGAAGGGTCCCGAAAGTACCTATGCAGAGGATGCCTTTGATCGACCGACCTTTCAAGAGGGTGGCCTTAGACTTAATCGGCGAAATAAGACCTCTGAGTGAAGAAGGTCATCGGTGGGTACTGACTTTAGTGGACTATGCGACTCGGTACCCAGAAGCAGTGCCACTGAAGAAGATTGACACTGAAACTGTAGCAGAGGCACTGGTGGACATGTTCAGTAGACTTGGAGTGCCTGAAGAAATTCTGACAGACCTCGGGACGCAGTTCGTCTCTGACTGCATGAAGGAGGTCAACAGACTGCTGAGCATCCGGCATTTGACTACGACACCCTACCATCCGATGTGCAACGGGCTTGTCGAGAAGTTCAATGCTACGCTGAAGTCTACCCTGAAGAAACTGTGCAGCGAGCAGCCCAGACAATGGCATCGCTACATCAACGCCTTACTTTTCGCCTACAGAGAAGTACCGCAGGAGTCCACCGGCTTTTCTCCGTTCGAGCTGCTGTACGGAAGAACCATCCGCGGGCCGATGCACATCCTAAAAGAACTGTGGACGAAAGAAGTAGACACCCCAGAGGTGAAGAACAGCTACCAGTACGTGTTTGAGCTACGGGAGAAGCTGGAGCAGACTCTCGAGATAGCCAGAGAAAACCTGAAGAAGTCCCAGGACTGTGGAAAGCACTACTATGACCGTAGGGCTGTGAACAGGAAGTTCAAACCTGGCAACAAAGTGCTGGTGCTGCTACCTACCGATCACAATAAGTTGCTGATGCAGTGGAAAGGCCCGTACGAAGTGGAGACCGTGGTGGGAATCAACGACTACAAGGTGAAGGTCGGCCAGCATTCCAAGATATACCACGCCAACCTCCTTAAGCTGTACGTGGAAAGGCCATCAGAGACTGTGCACGCAGCCACAGCAGCTGTGACCGACGACAGCTTTGACAGCGAAGAACTGTTGGAACTGGGAGACTTCCACAGCAAAGATGGCATCGATGATGTTAAGCTAGGACCAAGCTTGACGGAGGGTCAAAAGATGGAGCTTAAGGACCTTATGGGCGAGTTTCCCCACAACTTCAGCGATGCCCCTGGCTCTACAACTTTGGTCGAACACGAAGTCCACCTCACTTCGAATATCCCTGTTCGATCCAAGCCCTTCCCGATCCCTTTCAAGGCCCGCGAATCCTTGAAGAAAGACATCGATGAGATGCTGAGGATGGGCATCATCGGGGAGTCCAGTTCCCCCTACGCGTCCCCTGTCGTGGTCGTGAAGAAGAAGGACGGCAGCAACAGAGTATGCATCGACTACAGGAAGGTTAATAAGATCACCGTCTTTGACCCTGAGCCGATGCCTACCGCAGCAGACCTCTTCCGCCAATTATCGGGGAGTAGAATCTTTTCAAAGATTGACCTCAGCAAGGGTTATTGGCAAGTCCCCGTGCGTCAACAGGACATACCAAAGACTGCCTTCATAACTCCTGATGGGACGTACGAGTGCCTAAGGATGCCCTTTGGCATGGTCAACAGCGGAGCTACCCTAAAGAGAGGAATGAGGAAGATGCTCAAAGGGATGGACAACGTCGTGTGTTACTGGGACGACCTGCTAGTCCACACCCGCACCTGGGAAGAGCATCTGCAGACCTTGACGGAGCTGTTTCACCGTCTAACAGAAGCTAACCTGACCGTGAGACCCAGTAAGTGCATTCTGGGAACTGACAACGTCGACTTTATCGGCCATTCGCTGAAAGAAGGACAAAAGGGGCTTCTGCTAGAAAACGTCACCAAAATTCTGAACGCTCCACGTCCCCAAACAAAGAAGCAAGTACGATCTTTCCTGGGATTGGCTGGGTATTATAGGGAGTTTGTACCAAACTACTCCGCCATCACAGCACCCTTGTCGGACCTGGTGCGGAAAGGCTGTCCAAACCAAGTGCAGTGGGGACCGTCTCAGGAGAGGGCATACCAGACTGTGCGCGACCTCCTTTCGAAGGATCCGGTGCTACGACTGCCCGATACTTCCAAGGAATTCGTCTTAAGGACAGACGCAGCGGACGAAGGCATCGGCGCCATACTGATGCAAGAGCACGAAGGGAAACTATTTCCGGTCAGTTACGCCAGCAAGAAGCTGTCCAGGACTGAGAAAAATTACTCGACCATGGAGAAAGAGTGCCTTGCCATCATATGGGGAATCCGGAAGTTCGAACTGTACCTTCAAGGAGTGAAGTTCGTGCTACAGACTGATCACAAGCCGCTAACTTACTTGAACTCTGCCAAGTTTGTGAACAGTCGGATCATGAGATGGGCTATGTACTTGCAGAACTTTAACATGCGAGTAGAATCTATCAAAGGATCAGACAATGTTGGTGCGGACTTCCTAAGCAGAGTGTGTGAGTAAAGAACATTGACTGTGTGGATGAACTGTGAACATTGACAATATCCAGATAGACTTGAAGATGAAAACCATTGACTCTGTGTAGATAAGCTGAGCGCAATTACAGTATTCGGAAAGTCTTAAATTAGTTTCAATTGAGGACTTTGTTTGTGCATTACGTTTCAACGTTGTTGAAAGAAATTGGGTAAATTTCTTCTTGAGTGGGGGGTTATGTTACGTTGAAACGCGAACGAAAGTATGTCGGAAGCGTGTACGATAGATCTAATCGTTTCGATTTGCAAAGTATTCAATAATGGAGTTTATTTACCTTTGATTTGAGTTTGCATTGTTGTTAGGAGAGGCTTTGTATAACGTTGATAATTTTCGTTGGTCGATGTTGTCGGAGAATATTCTGGATTTCCTTGTTTACTATCGATCGAAGTTTCGGGACGATTGTCGAAGCAAGTGGTCGTTCCGGAAGATATAAAAATATGTATTGACGTAAGTCAGTGATGACGATCTTTTATTCGATTGGTGGCAGTGCGTCATTTCTACAGTATACCAAATTGTTCCAGAAAAGAGAGAGGTTATTTAATCGTGTGCCGAGATTGCTGTAGATAGTAAAGTTGTTGATAGTGATTTAGAGAGTTGCTGTGAAAGTTGTTGAGTTGAGTTGAGAATTGTATGCAGTTGTTGATGTGTGCTGAATAAAAGTGGAAAACTTCATACGTCGACTTTGTGACTTGTATGCTGTTTGGACGGGCTGTGTGAATAAACGAATCTGAGTTACACCTTATCAGGACTTCAGCATCGGGGCTGAATCAAATACTGATAAAGAAAAACACCATCATCAAACGGAGTGTAACACCCTCCCGCTGCTGTTCCCGTTCAGACCGTTCTCTACCTCCTGGCATTGACCTTCTATCAAGTTCTCCTTTGCTGTGCGCATGCCTTTTTCGGATGTCATTGTTGATTTTTTGGTAGGCATCAGCTCCCTGTGAGGTGTTCTTTTTCTTTTTTACCTCTCCTCATTTGTCACACAGGTCCAAAAGCCCAGGTGTGATCCACTGTCTCCTCCTTGGGCAGTGCCTGCCAAGGATCTCAGTGGCGGCATCTGTCACATCCGAAGAGTACAATAAATGGATTCTTATTCATAGTCATATTAACAACAGTGCAATAAAGGATTAACAACAAAGAAATAGTAATATCAACAAGAAAATAAATTCCATGCATAAAACTGATACAGATATGGTTACAGAGATTTCAACAGGGAATTTATACATAAAACTCATCTAGAGGTTACCTTGGAGTGGACGCCTGCTCCACAAGCCACTGCCGGACCAGCGGTCGTTTGTACAGTGCTATAGGCCAGTCCTTCTGCCACAACCATTCTTCACGCAGGAACCAGGGGTGAAGGTCAAGCAGTAGCCTCACCAAGGTTATCAGCCGTTCATTCACGGCAAGGTAAAATGCAGAGAACGGCTTGCGGCGTTTGCTTCCCTTCTTGCCATCTGCTTTGCCTTTGGGGCTGGTGAGCGGTGCCGTCTGGGTAAGGTTGCAACCCCAGTATGCCAAGGTCATAGCACACTCCTGGCTATGTAAAGCTATGGCCTGCTGTATTGGCATCTCTCCCCACCTTGTGTCACAAAAACAATCACTAGGCTTATTAGAAATCTGATTTTAGAATGAAAAAAAAAAGAGATTTTAAAAAACCTGTACGAATGACTTTTGCCAAAAAAGACAATGAATATGATGATGCAACTTTCAGTAAATGATGTTGGTGACTTAAAACAAACCTGTCTAGAAAATACTGATTTTTAAGTAAACTATATGGAATGGCCCACAAAATTAAGGGTATATTACCTGTAAGGTCTGTCAAGACGATAGCCATGTTCAATTAGAATTTTCACCATGGCAGCATTGTGATGCTCAATAGCGATAGTCATGGCAGTGACACCACTGTTGCTTCGTGCATGAATCTTCACCCTTTCCTGCAGCAGGAACCGGCAAATTGGGTAACGACGATAGGCCACTGCATAGTGGAGGGCTGTCAAGCCATCGTCTGTCCTGGCATTCTTCTCACACAATGAGTTGACCAGCATTTCCACTACCTCCAGATTGTCCATCTGTACTGCTCTGAAACCAAAGAATGCCAACAAATTATACAAGTAAAATTGATAAATTTGTATACAAAAATCAACAACAACCCATAATTGCACTTTGAACTTTGCTTGAGGGAAAGGCCTGTGTTTTTAAATGAAATAAATTATTATTTATAATACAATGCAACATTAAAAGTATACAATACACATTTATTGTCTTGTTTAAAAAAAAAAAAACAAGCCTTTCAGTCTTTTAAATTAAAATCTAAAAGCAACAATTCTCAGTTCACCATAGACATCATAGTACTTGCTGGTCCAAGTTACTCTTGGCATTCTGTATATTGTTGTTGTAGTTTAAGATTATAAATTTCCCAGTCCCAGTGCAGTGAGTCTCAACAGTCATTGCATGAGTTTTATCTTTCTCATAAGATAATTCAAACTTTTTCAGAATAAAATACATTATTTTATGTGATTATATAAATATGGGAATGGGTTCAAAAAACATCTACCACAATGAGCAATCCAATGCAGCATGTATATTAATAGTTTACCACAGTCAAGTACAACCAGTCAAAAAGAGATTATAAACTCCTTTTGCATTGATTATTGATAACGATAATGCATTTTCCAAAGAGTGCAATGCTGCTTTCTTATTTGAAGAGATGAACCTAGGCTCAGAATATCAGATGCAGGAAGAGTTAATAATGCGAATCAGCAAAGTGATAAGTATCAGTTCTACTAACTTGATAAGTGGTGTCTCAGCGCCTTTACTGAGCCCAAGGCGTCTCAAGTTGACCTCACCGCCCGCATGCAATATGAGTCTGACTACATCTGTCTTGTTGCTGATGATTGCTGTGTACAGTGGACTGCAGCCTAACGATAAAACACATAATAAAATAACTTACAAAGATGCTGATTTGCAGGGTAGCTGATTCCTGATTTGTTTGATCAGGTTCAACCTTTTGGAAAAAAATAAAAATAGGCAACTTAAAATGAAATGATTATGAGGAATGCACATTAAAAAAAAAGTTTGCTTGTAAGTGTAACATTCAAACACCATTACTAGGCATTACAAGAACATTATAATAATACTGAATGCTATACATACACGTTTTTTTTCCCCCCAAGTCACAAATCAGGTCTAAAGTGCAGCGATTTATACTAACATACACTCTCGATGTTTTCACAAACTTTAACATACACAACAGACGCACACTCTCACATACACAACAAACAATTTATATCTAGTCTAGCTCTTCAAACTAGATATGTTCTTCATTAGGCGCTAATATTACAGTTACACTAATGTTATTTCCACTGATGTTACCTGTTTCTCTGTCGATGTAGTTTACTTCAACCTTTTCAGCCTTTAGCAGTTGTTCTGCCAGAGCTTTGTTTCCCTTCTTCGCTGCCCACCTGTCATGCAGTCAACAAGTTGCAGTTGAATTCACAGACTATAAGAACTGTATATAGTTGTATTAGTCCTTATATAACCAGTTTAGCTACAACAACATAATGCACAGACTATAGCTGAGAACTCTCAAGAACCCACAGGAGTTGGAACGATCGATGAATTGACCATGGACTCGAAACATCAAGAAGAAAACAAAAAGTAAATACTGTAATAAATACACTGTATAAATACGAATGTTGACAAATAATTGTAGAACAAAATAGTTCTGTGAGGACAACACACTCATCTCAATGTGTATGAATATGGATTTTATGCAGTAACATTTGATAAAAATTTAAAGATTCTGCAACAGCAAAATAATAATATAATGTTAAAAAAAATAAATAATAATAATATTAATAATAATAATAATAACAACATCAACAACAACAATAATAATATTAATAATAATAATAATAATACAGGATGCTATCACAGGCTTTGTCTTTAATTGAACTCAATTTAAATAAATCGCTATTAGTATTACAGAATTGTTATGTTTGGAATTTAGATTGCTAGCATCCACTACCATTACTGAACGGAGGGGGTAAACAAGAGTACTGATTCGGCTCTTGGCAGTCCGCTGGACCCTATAAGCACTGAGTACTACTACTACTACTACTACTACTACTACTACTACTACTACTACTACTACTACTACTACTACTAATTATAATTATAATCAAAATAAAAAAATTAAAATAATGTACGCTTACCAGATGGCTCTCCTGCCTTTGAAGGTTTCTGCGTTGACATCAGCTGGTTTGGGCTTTGCCTTCATGAGTATTTTCACCATCTGCACATCGCCCAGTTCACTGGCTGTGAGGAGTGCTGTTTTACCCTCCGAATCCTCAGAGTCTCGAGCATTCACATCCACAAGTTTGTCCTTGATCATCTTCTTGACTTTGGCATGGCTGCCAGCACGCACGCAGACAAAGAAGCCTTGCTGATGGTTCACCTCTGGGTTGGATGTATTTCCATTCCCGTTTCCATTTTGGGAATGTTTCCTAGCTGACATGATTGAGAGATGTGCACTTCACCCCACTCTATCTGTTGAATTAAAACATCACATATATAGTAACACAGACCATGAAGGAAAACCTCATATAGTTGTACTCAAACACAAAACACAAACTCTTACTCAATTTACTGTCTGACAATTAATTTTATCCATCATTGACCATTAACAACTAACAATTTAAAAATTACCTGTTAAAACCAAAATTTGATTTGGATGACTCATTAATTGTCATTAAGGTAGTTGTTAATATTACCTCCCTAAACAGCTGTAAAACAATAGTTTATTTACATGAGAAGCGGGAACCCTACATTAGTAAATAGCCTGATGTAAACTGTAAAACAAGATCTAGTCAAATAAAAAGACAACAGTCTGCACATTTGAGTATGTGAAGTGGACACGTTTTCAACCGTCAATGATAAAATAGTAACGAGTGATGTCATTAAAATGATATACCACAAAATGAGAATACTCGACAAATGCCAAAAATGATTGGACTTAAAACTTTTTGAGTGTTCAACTTTAAGAACAAAATTTCATTGCAACTTCTGTTCTCTTCTCCTCTTCTAATAACAGCCACAATAAACTTCACGTACTTGTAAACATTACACACAAACTACCTGAAAATAAATTTTAAAACAAATAAGAAATCCAATATATATTTATAAAACAATTCCTGTCATAACGCAAGGTAAATCCATATTGGCTTGCGTAGCAACCCCCAAATGGAAAATCCATGAAACGAATAGTAAAATTCTGAATTGGTTTAAGAGTTAGCTTCTGTCACATGATCCCAATCTTCGTTTCTTTTTAGTTTGGTGGGCGTTAGGGTATATGACAGTTATCTCTGGTCGTAGTCGAGTGACATCTTACAACACATTTTCACAATGGCCTCTGGAAGAACACTGTGAGTTTTTAACTTGCAGCCATCAGTAACTCTTCACCTTCTATTCTGATTTTCAGTTGAAATGTGTTTTTCACTTTTTTGTCAGCCGATCTGACCACAGGCTGAATTCACTTTCGTCTTTGTAAACTCGTAGGCCTCAATTACACACTATACGAGTTTACAAAGACGAAAGTAGAGACTTCAGAGCATGTGATCTATCCCTTTTCAGTTTTATTTTGTTGGTATCTTAGAATTGGACTTTCGTATAATTATTATTAAAAGACATATTAGCTATTATTATTATTATTATTATTATTATTATTATTATTATTATTATTATTATTATTATTATTATTTTATTATATTATTATTATTATTATTATTATTATGATTATTATTATTATTATTATTATTATTATTATTATTATTATTATTATTATTAGAGATGCTTTGTATTGTAATATATTTAACCACTTAAAATTGTGAAAATCTTCCACAAACCCTTCATAAGGCCTATTTGTCTTTCTTATTTTTCCAGTATTAATTCCCATACAACATTTTAGCAGATTGTCTCAGTAATTGATCATGGCCTCGATGATAAAATTAATTTAAAGGTCAAGAATTAACTAAGCTAAGTCAGTAAATCCACTTGTTCAGTTAAAGGTAAACAACCTTCTTCTTTGGTGTGGCAACCAACTTCAGTTTGTGAAAAAAAAAAATTTGCTACACTTGACTGCAAAATATTAGGTTGCTGCACTTGACTGCATAATATTAGGTGTATTAAAGAAATATAAAACCACCCAAACACCCTCCTCTACCTCCAGACTCCACGCACACACTTCTATAATCATACAGAAGAACTAACACCCATTCTATCTCTTTCAGTTTCAGCAAGCTTGCCTGAATATATTTCTTCTTTGTGGATAAAACGTTTTCACAAGCATGACACGAAGCATCTTTATTACTTAAAAAAATAAGTTATTTACAAATAATGAAATAAATACATTTATAATTTTTAAAATAATAATATAGGTACTACTACTACTACTACTACTACTACTACTACTACTACTACTACTACTACTACTACAATAATAATAATAATGAAATAATATGTTTATAATAATAATATTAATATAAAAGTTAAAGGGAGTTAACTGTATTATTTCTGCACAATTTGGTAAACTAAATAACTCTTGAAAGGACATTAGTCATTGGTCTACTGCTTGTTTGTCAACAGACAACTTTGTTGTATCACATGTCTGTACAAAATCAAGATGACTTGTCACTAGCAGCTAGAAATTGTTATTAGCATTTAATACCGGTGTAGCAGTAAGGAGCACAAGCAGATTAGAAATTCAGGAATGTCAGTTGTACTGACAGATAGTGACTACTTAAATGCATAGGAATGCGGTGAAGATAGGCCAGTCCAGATAATAAGGTCAAGGCCTCTGTCACATAATGATGTATGTGCACTCTTTTCATTGGGTCAGACAGACTTGTTAGATTATATCAGACTATTCTATCCTATCCTATCCTATCCTGTCCCGTAACCCGGAGGTCGTAGGGGCACCACAGATGATCGTTTAACCAGCAAACTCCATCTTTCTCTGTCCTCAGCAGCCCTGATGGCTTCGCTCAGTGTCAAACCAGTCCATTCTCGAATGTTGTCATCCCACGTACCTCTTTTTCGGTCTCCCTCTTCTTCTACCTCCTTGCACTGTGCCTTGCAGAATAGTCTTTGCAAGGCCTGATGATCTGGTGACATGGCCATACCATCGGAGTTTCCGTTTCTTCACCACTGTAAGCAGGTCATCGTGTCGTGCAATGGCTTGTGTGATGGTCTGTCGGACTTCGTCGTTGGTGATGTGTTGTGTATAGGAAATGCCCAGAAGTCTTCTGTAGCACCTCATCTCCATGCTTTGTATTCTTCGTTGGAGATCTGCTGTGAGGGTCCATGCTTCGCAAGCATATAGGAAGATGGAGATGACAAGGGAGCGCAGCAGTCTTACTTTGGAATGTAGACTGATGGTCCTGTCTTTCCAAATGGGCTTCAACCTTGTCAGGGCAGCAGTTGTTTGTGCGATCCTGGAGAGGACTTCCTGTCGGGACCCACTGCCTGATACAATGGCTCCTAAATATTTGAAGCTATGCTCTGTGTTGAGGGATTGGCCTTGGACTTTGATGTCCGTGTTGATGCCATTGGTGTTGTTGGTCATCATTTTGGTCTTCTCTGCACTTATTTCCATTCCATAAGCTCTGGAGGTGGTGTCAAGCGTCTGTACCAGCTGTTCAAGTTCTTGTTCCTCTCCAGCCAATCCATCAATGTCATCCGCAAAACGAAGATTGGAGATTGCTCTACCCCCTATGCGGACTGCGCCTTCATGATCTGCAAGATCGAGCATCTGACATGATGCGCTCTAGGAAGATGTTGAAGAGTGTTGGAGGGAGTAGGCATCCTTGACGCACACCGATTGTTGTTCTGAACCAGTTCCCGATGGCGCTGTTGTGGAGGACTGCACTGGTAGCCTTGTCATACAGGCTTTTGATGACTTCAATAATTTTAGGGCTGATGTTGTACACTTTCATTGTTGCCCATAAAGCTGCATGCCAGACTCGGTCAAACGCCTTCTTGAAGTCTATGAACACATGATATAGATGTTGTTGGTGCTGTAGGTATTTCTCACAGATTATTCTGAGGTTGAAAGTCTGTTCAGTGGTACTTCACCCTGCTCTGAATCCTGCTTGTTCTTCAGCTATGATTTGTTCAGCTTGGGGTTTCAACCTGTTGAGTATTATTTTCAGGAGGACCTTACTGGGATGGCTGATGAGGCTGATGGTGCGGTAATTTTCACACTCCTGAAGGTTACCTTTTTTGGGAAGAGTGATGACAAGCGACTGGTCCATGGTATAGGCCACTCCCCATTCTGCCAGGTCTTGTTACAGATAATGGTGAGGGCATCAATCATTGCTTCTCCTCCTGCTTGTAGCAATTCCGCGGGTATGTTGTCCACTCCCGCTGACTTCCCTTTCTTTAGCGATTGCACTGCTGCCTCAACTTCTTCCCGGAGAATTGGGAGGATTTCTTCTTCTTCTTTGTTCTCGGGACATGCTAGAACTGATGGGTCTCCATTTGGTGTATGGTTGTAAAGGTCAGAGCAGTACTCTGTCCATCTGTCCAAGACTTCTTGTTCTTCTGTAAGGCATATGCCAGACTTGCTTTGGATCGTGGACCCCCCGTTGGGGTGCCGGGGGTTTCAGTATAAATAGTATCTCCACTTTCTGGAAATGTAGTGCTTTAAATTCCCACTGTCGCTGTCTTTCTTATTTGCTCTTTCTCATTCCTGCTCTTTTCTATCAATCTGCTATACTATCGTCTTCTTTGCTAGACCAGTCTCCTACATTTTTTCTTGAAAACTCTTCCGGGACAAGACTCCTTGTTTGTGTATGAGGTCTGTTGGATCGGCTTGGGAATATTGGACGCTTTCTGCCAGGTGGTCACTAGGGCTTCCTATGATGTTATTATTTAGCAATGTAGGCATTTTATATGTATGTGTTTTGTTGATAATTTATAATGATGTTTGTATTCTATTTTGTTTTTGTAAACAGGGGTTCGATAAGTTGGGGTGAAGCCTCAGCCGTCCCCTGCGTGGGATGTCTTTATTGTAAAGTGACTGGCTGGTGGAGAGCTTTCGGTTTTACCACTAGGGTTGTTTCAGCAGATCTTTTATGCGGATCTGGGGTTGTCCGGTCCTGATTTGGCTCGGAAGAGTCCACTGGACCTAAAGCAATAATAATTTTAATGTAATGTAATGTTGGATCGTGGAGACTTTGGGCTGTTTGACACTTGTCAGCCGCTTCACAGTCTGGTAGGCCTTCTTGCTGTTGTTCTTGTTCAGACTGTTCTCTATTTCCTGGCATTGATCTTCTATCCAGTTCTCCTTTGCTGTGCGCATGCCTTTTCGGATGTCATTGTTGATTTTTCGGTAGGCATCAGCTCCCTGTGAGGTGTTCTTTTTCTTTTTCATCTCTCTTCGTTTATCACACAGATCCAAAAGTTCAGGTGTGATCCACGGCTTCTTCTTTGGTAGGTGCTTGCCAAGGATCTCAGTGACGGCATCTGTCACAGCTGAGTTGAAGGTGGTGGTCATGGTGTTGACATCTACTTCACCAGCCCCCAAAATGAGCAGTGGTGCAAATTTTCCTCCAATTGTGGCCTGAAATTGTTCTGCCACCTCCGGGTCTTGCAGTTTGTCCAGGTCGAACTTCAGTCTAGTGCACTTTGCTGTATTTACTCTCTTCAAGTGGAGCCGGAAAGACATCATCACGAGATCATGGTCACTTCCGATGACTGCTCCTGGAAAAGTGCGTGTCCTGCCAATGTTGATACTTGACCTGAAGCGTTTCTTGACCATGATGTAGTCTATTTGGTTGTGATGCTCCCCGCCGGGACTGTGCCATGTCCATCGTCTGGAGTTTTTGTGGACCAAGCGTGTTTGCCAACTCTACCAGATTGTTGTATCTGGCAAACTCCAAAAGTCTCAGACCCCTGTCATTTGTCTCGTTGTTGCAGTGGGGTACACATGTGTCTCCCCAGTTGTGGTGCGCATCTTGGCCAACCTTGGCATTCCAGTCGCCTTGCACTATGACTATTCTAAACTTAGTTAATGCATTTATTTTATTTTATTATTATTTTTTGTATCCATGGACTTTCAGAACTAAGATATGAAATGAATGAGTGAAGATGGTTGCTGTCATATGATGTAGGGGTGTTGAGTGTGATTATGCCACTTAGGGTGATGTAGTGTTACTGTTAGTGTTTGACTTCCACTTTTACACCTATATAATATTGTTACTGTGTTGTTGTGTGTTGTCAGATGCATGTGTTTTTTTAAATTTTATTTCATGCATATATAAATACTTATGTGCTGCCACCATTGTAATTGCTTAGTTTGAGACAAATAAAGCTGTATTGTAGTTTATTGTAAAGTGAAGTTATATTCTCTCTCCGACTTCACTACGGAACCATATTTAAAAAATCTCACGTGGGAGGTTTTTAACAAATGAGTCCATTTTCTGTAGCGACTGTTTATAACTGTTTTATTTCCCTCAACACTCACCCCTACCCCCAGAACTCTTGAAAGCAAAAAATAAGGAGGCACTGTGCCAGCAGATATTGCCAGAATAGAGTCTGGTTGATAGTGAGGTAAAGATATTGACAAAGTTAAGAGCAAATCCACTTCTTTTATATAATTTATATTATTTTTTTGTCTGCCAGGCCTGTTTATTGCCAGGGAGACCATACCCTTAGGGTTTCCATGGACATGTTTGCCGAGAATCGCCAGCGGCTGTGCCAGCGCCTGAGGAGCCTGCAGGAGAGCGGCAAGCTGCAAGCTGGTGCCATCATCGTTCTGCAGGGGGGCACTGCAGAGACACGCTACTGTTCTGACCATGAACCCCTCTTTAGACAGGTAGAAGGAAGAAAATAATTAATAAAGAATAAAATAGCTGTATTATGTTTGCTTCATTCTTGAACCATATTTTGCTTTACCTCCTTTGTGCGTGCTTCATTCTCAGACTGTGTTTTGCTTAACTGTGTACAGGAGTCCTTTTTCCACTGGACATTTGGTGTGGAGGAGCCAGATTGCTATGGAGCTGTGGAGGTTGACACCGGCCGTGCCATTCTGTTTCCCCCCAAACTGCCAGAATCCTATGCCATCTGGATGGGAAAGTATGTAATCATTTGTTATTGTAAAAATAAGAAAAGAGTTAAGAGTGTGGGTAACTGTTTACTTTTAAATGCATTTGAGGGTAAAACATTATCTTGAATCCTACCTTAACACCAGAGAGACTTGAGGTAGTTGGGTACATCGATTTACGCATCTTTTGCACAGTATATTCAAGTGTTCTTATGTCGCAGCTATTATTATCCAAAAGATTTTTCCATCGTGTCTGAGTCTAAAGAAATTACAGTGAAATCTATTTGAACAAGCAGAGTTAGTGCACAAAACATTCTTTCAGGAGGTATTCTATTAGTATTTGTATAAATCTCGACACGAAAACTCGCGATAATGACATGCCAAAATCGGAGTTCATGATTGTAAATAGGCCTATGTGAAGCAGTCGTGAATGATCTCTGACTTTCAAATCTACATTCTCTGTCAAGACAAATGCAATGGATTAAATCTTTGATGACCTTATTAAGCAAAGCATGCTTAACATTCTGACGTCATGTTGATGAAGAAATTATTCAGCTTCTCAACAACAAAATTGTGATGGTAGGCTAGCATCGAGCAAGAAAAAAATGAAAAAGAAAATTCTGGTAGGGGAAAATTATTGTTGGTGCACAGATGCTAAGAGTACTAAAAGGAAATCGCTCAGCTCGGTGATGATCAGCAATAACATGCGCATGTAAACATTAGGTTGATACATATCGCCGCATTTTGACTCCCATTTTCGGTGGTCACTGACCTATAGTACCCTACATATCTGTTTCCCATTCTTCAATTCCATCGGACAATAAACCCCGCAGTTATTCGACCTTGATTGTGGCATTGCATTGCGGCCATTTCTCTTGAGTGGAAAACAGGAATTCCCTTTTCAGTGAGCAACAACCTAGCATCGAATAAAACATGTGTACCATGTTTCAGCTCAATTGGACTGTTAACATCGGAGATCAACAAACAGGCAAGCACACAGACACCTTGAGACAGACACTCAGGCACAATGACAGACAGGCATAATGCAACCTTTGCACTCTAACATTTAAATAGGGGGTGTAACAAGATGATAATGCAGATAAGGTCTACAAAGCTTCGAAACATTTTGATTACCCTTTCATGTAAACTGTGGTGTTGGCCAAAAAAATGCTAGTTTTAACGAAGCGGTATACCAAGTGTATCTTCTCTAGATCAAATTTAGCTCGGTGACCTATGATCTTTTTTTTCCATAATAATATGATAATACTAATTGTGCCTACAAAGTTTAAAGCGATTCTATCTACTATTTAATGATTTATTATAATTTTAGTCTCTGATGGTACATGTAGTCAAAATTGCAATTTTTTTAGCCTTTCAAAGTTTTACTGTCTCACTGAAATTTAATTTTACACACATAAATTTTCAAAATTTACTTACAAGGCACACCTTTCTGGTGAATGAATGAATGAATGAATGAATAATGTATAAAGTGCATAAATATCTCCACGCCGACGGGCATGATCGCAGCGCTGGTGGGAGGGAGGTGGATAAACACACACACACACACACCCACACACACACACCCACACACACACACAGTGGCGGGAAGGGTGCATAGATCATAACTTAACATTTTAACTTCTTCACTATCGCTCAACACATTCTAGCAGGCAGACCAGTCAATTAACATTTATGCAATACTTTCACGCAGTGACTTATGAAATTGGGATGAGATCAGATAATTATACATCCAGATTAGCAAGAAGAGAAGACATGTGTTTTCAAGTTTCTGCGAAATGCATCGACAGAGTCTGCTCTCTTTATGCCTTCTGGAAGAGCATTCCACCAGACCGGTGCAGTGTATCTGAAAGACCTCTGGACCTCTGGTGGTTGTCATGCTCAAATCTTCCATTTTTTTCTCCATCTGTGCAGCTGTTAACTATTATACTACTTTTCTCTCAAGTTTTGCCACCCTTCAGTTCAGAAATTATGCTCGAACTTGAAAAGTAGCATGGCGTGATTTACTTGATGGAAAATAGCTTGATGTTTAATGAATTATGCAAATAGTGTAAATAATTGCAAGTCTTGAGTGTGTTAAATGGAATAGCAGGCAAGTACTGTTGATCTCATTTTAACTTCTCTTGCGTTTCCAGCCACAATTGTTCGTGTTAGTACTATGTCTCTTTTCTATAATGTTCCCATTTAAGAGCAACTCCTTTGCAGTTTGTTTTATAAAGTATATTGTTTATTTGTTATTTATTTATTACCTTTATTGATTACAAAAAATTTGTTTATTCTCCTTTTCAGATTGCTGTCTGAGGAAGACTTCAAAATTCGCTATGGTGTTGATGAAGTTCACTTTGCTAACAAGGTGTGTTTGATGGTCCTTTCTATTGTATTTTATGAATGCTGTATGTTTTCTATAGTTACTTATTTATTTTATTTTAGTTGAGAGATTGAGTGGAATGAAGCCATGTGCAGAGCATGTAGTGAGTGACTGGGCAACTGGCCATCAAGCGAGACTATGCATGAGGGCAAATTGCATTAGTCAGACGAATGATGACAGCAAAGAAGAAGGATGTCAAAATATATCATAAGAAACGTCCGCTTCATCAACAGACCAAGTTTATGAATGTATGATAAAAGTAAGAATGGTGTAGTAAAAATTAAATTGCAATTTGTAAGAAAGATCAAAAGATTTAATGAAAATTAAATGGCAATTATTAAAAAAGCAGAAGAAGACACCTGTGTGCACGCATCATATGTGCAAAGACATTTAAGGGACAAATATATATAAAGTTGCAAAATAAAACCTATAGTTAAAGACCAACACATTAGAAACAGGATTTTATTGTTGTTCCAGCTTGTCACCTTAACCTGCCCTCCCTTCCCCAACCCCATCTCCCCCCACCCCCTCCCTCCCATCACCCACACTTTCATCTTTGTAACATTGTTATTGCAAATTGTATTCTAAAACCACTAATTTTATTTGTTGCAGCTGACCGAGGTCTTGGCATCAAAGAAACCTTCCATGCTGCTTACTCTAGTAATGAAAACAAAATTTTGATTCACTTTATAGGCGTTTAGATTTGTTGTACAATATTTTTTAGCTATCACTTAATTATCTCTTCCAATTATAATATATGTGTTCATTCACCATCCAATTTTGTCTATTCTGTTAGGTCCAAAGCACAGGCCTGCCTACTGTCCTGGAGGGGCTGTATTTGTCTCTGAAAATCACAAATATGCACCGAGTGTCCCGGAATCCCGATTTTCAGTGGCGTGTCCCAGGAAATAGTCGATTTCCATATGTGATAAAGTTTTGGTGCAAGTGTACTTACTACGTATACTTGTCACCGAAGAGCCATTTCCGCTTGCTCCTAAATTTGACGAAGTCACAGTACCAAGTGTGCGCATGCTTAATACGTTCTATTTGTGTTGATAGTCATGCGCAGTCTTTTCAGCTGCATCAGGGAAACTTATGAGTGAAAAACAATGGCATCGTCTAAAATAAAAGTGGAGTGCGATGATGGTTTAGATTCTATCTCGTCCTCTACTTCGGCAAAGAAAGGTTGCACAACATTTAAAACAGACTACACGGAGAAGTGGCCATTTATTAAACATGGGGAAAAAGGGCGACACATTTGCATTTTGTGAACTTTGTGCTTGTGATTTTTCTGTCAGATCTGAAGGATTATTGTCTTTTTGGTATGTCCCATAAGGTGAAAGTGTGTCCCTGATTTTTGTCATGTTTGTCCCTGAAAACATAAATTTGGGGTAGGCAAAATGCAGATTATCGTGTGTGTGTGTGTGAGAGAGAGAGTTTGTGTGTGTGTGTGTACACACATCAATACGCGTGTGCTTGCATGCATTTGCATATGAGTGTGTGTGCTTGCCAGTATGTGCGTTTTAGTCCATTTGAGACTTGTTAATCTAATGTATAGTGTGTGACTGCGGTATGGATAATGTGTGCAGTATGGGAAGAACTCTGACAGTGGCAAGTACAGCCAGGAGGCAGTGTTTGAAGGCATCGGTAGCTTCACGGTGAAAAACGAAGTCCTCCACCATGAGATATCAGAATGGTGAGACACAGTAAATGTTGTTGCATCTGTTCTTATGCATTGGATTAACTGAAGTTGTACTTATATTATCCCTCTTTTGTAAGATCAAAATTGCTGTTTTAATAAATTTGCAATGAACCAACATTGACATGTCAGATTTGGTACATGTAAAGCTCTTACATTTTTCATATCGTTTGTTTTAGCCGCGTTTTCAAGTCAGACAAAGAGTTGGAGGTGCTTCGTTACATCAACAAGATCAGCAGTGAGGCTCACAAAGCAGTAAGTACAATTGTTTTTTGTTAAATACCAGAGCTTCAGGCCTTGCAAAGACCATCCTGCAAGGAACAGTGCAATGAGGCAGAAAAAGAGGGAGACAGAGAAAGAGGTGGGAGGACTACATTCGAGAATGGACTGGCTTGACACTAAGAGAAGCCATGAGGATTGCTGAGGACAGAGAAAGATGGAGTACCATGGTTAAACGATCATCTGTGGTGCCCCAATGACTTTCGAGTTCTATGTATCCTATCTTATCCCGTAACTCGAAGGTCAAAGGCACCACAGATGATAGTTTAACCAGCGTACTCCCTCTTACTCTGTCCTCAGCAACCCTCATGGCTTCGCTCAGTGTCAAGCCAGTCCAGTCTCGAATGTTGTCCTCCCACCTCTTTTTCTGTCTCCCTCTTCTTCTGCCTCCTTGCACCATGCCTTGCAGGATGGTCTTTGAAGGCCTGATGCTCTGGTGGCATGGACATACCATCGGAGTTTCCGTTTCTTCACCACTATAAGCATGTCATCGTGTTGTCCAATGGCTTGTGTGATGGCCTGTTGGACTTAATTGTTGGTCTGTCGGACTTTGTTTTGTTGACTTTCGAGTTACGGGATAGGATAGGAATAAGATAGAAAATACAAAGATACAGGGCTAACATTTGATTTCATTGGTATGGTGACATATACACGTCTCATTGTTGTTCCTTATGATGTGTATAGATGGGTGAAAACATTTATAAAGGGCCTAAACATTTTCTCACGAATAAGCATGCCCTTAATGCTACCATGCATATAGTATAATTATAATGGGTAATGAGTGAATTAGGTTTTTACTATATGTACTGTTCATAGACAAATAGGAAACTGTCTTGATGGTTGTCATGTAGTGGTCTTAGTCCTTGATCCACTCCTATATCGTGAATACTTTTCATGAAGAAAGTTCAAGGCCAGGTATTCTGTGTTAGCGTGGATGGAAGAACAGAACATAGGAAGCCTATCATTTAGTTTATCAAGACAATATAGGGACAGTGCAAGGAGGTAGAAGAAGAGGGAGACCGAAAAAGAGGTGGGAGGACAACATTCGAGAATGGGCTGGTTTGACACTGAGCGAAACAAGCAGGGTTGCTGAGGACAGGGAAAGATGGAGTACGCTGGTTAAACGATCATCTGTGGTGCCCTTACGACCTCCGAGTTATGGGATAGGATAGGATAGGGACTCAAACAACTTTTAAAGGCTGTTAAATTGGATAATGCTTTATTTGTTTGAGAATTCAATTTTAGTTCTGATAAATCAATTTGGAATTCCCTTCTTTCAGGTGATGAAGAACATGCAACCAGGAATGTATGAATACCAGGCTGAAAGGTTAGCAAGTATACACTATTTCCTATAGCTGCCTTTTACACATTTATTTCATTGATTGGGTGGAACAGTAACCTAATGGTTTGGACACAAGCAATGTCTAGCGGGGTTCATACTTGGATGGTGATCTTATTTCAAAAGCATTTAACAGGCATTACAAAGAATCCAGAGAACTGTGCACAACACACCCCAGTCCACCCAGCTGTGAATGGGCACCTGGCTCTGTATAGAATCGAGGAAGTTAAAGCCGCAAGGTAGAGGAGATGGGCTCTGCCCTCATTATTAAGCTGGCCCAGAGATAAGAGAGGTCCCAAACTCCTCTCTCCCCAACAACATGAAAGTTATGAGATCTTTCTTTTCTTTTCTTTTTTTTTTTTTTTTTTTTTCATTTTTGTTATGTTTAAAACCTCGATGGAGGTTCTACAGAGGTAGAGGGTTTTGTCATCGATTGTATTTTCTTTGAGTTTTGATGTTGATCATTATTTTTTGAATGTGAATTGTGATGGTAGTGGTACTTCATGACTTGTTCTGTTTTTGTAGGATGTTTACAGAATTATATAATGGTATCTTTGATGATGGTGCTGCCGATTGGTATGACTTATTATGCATTTTATAGATGTATTATGTAATGTAATCATGTATGATGTATTGATGTACGATGCTCTTGCAGCATCTTCAAGAACTACTGCCAGTACATGGGAGGAGCCCGGGCACAGTCTTACACCTGTATCTGTGCAAGGTAACAATGCTTACTCCACTTTGTATCGTAGCGGTGTGTGATGAACTTGCAGTATTTTCAAGAACTATACTGTGCATAAATGGGAGGAGCCAGATCCCAGGCTTATACCTCCGTCTGTGGCAGGCAAGGGAACTTCAAAATGCCTGTAGTGAGTGCTGCGGTAGAAAAATGGCCTTTAGTGCCGCAATAGAGCGTTTGTCTCCAATGTCAAAGTTTCCAGTGTCAAAGAGCGTGGGTTCAAAATAATTCGCTTAGGGTATGACTTGTCAGGTCATCGAGGGTTTTCTCCAGGTACTAGTTTCCTTCCTCCTTTGTAATGATATTTTTTTAAAAATTATATCTTTTTCTTTTGGTAAGAAGTGATCTGTCTGCCTGTACACCACATCTTTAAGTGATGTTTGTGTGTCGCATATAATTTATGTACAAGTGTGTTTAACCTTTGAACCACCTGTATGTTGAGTACAGATTGCTGTGCTGTGAGTCTGATTTAGGACAAAAAGTGCATATGAAGCATAACAATAGGGTATTAGCTTTGTTAAAATAAGAAAGGAAACTGGAGATATCTTTTACATATACAAGAAAGTTATTTTGTGGTGAAATATTAGATATTTCATTGCAATGCCGAGCCTGGAAACTGTCAGTGTCTTCATTTGAATTTGCCTTTTATGGTGCAAATATTAGATGTTGATAAGTAAGGCCTTTAGCAATATATTTATTGCATTATTGTGGTTTGTTTTGTGCAGTGGGGACAACGGATCAGTGCTACATTACGGCCATGCAGGAGCACCAAACAGCAAGCAGATAAATGATGGAGACATGTGGTAGGTTTTTGGTATGAGATGTTTTGATGCAAGCACAACTCTTTCATACTAGAAACAGCCCGCCAGCCAGACAGTTGAAACAAATACATCACAACTAACAGTTTTGTAGTTCATCATTATTTTACAGTCATTGTTATCATCATCAAACCTGATCATCGTCACCCTCACCATTGTCAACATCTCCATCATTATTATCAACATGATTATCGTCACCATCACCATTCTTTTTCCTTTGTTGACTGGTTTGTGTTTGTTCAGCCTGTTTGACATGGGTGGAGAGTACTACTGCTATGCCGCAGACATCACTTGTTCCTTCCCTGCCAACGGCAAGTTCACAGACAAACAGCGCCAGGTGTACGAAGCTGTCCTTAGGGCCTCTAGGGCTGTCATGGATGCCTGTAAACCTGGTAAAAAAAAAGATTTTGTATACCTCATTGCAATGCTGTGCAGTGCTATAGTCGTATTCTTTTAGCTGCATTACGATTATTGTGATAGTGATTCATCTTGTATGCTGTAATCATGCTGCTTCATATTGTATGTGTTGATTTTACAGGCAGGAGCCCACAAAGCTTGGTTTTGAGTGCAGATATACACATCCGATTTTGCATGCATAAAAAACTAAATTTGATTTTGCATGCTGTAAAATAAATTAGACTTGCTTATAAGTGTCTATGTGGTTGACTAGTCTTTATGACTAATAGTAATAATCATTTAGAAAGTCTTCTTCATTATATTTTAAGATGCAAAGCTTTGATTTTGACTGCTAATCTAACGCATGTAGAGCTAATATTTTTCAGGAAGAAAAACATAGTGAGGTGACCACGTAGGCCGTCACCAAACTGAACTTTCCAAGGGAAAACATTTGTGTGCAATTATAAGTTAGTACAGTAACAGCAGTAATTGGTACACTGAAGATACTAATCATGTCTGTCTAAAATGGGAAAAAGTTTGTAAACACTGGTGCAAAAACCAATCTGTACACTGAAGGCGGTATATGAAAGGGAAAATGTTATCAATGAAAATAGTATGAAAATAATAACATGCCTTTCATTTAGGTGTGAGCTGGGTGGATATGCACAAGCTGGCCGAGCGTGTCATCCTGGAAAGCCTGAAGACAATGGGGGTGGTACAAGGTTGTGTTGACGACATGATGTCTGTGCGTCTGGGTGCCACCTTCATGCCCCATGGCCTGGGTCACTTCTTGGGTATCGACACACACGATGTAGGGGGTTACCTGCAGGGTCACCCTGAAAGGAGCTCGGAACCTGGACTGAAGTCGCTGAGGACCGCTCGTGTGCTTCAGAACCGTATGGTGATAACCATCGAACCTGGACTCTACTTTATTGATGTGGTAAGTTGCGTTACTGCTGCTTAATGCTCTCCGAACTTTGTACGTTTATTATCGGCTTGTCATGACAGTTCTTTTGATTCACATTCATAGCAATGTGAGTCTATGTACGCTTACACTCCTTCCCCTCCTCCCCCCTCCTTCCTGCCCTCCATTCAACCTCCAAAAAATCCAGATTTTTGAGTCCTAAATAGTCCAAAAATGCCAGATAAAAAAAATCTGTCTTTCCATGGTCGGCTGTCTGCCATCCGCTGTCTGTCTGTGCAAAACTTGCAAGTGGATTAATATCTCAGAACCTATTTCAACTATCACAACCAAACTTGGTAAGATGGTGTATACCCATTAGACCTCATAAATGATCATTGAAAGAATGATTTCACTTCAAGATCAAGGTCACAGAGTCAACAAATATTAAATTTTAACATTTCAAATTTTTTCTAGTCTTTGATATCAATGAGACACACATACTATACAAATTTGGTCAGACACACTCCAAGGTCAGTCCAATGTCAAGGTCACTGGAGCTGACCAAAGTCGGTTTGCATAGGTACCTTAAAATGACCTTGACCCTAAACTATGAGAGATATAAAGTCCAAACGTGTTGTATTTAGAGATGATATATTGATCTTTCATATTTGTTCAGTTTTTTGTTGATCTTGAAGGTCAAGATCATTTTAGGCCTTGCAAAAATATACAAAAAATAGATCATTATACAGTGGAATGGCTGTTTATTTAACCCATAGTATGTAACAACATTGGGTTATTTGAGATATGCGTGATAGGTCACTTGAAAGTCAAGGTCATCCCAAGATCACAGTTCTTTTTGGCATAATACAAATTTTGCTGTAGTTTATTTGATAGTACATAAGTGTATTTAAAGCCGGAGGTCGAGGTCATCTCAAGGTCAAGAGCATAGAAAGATCAAAGTCGGTATCACTTTGCAATTTGATGCCACCATTTCATTTTGTTTTTTCTGGGCAGTCATTTTCATGTTAAATATTGCAAGTTCTGTCAGGAGCATGTGAGTCATATGGGCTTTGCCCTTCTAGTTATGGTTTTGTTTGCAATGCTTTTTGTTGTTGAGGGGAGAACATAATGTTATTGGCAACCGTGTGCTGTAGTTTATGCTGCAGTGTACAGTATATTATTTCTGTGTCACTTGAGGTCACAATTTATTTTCCCCAGATCTTGGATGCTGCCTTGAACAACCCTGCCCAGAGTGCCTTCTTGGTCAGAGAGGTTCTTGATACCTTCAGGGGATTTGGAGGGGTGAGTGAAGTAGACCGTAATGATATTTATATTTAACAGTTACAGTGGTTTTTTTTTATACTTCATTTTCTCCTATTACCTACCAACTCAAGATTGTTGCATATTAGCTGCATTTGTATTAAGTGGGTTTCTCCAATTACCTGCTGTTTTAAGACTTAATAGCTGCTTCAATTACAATCTTGCCAATTGGAATGTTTTCTTATTGTAACTTGGCATGGTAGCTTATTGTAGAGAAGATTCTGGTGTGCTTTCTCGGGACTTTAGGGGGTAACTTGAATGATGCTAGTATTTTATTATCCTGTCCAACAATACCGCTGCTTTGAAGTATTTGTGTTGTATCTCACTATTACATCATATAGTCTCCCTATTTCAAGGTATTCTCGATTTCTGCAAGCGTAGGTAGCAAGAATGTAGATCTTTCACTTGTACGCATGTTTTCACTCTGTTTTTCAGGTGCGCATCGAGGACAATATCATAGTAACCGAAACGGGTATAGAGTTGATGACTCAGGTCCCACGCACAGTGGAAGAGATCGAGACTATCATGATCGAAGGCCGTCCAACGCAGCAGCCTCTTCCACAGTTTCAGCAGAAGTCTCAGTAAAACAACAGCTGTTGAGTTCCACATAAGTTCATAACAGTGAAGGTGTGGTTATGAAAAAGTTGTAAAGAAAGAAAAGTCTAAAAATTTCTTGCCGGTGAAGAACTGTGCCTAGTTATGTATGATACAGACTAGACATGTTTGGGTCTTCTTATTTAAGATCTGTAGAATGTAGACATTTTGTGGTCTTCTCTTTTGATATAATTGATTTTTTTGTTAACGCAACAGCAAATTTAACAGTAAGTTTTCCATCAACTTTATCCAGATATATTAGATGTGATACCCCTTTGGAATGCAGACTGGAAACTCAAGTTAATATGAATAAAGTGTTAATTTTCATAGCATCCTTTGCAAACCACCAAAAGTTTTATAATTGTACCTGTGCTGGTTTGGTGTATAGTTTTTAGTTTGCCCAATTCGGTTTTTGTGCATATAAAATTTTCTAGGGTTTACCTGATAACATGTGAACCATCATTTTCTGTGCAATGAAGTCTTTTCAGGAAATATTGCATTCCATAGTGTGATGTGTTTGTGCATCTTAATGATAGACTTGAATAAATAAATTGCTGAATACCAACACCGATCATTGAATTACTTTTTGGACTCTTGCATTAGTTTGGTCTGCTTGCTTGATGAATGAAGAATCAGTGGGAGCAGGGTATTGTTACATTAAATTAATGTTTTTGCCTTGATTTGACCTGCCTTTAAGCAGGTTGGTTTAAGATGATTATTGAACGTTGTTTTGACTGTTGTTTTATTTGAATGTTGAGCTAATTAGTATTTCTGTGATTATAATACTTTGTGTATTTTATTTGAATGTTGAGCTAGTTAGTATTTTTATGCTTGTTTACAGTAGTTGATTTACATTACATTACTGCCCCAAAATAACTCTGTACTGTATCTCACTGTTTTGTAGCAGTGGTGTGAGGCAGCTTTATTTATGAACAGAAATCTATCCTTGATTAGTTCTGATTTTTTTTGTGTTTGTTTTTCGTTGTGCTTTTTTATCTTCAGGACCAGCCTTACATCGGATGAGAAGGTCCACTGAGCTCGAGCCTGTAATTTTGGAGTTTGGCCGATGATAGAGGCAAGGTTTGCAATACTAAATATTTTAAGAAATATGTTTTATGTTTTGCTGGATTTGGTTTAATTATGTTTTCATTTGTCCTTGATTTAGTTTTTGTTGTTGAAGTGTTTGTTTGTTTTAGAGTTGTTAATTAATCAGAAAATCAGCTTGTTATCAAAGTTGGTTCAAAATTATGTTCTTTGACCGTTTCATTTTAAGTTAATTGAAGTGTTTTACATTATCATATAGTTATTGACTGTTCAGAAGTCTTTGACTGCTTTAATTTTAAGTTAACTGAAGTGTTTCTATATTATAATGTATTTACTGACTGTTCAGGATTTGTTGCCTTTTACAATGTTATGTTAATGAAAACAGCTAATAATAATTTGTTGTGTTTAAGGTATAGAGATTTGTTTTGTTTTTAAATATATGTTTTGGTCAGTTCTACAGATTTAAAAAAAAGGTTATTCTGGTATAATTTTCAGTTTTAATACTGTTTCTCTGTAGTTCTTTAGACTTGTTGCATTAACGCTATTAATATTTGCTGTTTATTTATTTTATTTTATTTTATTTTATTTACCTTATTGTCCATTTTTTATAGGGAAATTGTTAATGAAGATACGTACACAATTTTAGCCTGTCCCTCAAGTGCCAATATATTAACTATTATCATAATAATTATGCTACATGTTCGAGGCTCAATTGTTAATGATGTTTTTATTTCATTGCTCTTGCTCTTTGCAGCATGTAGAAAGAATTCTGTATTATTTTTTATAAAAAATTTGCATGGAATTTATGAACGTTGTGTCTTTGTTCTGAGTTGATGTGGAAGTGGCGAGTGAAGTATAGCGTTCTGTACACAAAATTGTTTCAGTAATTCAAACACATGGATTCCTGTTCAATCGGTTATGGTATTTATTATCATTATAAATTACATGTGTGCACTATCATTATCGTCAAAGGTGGCGTTATAATCACTACTGCCACCACCACTATCCCGCTCCACCAACTCGTCCTCATCATCACCAAAGTCAAAGCCACCACCATTATGATCACCATCGTCGTCACAACCTCTGCCATTGCAGTGCTGGTGGTAGTCAGGGACTGTGTACTTAGAGGTTGTTTACCCTAGCATTTTGTCACTGCTAAAAGTGAAAGATGATCCATTTGTTTGCTTCTTGACTGTGACTTGTGAAACGCATCCTCAGTGCCGGCTATATTGTATGTTTAAGAATACTATAATTATTTCATGGAATTATTTGAAGAGAGTTATGTGTGTTTGTGTGTGTGTGTGTGTGTGAGAGAGATCTTTGCTCAGAGAAATGCAACTCGCTACAATAGAAGATATGGTTAATTCAGGTAATAATAATACAGGGTTGGCGCTTATTGAATTTGAGGTAACCATTAAATTTGATATTAGGTGCTTAATTCAAAACGCTACTGTTGGCATACAGGGGTGAAGAGGGGTTGAAGGTGTTGTCAGCTGTTTTAGTCATCCCGCCCCCCCCCCCCTTCCCTCCCCCTCCTCGCCCTCGTGGGGGTGCCGGGGGTTTTAGTATAAATAGTATCCCCACTTTCTGGAAATTTAGTGCTTTAAATTCCCACTGTCGCTGTCTTTCTCCTTTGTTCTTTCTCATTCATACTCTGTTCTATCAATCTACTATACTATCTTCTTCTTTGCTAGACCAGTCACCTACCTTTTTTCTTGAAAACTCTTCTGGGACAAAACTCCTCATTTGTGTGTGAGGTCTGTTGGATCAGCTTGGGAATATTGGACGCTTTCTGCCAGGTGGTCACTGGGGCTTCTTATGATGCTATTATTTGGCAAAGTAGGCAATTTATATGTGGTGTTTTGTTGATATTTTATAATGATGTTTGTATTCTATTTGGTTTTTGATAAATTAGAGTATAGCCTCAGCGTACCCTGCATGGGATGTCTTTATTGTAAAGTGACCGGCTGGTGGAGTGCCTTCAGTGTTACCACTAGGGTTGTTTCGGCAGATCTTTTATGCAAATCAGGGGTGAGTCTTCTTTCAGTGAAGTTGTGGTCTTGATTTTGTGGTCCTGATTCGGCTCTTTGCAGTCCGCTGGACCATGTAAGCAATGAATAACTAACTATCACTCTACGAAGCACATGTGAGAGGGAAGGGGACGGAATGGGAAAGGAGTAAGGTAAGGAGGCCTGGAGAGGAATTTGGAACACTAGGTTCCACAATATTGATGCTTTTTAAAGGCTGATTTATTTTCTAGAAACCATTCTCCTTATTCCTCTTTTTCTACTTCTTCTTGTGAAAATCCATGTACAGTATATTTAATTAAATTATTGGTGAATCGATGAAATCATTGTCTACGATGTCATTCTGCAAGAAAAAAAAAAGTACTGATGAGGTTTGGTAGGACTATCAACGGGCTATATAGCTGCCTAATGCATGTGCAGTCTCTGGGCCTTTCAGATCAAGGCTTCCGTCCATTTATATAGGTTTCTGTTTCTCCCCCTAGGGTGTGATGTTTAGCTGCTACTGTGACTATTTGGGGGAGAAAGCGATATGTTTGCTCACAAGTTGACAAGCAAACACGAAAATGTACGCTCATAGCTTGCAGTGTCTGCTTTATTTACATCCATTGGCTCGAGGCTGTGGACTCCCCTATCGCTGCGGATTAGCGGACGATGTCAATTTGTGTCATTCTTGACCTCGGGATTAAAAGGTCGATTTTTTTTTAAAATCTCTTCAGTCTGTCTTTCTCAAGGAAAAATGACGAAGAACTAAGAAGTGTGCCGAAAGGTGGTATTTCTAGTGATGGTTTGCCAGTGAAGCAGAAACATAAGTTTCACATAGGCCTATGTATAAAATTACAATAGATATTCCTCTATATTAAAAACTCTTAATGGATAAAGAAGTAGATTTTTTTTCTCGATCTCCTCACCCCGGCCTTCAGTCCCTCACAAGATGGTTAGGAAGTTACTTCTATTGGACCGTGTCGCTAGCACAAGTTATTTGGGGGAGAGAGCGCATTGCCATAGTTACCTTACCGCGCGCATTCAAAAGGACATTGTCACATGATCTCTGTCAAGCTTGCCTCCATGTTGGCACCGTATTCTGATGTGGCTTTCAATAAAATACGTACTCAGTTGAAGTTGAAGGATTTGTATTATTTTATGGGTGTTTGTACGGGCACATAAACCCATGAACAAGGTAAAGTAGGCTTTCTCCCTTATTTTTATCGCTTCTGAAGTGTCCCACTTTGTTTTTCTCGTCAGATTTTCTTTGCTTTTTTTCCTCCCGTTTTTTCTTATACCCACCGCTTTATATTTGCTATCAGAACACTCTGAAGACTTCATTTTGTTCTTCATTATTGTTTTTAATGAGTAGAAGTAACAGACCTGAGAAGTAAGAGCTTATGCAGGAAATATAAGCGGCCTAGGCCTATCAGAGAATATTATTTGGGACTCGGCAAAACTAACAATGAATTTGATAAAGACCACGCCGAAATTCATTTGCTGAAATATATTGCGCATGTAGGCCTATATTATTATGTTTGACTAAAGTTCCAGCTACAACAGAAAGTCAAAACAATAAGTGCATTGCATTTCAAATACCTACGACCAAACGAAGCATCGCAATTATTTTTCAACCTCTGCAGCCGAGAAAAGAAATGTTAAGAGAGGTAATTACTGGGATCGCTGGCTTCCCTCCAAGGGGTAAAATGTTCCTGCCAGGTTTAAGGCGCCAAGATTGTAAAGCTTTAGTGCCGATACATGCACTTGGCGCTGGCGATAGCAATATCACTTACACAATGTTTCTCTAGGGTCAGTCAGTTATCGCCAAATACAATAATGTCTGGAAGAGGTTAACTTTTAAACTTGATTACAGACTTTGGAACTCATAAATTACTGGAATGGGTGTTTACCACCAAAGGCATTTCAAATAAGACGTCGATATGTGTAACTGTTTTACTGACGGTCATCACTAATTCTCAATGCACCTTTTCAGCACAGCAGAGTTTAAAACAATGTGTGAAATTAGGTGTACTTAATTCCATTCACCTCTTCTTCTTGTTCTTCATGTTCTTCTTCTTGTTCTTCTTCTTCTCCTTCTTATTCGTCTCCTCTCTCTCTCTTCTTTTCTCTCTCACTTCCTCTCATAAACGCACGCGCGTCCATACACTAGCACACAAGAGAAACTTCTTATCTTTTCTTTTCTTTTTCTGTTGCATTGTCAGGTTTTTTCTCATGCCACTGTTGGTCACTTCTCTCTCTCTCTCTCTCTCTCTCTCTCTCTCTCTCTCTCTCTCTCTCTCTCTCTCTCTCCCTCTCTCTCTCTCTCTCTCTCTCTCTCTCTCTCTCTCTCTCTCTCTCTCTCTCTCTCTCTCCCTCTTTCTCTTTCTCTCTCTCTCTCTCTCTCTCTCTCTCTCTCTCTCTCTCTCTCTCTCTCGCTCTCTCTCCCTCTTTCTCTCTCTCTCTAACGCGCGCACGCGCGCCGTTTTATGTATAGACCTAGATCTAATTTATATTTTGCATGCTGTTGATTGACTTTTATTCCACAAATAATTTGTACACATACACTTCGGATGAGAGTATAAACCGAGGTCTAGTCTGTGTGTCGCATACATTCCATCATAACGGACTTTAAAGATCCTGACGCTCATATTTTAGACGAGTGAGTGCCGGTAACAAGAACACACCCAGCATGCACTTGGTCCTTCTCCCCCATTCCTGGCTGGCCAGGATAGTGCTCAGTTGTCCGGGCGTCAGACCATGGGCCCAAAGGCTGCGGGTGGGCGTCTCGGGCGGTTTGAGTTAGATCCTGTATCGGCCAGCGCCTATAGTCTGGTCAAGTACGGCGAGATGCGCTATAAAAATCCTCAATAATAACAATCGTTGACTTCAAAGGACGCAACTTTCACTCGTTTCCACGTCACGCGTCTTTTTTTAAGTTTCACAGTGAATGTTGCCCCATAGTAAACACAAACAACAAACTTTCCAAAGTAAGGTTTTGATTTAAATCGATCAACTCATTTATTGATGTGCTTATTAATAGCATCAAGGTTTATTCTATAAATAGCACCGCAGCGAAATGTGTATAGGATAGAGCGCAGCTCGGATGCTTTATTTAATCTACACACCAACAGAGATTTTACAAGGAGAGATCTCCCCATTTAAGACCTCTGATACCACGGAAGAGAAGCCGGGAAGTCCAAGCTTAATAATCATTGTCCGGTTTTAGCGGCTGGCGCAGTAGTCTAGTGGCTGGGACACACAAGGGCAATGTTTGATGTAAAGCAACGTTGGGAAGAGTTAGTACTTGGATGGGTGAACATGCTTGGAAGGCTTCAACCAAACGGCACAAAAAAGATTGAAACAAGCACACGGCACACCTCAATCCACCCAGCTGTGAACAGGTAGCTGGGTCTGTTTAGAACATGGGAATTCCGTAAAGCAGCGAGGGAAGGGAGATGGGCACCGTTCTCATTAAGATGGCCCAGAGAAAAGAAAGTGTCCCAAGCTTCCCTCCCCAGCGACCGGAAGGTTACAGTGGCACCTGTTTACCTTCTTCTTTTTTTTCTTTTCTTTTTTTAAGCTACTATATAGGCTTACTTTATATCGTCTTTTAATGTTACAACAAGGCAATTTCTCAAGTAAACTCATTGCCACGAGAAGAAAATAAGACGAAGGAAAAAAGCACCAATCCTTGAGATACATGCAGGACCTTAATAGAAATTATTCATTTAAACGAGAGAGAGAGAGAGAGAGAGAGAGAGAGAGAGAGAGAGAGAGAGAGAGAGAGAGAGAGAGAGATGAATAAATATTGCGCGTTGCAAGAAAACATCCATGAGCTAGTTTACATTGAACCATACAAAAGGAAGTGTAGTGAAATATGTAGGCTTATAGCCTACCTACTTTGTGAGCAAAAACGCAATTACAGATTGGCTGACTCGTAGTAAGTTGTGCGCCTAAGGACTCGATTCGAGTTTTCTGGCAACAATAACAAAAAACAAAAGGTGTTCGTGTCAACATAGGCAACAGGTGCGTTACAAACGCCCCTCCTGTTTTCTCAATGAAACTGACGATGCGAGGCTCCCATTGGCTGGATTTCCTTTGTGGAAGGCCCACCCCTCTCGTGCGCGAGGTGAAAGATCGCGCGCAGGGTGGTTGTAGCAGCATGTGGTGATGGTGTTGTTGAGGCGACTATGTCAAGAATTACAATGTTTCTCGCTGGAAAGTGACATGACCCTTTCGTCCGCTTTCGTATACCGACGTCATTCCGTGCCCTGCGCTATAAATGTGAAAGTGATTTTTGTTAAATTTTCTTTTTGTTGCTTGGTCTCCCTTGAGTGAAACTGGCCAACTGTACTAATATATGTGTGTGACATTGACTATGAAAACAACGTTGACGAATACAGAGAGCATTAGCGGCAGCAATTAATTGTAATTCTTCGAATGAAAAAAAAAAGTGTTTGCTGTTTTTCTGAAGAATTAATATTTCTACCGACGTAAACTACCCACAGTAGATTCTTTTCCCTAGTATAAAACCACTTCGGTAAATAGATCTTAAATGAAATAAACAAACAAATAAACCACAGTAGAACTTTTGCTGTGTGCGTTAATGTTTCTGCGGCAATATATTCTTGTTCTCATCTTTATTTTTGAAAAATTGGTTTTGTTTGTGAGGTATAAACTGACTTCGAATTTGTCTCGAAATACAAACAAATTTGTTTGTTTTTTAACCGAAACAGGCGAATTAATTAATTTTTTTTAATGCAGTTTATATAATTACTGAGAAAATTGATTAATTTATTTAATTTTATGTTTAACTACCATGTTTAAGTGTAAACATCATAAATTATATAGGAAACTTAAAGCCTTTCAAATTGTAACAATGATAAAGAATTCAAAATTTAAATTCTTTTAGTCTTTCTTCCTTTTCTTTTTTTTCTTCTCCCTTGTCTTTCTTCCTTCATTCCTCATCCATTATGTCTTCTTCTTAAGTAATATGTTGATATTTATCTTGAATGGAAATTAGTTCGTTCATTTAGTCTCTAATAGAGCGTTTTCAATCGCAATAGTTGGCTAACCCATCTTAACAGATTTACTAAATCGTTATTTCCCGTAATATTTTCAACAGCAATTATTTTGTCAAGCTCTCATTTAAATAAAAGTATTAGGGACGCGCGAAAACGTCAACTGCCATAGATGATTATATTTAGTCTAATTCTTTTTTGTTTTGCACGACCGGAATTAAGTTTTCAGATCTTTTGGGACAAATAAATGTATTAAGAGTTATGTCCAACAAATAAATGTTTTAAGACTTATTATCCTACAGTTCTGGATTTCCGAACAATTGTAAAAACAAAAATTATTAATAAAAAAAAAGTAAAAACAAAAACTGCATCATTTCTATTTTGTAAAGTGTCTGTTAACAGTTTCCAGTAGGATAAAGTTGTTGTATTCATCGTCTAGAGGAAAGAGAAAGTACAAAAAAAAACAAAAAAAAAACACAACAACAACAACAACAACAACAAAAACAAACACAACAGCCCATATAAATTCTAAAGTACTGGATTCTTAAAGGGCCCCCAGATCACACGTGTCAGTGTCACAGGCCCTTTCCAAATTTACCGTGAGAGTTGGTTCAATGGGACAAATAAGTAAGTCCCCAAAATAACCTCGTTCAAACGTACGTGTTTGACATAAATCGCTACACTTATTTATGTAGGTGCCTATTATTATCACAGTGTATTCTAAACTTAGCACCGCAGAGAAAATGTGTATAGTAGATTAGACATAGTGGGTTGTTTACACAACAAGGAAGCCTAACGTTCAAAGCTTAGCGGTCGGTTTGAGCTACGATTGTCCATTATATCATCTGACTGTGACAATGCAATTTTCCACGTAAACTCTTTGTCACATCCCAAAAAATTTTTTCAAAACATCTTTGATTTTCTGGCCCTAAGTGCATTAACTGGATTAAATTATTAATTCATGTAAACAAAAAGTAACTTTGTTAGCAATTTGAAATGAAATAAATTCCAGGTGGGAGAAGAAGGGGGGTTGGGGAGTGGGGGGGGGGGGGCAGAATTGTATCCATCGCCAGCTAAACTACCCAAGAAGCTCACCATTGTGGACGTTTTTTTCCCACTACAGTTTTAACAGAATGAAAGTACACTTTTTTTTTTTACAGTTTGAAGTTTATATATATTAAACATACTGATCCTGTGAAATCTTATGTTTTAGTACACTCACTATAAACTATAAAAACACTGGATTCTCGAAAAACATATCAGAGTTTAATTGACTTTAAAGTAAAGAGCCTTGATATCAAAACAAACTGCCTATTTTCTAAGATAAATCAGTGGCCGAAGTGACTGTGTTCCAGAGCAACTGTGTGTGAAAAACTTTTCTTGTGAAGACTTGTAGTTAAAGTGAGGATAAAAATGACTGGCTGCAGTGTCCATTACAGGACTTAAGTGGACATTACTGAAGTGCAAAGGATGAAGGAACTCAACTGCAAGATGCTGGCTGTGTCTTGGCTCTTGTTATCAGGTAAAATTGAAACTGTTCCTTCTACGTTATCTCGTTGTCTAGATCCTTTTTTCGTGCTGTGTCCATTTGAGGTTGTAGTGAGGAAATACGTGGTGCTATTTTTATTTTCTTCTGATATATCTTTTTGTACCTCGGTCAATTTGCACATGAGCTTACTGCTTACCAAGTCATCTTAACTGAATTGTGGGAAATGGGAGTGGCGCATTTGTGAATGTTAAAGCCAAAAATAAAAATTATGTGTTTGCGGTATCCCGACCGACCCTAAATTTTTGGCCCGCCTGTAAACATTTTTAGGGGACCGTCTAAAAATGTTTTAGAAAAAAAAAAATCGCGCTCAAAGTGGAAAAGGTTAAGAAAAAAAAAGAAGTCTACCTACCGACCCTATTCTATTTTTTCTTCCCCATGTTACAGTAAACAGACCTTTTTTTTGGTGCCTAATATACGCGTCACAGGGGTGCGCGCTTGGCATTCAAATTTCTCAGACTACTCAACCATGATGGGAAAAGATAACACAAAGTTTAACATAGATAGATAGATATATTAGATAGATTAGATAGATAGATAGATAGATAGATAGATAGATAGATAGATAGATAGATAGATAGATAGATAGATAGATAGATAGATAGATAGATAGATAGATAGATAGATAGATAGATAGATAGATAGATAGATAGATAGATAGATAGATAGATAGATAGATAGATAGATAGATAGATAGATAGATAGATAGATAGATAGATAGATAGATAGATAGATAGATAGATAGATAGATAGATGTAACGAAACGTTTCAGAAGGTCTTACGAATGAAGAGTATTGAATAGTAATGTGTACCTGTGGTCAAACCCTCGAACTGTACGATTATGTTATATGGGTTTGTGAAGAACATCTGGACAGCGTTTAATGAAACGGGTCAGTTCCGTGCGTTCCTAACTTAGTCTCTTGTGGTTTTGCACGATAAGCCGGCTGCCAGAGGGTGAGAGTTGAATGATAATTTATGGGCCAGGATCTATTGAGGATTTGCCGTCGAGATGTTTGGGTAGGGACTGGGTTGGAAGTGAGGGGTCAGTGAAAGATAGGCAGTGGAAAGAAATGGCAGGGAATCTGATGACCGCCAGACCTCACGCGAAGAGTGCCAAAGATCGTTCATGGTGTCATCGATAACTTTCACGGTGAAAGGTGCCTAAGACCCCCACCGATTCCTGCTTTCGCTAGATTCAGGTGCGACCACGGAATTAGCATGTAGGCAACTTCCATGATTGGTTGTGACGATCACCTGCACTCACAGTGTCAGACTTTGTGGATCCAGCACTACCAGCTTATGACATTAACATATATTATCGTTGACAAACTTGGGGTGGTCGGTGGTGCAGGGCTAAAAGGCTAGTCTTTTAATGCTCAAGTTTCCAATGTCGAGGTGTGTGGGTTCGGAACCAGCCTGTGGACAAAGAATATTAACTTGAGTATAGCCTACGTATGGGACTTCTAAAGTCTTCGATGGTTTTCTCTGGATACCCCGGTTTCCTCCCTCCATTAACTAATGGTGGTAGATAGATAAGTCAGTATAGACTTCCAGAATACAAAGCTAACTTCTAGTTCGTCTTCCAATAGCGCTCTCTCTGCCTTTGGGGAGTATGTCTGTTGTGTATGTAATGTAAAGGTGTGTCACAAGCGAGCGCGTATTCCTTGGTTACAAATCGCCATTTTTCTAGTCTGATGCGGAAGAAAAGCGCGTAAGCTTATAGCCTGTAATTTTTAGCATCCACTTGTAACAAATTGTTTGTTTGTTTGGGGCTTTAACCCAGAAGGACTTTTCAGCCTAAAACAATACAAAACATCAGACAAATGGGGGATGGATTGGGGAGGGAGGGGGGAAAGAGGTGTTTTAGTCGTTATCATTCTCTCTCTCGGCTCAGTAATAACGTCTGCATGGGCCGACACAGTGATTCGCACCTTTTGTTTGGCCTGTCGGTGGGTGCCTTGATCCCGATTTTATCTAATCTTTACTCTCTGACCAGCCATTGTGTCCTGAGTGTCCCCGCATTGGCAAGCCCACTGACCATTAGCTGGATGGCAGGGGTCAAACAATAATGATGAATCGCCCAAGATTGCCCGTGACGTTGCCACTCTGGGTCCATTAAGTGAAATTGGGCCCCAGGGTAGGGTCTGGGTTCAGTTTGGTACTATACCAACCTACGTACATACAGGTCCCTGTGGATCATAACTTCTAGTTATAATAGTAAATAGTTATTATGATCTTGTTATGATTGTTGGTAGTGTTCACTATTATTATTAAGAATTAAGAAGAAATGCTGGTGGGCTAAGGAAGTGAATTCAGGCTCTAGAGTTGGGTCTGAGTTAGGTTTGGTACCCCCAAAATACCCTGAGACACTGCGCTCTTATTCCTTCGGATGAGAGTATAAACCGAGGTCTAGTCTGTGCACGCACGCATTCCATCGCATGGACTTTAAAGATCCTGACGCTTATGCTCTGGACGGGCGAGTGCCGGCTACACAAATACACACAGCATGCACTTGGTCCATTCTCCCTATCCCCGATCGCCCAGGATTGTGCTCAGTCGTCTGGGCGTCAGACTATGCGCCCAAAGGCTGCAAGTGAGTGCCTCGGGCGGCTTGAGTTGGATCCTGTATCAGCCAGCGCCTTGAGCAGCTCTTGAGCTGGTAAAGCGCTATATAAAAGTGATGAAATAAATAAATACATACATAAATAACGTGCATTTGCGGGGTGGTCTGATATCCTTTTACGGCTGCAGCAAGAACGGGTGCAACAAATTAACGCGTTTTTAGTTGCGATCTCTATATACAGACTACGCCCGCATAAACGGAAGTACAAAAACTGATGCGTAATGTAAGTTGGTTCGTACATTGGCTATTGCCTGCAAGTTTGACTTTGTCTTAGCAACAGGTTTTGGCTAGTCAGACCATGATCGTTGCGTTTTTGGGGACGTTTGTTATCGAGATTATAAATGAAGCAAAGCGCTCAAGCCAATTAAACGCCCTAAAAATAAGAATGTGAAGTGGAACAACCTTAACATCTTAATATATGACTGTTTACCTTAATCTGCACCTGAGTTAAGGCTTGGTGTGAAGTTCCAGGTATTCTTAAGGAATCGGAAACTTGTAGCACCGAGACCGCAGTGTGATAAGTCGCTACCGTCGTACAATTAATCTCTTAACGCATCCTTGTGGACGCCAGCCTGAGCAAAGCAGGCATGATAAGGAACCGGGGAAATTTATTGCCCCGAAATGCATGATTTCCATGCAATAACACTGCTCGCTGTCCGAGCTCTTGGCATCAAAGACACGGTGAATTACAGATAAAAAGATTGTACGTGAATGCATGCTCGGTATTGGGGTATTAAAAGTAAGGATATTATTGCCCAGAGTTTACGGATTGCCTTGGCAAAGACTGCGGATTACACGTATTGCGTGAATGCATGTTTGGTGTTGGTAGTGACATTAAATCACGAAAGATTTTACATGCAGCAAAACGACAATAATAATATTCTTATTGTTATTATTAAAAAGAGTTTGGAGTGTTAGTGACCCAAACTGGAGGTCGTTACCTGTATTTCTTATAATTATCTTTAATTATTTCTTGTATCTTCTTTGTGGTCATTTATACTAGCATTGTAGAAGCAATGGTTTCTTCAAATATCGACAGAGGTACATGCATTAAAAAAAATCATTCCTGTTGCCATTTACGTGGCAATATTATTCAATGCTGACAGAGTGTTAAAACTTAAAGCCCCTTGGTGACCACGAGACAGATCTGTGTTTCTTACATCATCTTTGTTCACAGTAATGTCATCAATATTCGAATTAGACCTACATGAGTCTAGCAATTCTCAGCGACAACCCCAGCCTGGTTTCAGACAAACTGTTTGTACAAACATTGCCAAAGGCAAATTTCAGTTTTCTTTGTTCATTGGATAAATAAAGCAGTATTTAATTGTATTGTATTGTATTGTACAATTGACGGCCTTGAAAAACAATTGAGTCATTGCACCCCTACTCCTTCGTATGAGAGTATAAATCGAGGCCTAGTCTGCACGCACGCATTCCATCACATGGACTTTAAAGATCCTGACGCTTATGTCCAAAACGGATGAATGCCGGCTACACAAAGGCTGCGGGAGGGCGTCTCGGGCGGCTTGAGTTAGACCCTGTATCGGCCAGCGCTTTGAGCGGCTCCTGAGTTGGTAAAGCGCTATAAAAAAAAGTGAAAGTGATTAAATACTACCAGCACGCACTACGTCCCTTCTTCCCATCCCTGAGATTGTGCTCAGTCGTCTGGCCGTCAGACTATGCGCCCAAAAGTTACAAGTGTGCGCCTCGGGCGGCTTGAGTTAGATCCTGTAACGGCCAGTACCTTGGGCAGCTCTTGAGCTGGAAAGGCACTATATTAATACAATTAAATAAATAAATAAATAAAAATAAATTGTGTTGTGTTGTAAAACTAAAACATTGCAAGTAGTCTCGCCTTGCAGGTCTCTGTGTCTCATTCAGCAGCTGTATAGTAATAAGGTTATATATGACTATCTCAGCTCAGCCAGAAGTCATAATTCAGTCAGTGTCATGGTTCTTCAAGTTTCAAGTGTTCTCCATCCACATTTATTACTGCTGATGATTATGTGAATGTCTGCAGAGTTGACGTAAGAAATACAGGGCTATGATCCTCGGGCTACGTTATAAGCGTTATAAGAGTGTGTCAATCTCGCATGACTGGTCTTTTCTGTTTCAGCGTCTCTAGACAAATAAATAAATGAGTGTAATGAAATTCTTTATGAAAACTTAGTCGGACTTTCGGCATTGGCTCTTTTTACAATGGTTCACATTCCCCTCTGCCCTCAACCACCTTACGCATGTGTCGCCACAATGAGAAGTTAAAAATTCCCGATCCTTCTGTCACTTATATAGGCGCATACATCCATGGTGATCAGAATGGCTCAACTGTCGTTGGCGTTTTACAGTGCGCGTGAAGCATCAAATTGGCGTCTTGAGCGTCTGGAGTTAGATCCTGATTTCGGCCAGCACCTTGAATGAGCAGCCCTTTGAGCTAAATACTGCGCTATATAAGACCAAATACAGTATTTTATATTGCTATCTGATTATCTGTATGGAGACCAGTGTGGGGCTCAAAATACAGTTTGTCTTTGACACTCTGCGGTCCAAGTGGTCAAACACGCTCCCCACGTTGTCTGTTGTTGAAAATGATGGATGGACTGTTTGTTTTGGGGATTATTCACCGGTTTCGTCTATTTATGACACCGCTCTGTCCACTTGGGTCCGCAACTCTATTGTCCCAAGTGACGATTTGACCGTCAACTTGTTGGTTGACGAGGTCTGAGCTAATGTTAATGTTTTGTACCTAGCGCCCGGATTAGTATGATCACTGTCAGGGTCATTCTGGACTTGGCAGATCAAAGGGCCTATATAGTTCAGTTCCTTGTCATTCTCTGATCACCCCCGTTGGGGTGCCGGGGGTGTCAGTATAAATAGTATCCCCACTTTCTGGAAATTTAGTGCTTTAAATTCCCACTGTCGCTGCCTTTCTCATTTGCTCTTTCTCATTCCTGCTCTTTTCTATCAATCTGCTATACTATCGTCTTCTTCGCTAGACCAGTCTCCTACCCTTTTTCTTGAAAACTCTTCCGGTGTCACATCCTTCAAGTTCCGGGTCTCCTAGTTTATCCGAGTGCATTTGCGCATGCGCCAGGTCATGTCGGGCCGGCTTTTTCACGAAGTTCTTAGGCGTCATAACCCTAACCCTAACCCAAACCCTAACCCTAACCCTAAACACTTAACTCTAACCCAAACCCTAACCCTAACCCTTACGAAGACTATGATAGCACTGTGCGCATGCGTCGAATTTTGTAACGCCTCGACCAATCAGAATGCTCCCATTCGCTCCCAGCCCAGCTAAGCTACTAGGAACTGTGACGATGTCACACCGGGACAAGACTCCTTGTTTGTGTGTAAGGTCTGTTGGATCAGCTTGGGAATATTGGACGCTTTCTGCTAGGTGGTCACTAGGGCTTCCTATGATGTTATTATATAGCAATGTAGGCATTTTATATGTATGTGTTTTGTTGATAATTTATAATGATGTTTGTATTCTATTTTGTTTTTGTAAACGGGGGTTCGATAAGTTGGGGTGAAGCCTCAGCCGTCCCCTGGGTGGGATGTCTTTATTGTAAAGTGACTGGCTGGTGGAGAGCTTTCGGTTTTACCACTAGGGTTGTTTCAGCAGATCTTTTATGCGGATCGGGGGTTTTCCGGTCCTGATTTGGCACGGAAGAGTCCGCTGGACCTAAAGCAATAATAATGTAATGTAATGTAATGTAATTCTCTGATCCGTTGGATTTAACTCGCTTTCTGAAAACTTCAGGTTAAACCTATTTAAATGTTCTTTTTATCCCCAAAGGGTGTGTGTATGGGTGGGTGTGCACTTGAATAAACGCACAAATGGTTAGCAGACCGTGTCTTTCTTAGTAACAAATGGGTTTATTTGCTTGGAACCCACTTTTTTTCCAGGACCTCACTTTTTTTCCTAAGTGCGCGGGAGTGCTCTTTTAGTGCATTGGAGTGCAGTTGTAGTGCATGAGAGTGTTTTAAGTACAAGGGAGTGCTCTATCCGGGACGGAGAAAGTACAGTCAAATTTTGGGCACATTTTGAAGAAAGTTCGACCTATTTTGTCCCCTATAAGAGACGAACTAGGTCAACTTTTTAGACGGACAGTGCCGATTTTGCATTAGATTCTTACATTTTTAGAAGAAGTTTGCGCGCTTTCCGTCAAAAAAACACTTTCCGATTCCTACATTCTTAAATAAACCCAGTTCTGATGTATTGCAAATATAGGTTTGTATGTGTGCGGGTGTGTGGGTGTGCGTGTGTGTGTAGTAGTAGTAGTAGTAATAGTAGTAGTAATAGTAGCAGTAATAGTAGCAGAAGTGGGGAGGGTTGGCATTTGTACACGCGAACACATATTGCATTCTAATTCATATAACAGGAAAATGTTTATGTTACGTGAAGAAAAAAAAAAGACCAACGGATACAATTTTTTAAAAAAAAGGAAAGTTGTAGTACTACTATGAAAATGGATCATGTGGATGTATCATAGTATCTTTGTGGACAAGGAACTAGACCCTCTCACTTAAACATATTCTTTTTGATTGCAATGTTATTTCCCCCTTGTTTATTCCAGTCTTAGACAGGAAAACAAGTCTAGCAGACTTTGATTTAGATTTATGTAACGTCGTGGCAAAAATCTTAATTGATACACCAGTAGCTAGATTTGTTTAACTGTCTTCTCCCCCCCCCCTTTTTTTTTTTTTGTCTTATCATCTTTGGTGAACAAGACATTAATAAACCAACCAACCAACCAACCAACCGAACTAGACCTAACCGTTTATAAAACGAAGAGGTCCAAGACAAAAAAAAAAAGAAAAAACAAGAAAAAACAAGAAAGAAAGAATAAGAAGAACCATAAAGTCGACGGCAAGGAAGAAGAAGTGCAAAAATAAAGAAAGAGAAGGAGGGGGAGAATTTATCATGCGCTCTTTTTCAATTTCAGTATAAACACTTCAGGGCGCTTCAGTTGGGGGAAGGAGTAGATGAAAAAGAAGGAAACAAATAGAGACTCTAAGAATTACGAGACCGATCTAGTGAAATCTCCACTTTAGTTCAGCTTTGCCTTAATTAGTATTGCGTTTTAAATGGGAGATGTGGCCCTGTCGGACCACAAGATACTTCTGTTTTAATTGGGCATCTAGTCCTATTTATCTACTGTGAAAACCTAAGGTTTTCAGCACAGTTTTGAGTATCAGACTCAATGGATCACTACTAGATACTATCTGGGTCTTCATCATCCATTCGACTGTAACTTTTGAACAGCATTCTTACAACCCACCTCGGTCGATTACCATTTCTACGTGTGGTCTAAATCCATACTCGTTACAGTCATGACATGAACTAATTTCACTTAATGACGTTTCGTTCTAGCTACTTCAGTAGCCAAATAAGTTTTCAACACGAATTTCAATATCTGGTTCAAGAGAACACGGGTCTAGATAGGCTAACTGGTTTTTTTTGGACAAATACTTGAATGTTGATTTTTGGCTCCATTGTTGCTGTCTTCCTCCCACCCACTCTCCACATTTATTTCCTAGCTAGAATTGTGGGGCATTAAAGGTCCAAACTCGTGCACAGTCCAGACATTTACATGATTTTACCATTTGTTTTCAGTATCCTTAGCGACATCGCGTCTAGCTTCTTCAGTCGCCTAGGTTGTCTTACAGTTTTGAGTATCCCGCTCAAAAGACCACTGAGAGGTACTATCTGGGTTTTATTAAAACACTGGAATGTGACTTTTGAACGTTTAACGAGCTTACTATCCCACTTACACGTACCGGGCCGAACCACTTACCTTACTTTAAAGCCACCCACTCACGAATCCCACCCAAACTAGCTACAAATAAAAAATGGTACTGTAAGCCCTGTTGGCCATGTGGGTTCGGGCACTGAATAGAATAGACCCAACGTTTCCCGGCGTGTCGCAAGATAACAGGTGTGATGTCAACACGGCATCACTGGGCAAAAGTCTTCTACACAGAAGTCATTAGGCCAGGGCGAATGAACATCACGTTACTATAGATTCAACGATCACGTGCTCCGGGCCAAGGCGAGCCACACTGTATTCGTGGATTTCGGCTGTGACCAACAGCCTGGAGAGGATTGGGCCCCGCCAGGTTTTTCTTGGGTATGATGAAAAGAACCATCCACTCCATACCGAATCGGTCGTCGCCCGGGTCACGAAGGACCGCGCCTTCCGTTCGTTGACCCCCAGGACGGGGGAGGTGATAAGTGTGTTACTGATGGACAACTTAGCAAGATCCACTGTCATGAGTTGCCGCCCAGTCTCCAGTAGACTTATTACCATCCGTCTGAGAGCAGACCCTTTTAACATCACCATCATCCAGGCCTATGCCCCAACATCAGACTACGACGACAGCGAAGTCGAGGATTTCTATGAACATCTGCAGGCTGTCCTTGATCAAGTGCCGAGGAAGGACATAGTCATTGTGCAAGTTGACTGAATTGCCTAGATTGGCCAAGGTGCGTACCACAACTGAGGAGACACATATAATTACAGAGGTCTGAGACTCCTGGAGTTTGCCAGATACAAACAATCTGATACTTACAAAAACGCTTGGTCTCCACAAAAAATCCAGACGATGGACATGGCACAGTCCCAGCGAGGAGATCACAACCAGATTGACTACATCATGGTCAAGAAACGCTTCAGATCAAGCTTCAACATTGTTAGGACACGCACTTTTCCAGGAGCAGACATCGGAAATGACCACGATCTCGTTATGTCTTTCCGGCTCCACTGGGAGAGAGTAAACACAGCTAAGTGCACTAGACTGAAGTTCGACCTGGACAAACTGCAAGACCCGGAGGTGGCAAAAATATTCCAAGCCACAATTTGGAGAGAAATTTGCACCACTGCTCATTTTGGGAGCTGGTGATGTATATGTCAACATCATGACCACCACCTTCAGCTCAGCTGTGACAGATGCCGCCACTGAGATCCTTGGCAAGCACTGCACAACCTAAAAAGGTGGATCACACCTGAACTTTTGGACTTGTGTGACAAAAGAAAGGCGATGTAAAAGAAAACGAACATCTCACAGGGAGCTGATCCCTACCGGAAAATGAGGCAGCAGTGCAATCGCTGAAGAAGGGGAAGTCAGCGGGAGTGGACAACATACCCGCAGAATCGCTTCAAGCAGGAGGAGAAGCGATGATTGATACTCTCACCATTATCTGTAACACGGTCTGGCAGAGTGGTGAGTGGCCTGCGCTATGGACCCAGCCGCTTGTCATCACTCTTCCCAAAAAGGAAACCGCACCATCAGCCTTCTCAAAATAATACTCAACAGGTTGAAACCCCAAGCTGAACAAATCAAAGCTGAAGAACAAGCAGGATTCAGGGCAGGGCGAGGTACCACTGAGCAGAATTTCAACCTTAGAATAATCTGCGAGAAATACCTACAGCACCAACATCTATATCATGTGTTTGTAGACTTCAAGAAAGCGGTTGACCGAGTCTGGCATGCAGCTCTGTTGGCAACCATGAAAGTGTATAACTTCAGCACTAACATTATTGAAGTCATCAAAAACCTGTATGACAAGGCTACCAGTGCAGTCCTCCATAACAGCGCCGTCGGGAACCAGTTCAGAACAACAATCGGCTTACGTCAAAGATGCCCACTCTCTTCAACACTCTTCAGCATATTCCTGGAACGCATAATGTCAGATTCCCTTGCAGATCTCGAAGGCACATACGGGGTAGAGCAATCTGCAACCTCCGTTTTGCCGATGACATTGATGGATTGGCTGGCGAGGAACAAGAACTTGAACAGCTGGTACAGAGGGTTGACAGTACCTCCAGAGCTTTTGGAATGGAAATAAGTGCAGAGCTCGAGAAGACCAAAATGATGACCATCGACACCAATGGCAGCAACACGGACATCAAAGGCCAATCCCTCAACGCGGTGAATAGCTTTGTTTTTTTCTTCTGATTTTGTTTTTAAAGTTTGGATACCGTGGTCATAGAAGAGTTTCTCAATCCACATTATTGATGTGAAAATTCTCAAATAAGCGTGTTAGCGGTTTAAAAAGTCATTGGGATCCTTGATAATGTCACAGCGCGAGTTCTTTGATACAGTCATTCAATACCACACGCACACAATACTCCCGCTCGGTTAATTCGCAACGTCTTGAACTGAAGCGTGTTCGTCACGCATCGCTGCGTTAATCTGTTGTGCTCCTGTGTCTCTGTTCTAAGGGAGATAAGACATGCACTGCTATAGAAGACGACCTTTTGAACGGTCGAACTCGAAGTTTATATTACATTTCGCAAATATTAGACACGCACACACACACACACACACACACACGCGCACGCACCCACACACACACACACACACTACACACACACACACACAAAGAATGAACATGCCAACCCAAAGAATCATCTTGAGTGTGAAGTAGTCATTGTATTAGTTTGTAATAAAGGTCCGTGGTTTTTACGCAGTGTTGATCTTGACCTCAGACGCACTTTTAATGACTTCATGATTAGTATGGAGTCTTGTGTTAGTTACAGTGCGTTCAGCCAGGCCTACTACGTAGTAGCTTAGGTTTTCTACACGGTTTTGAGTATCCGGCTCAAGATACTAGTACAAGATCTCTCAGCAGCCGATGCATATTTGCCGTGCTAACGTATCGCCAATTAGCCTCCATAAGTGTCACTGGGCCCGCGCAATGATAACGGGAGGGAGAAAAATTGCCTCTTGTGACAGCTATATATCCCTTCCCCATCTCTCCTTCCTCTCCCATCCCCTCCCTCCCAATACCTTGTTTGGGATTTTCACAGAGTTAGTGCTCGACAAGAAAGAGACGACGAAACTGTGGACCTTTCTGTAGCACTCGACTCGATTTGGGTTATAAACAGGACTGGACTAGTGCTCAACGAGAAAGAGGCGTCGAAATTTGGACCTGTCTAAATATTGCAGGACCACATCGCCATCTATCTATCTATCTATCTATCTATCTATCTATCTATCTATCTATCTATCTATCTATCTATCTATCTATCTATCTATCTATCTATCTATCTATCTATCTATCTATCTATCTATCTATCTATCTATCTATCTATCTATCTATCTATCTATCTATCTATCTATCTATCTATCTATCTATCTATCTATCTATCTATCTATCTATCTATCTATCTATCTATCTATCTATCTATCTATCTATCTATCTATCTATCTATCTATCTATCTATCTATCTATCTATCTATCTATCTATCTATCTATCTATCTATCTATCTATCTATCTATCTATCTATCTATCTATCTATCTATCTATCTATCTATCTATCTATCTATCTATCTATCTATCTATCTATCTATCTATCTACCTACCTACCTACCTACCTACCTACCTACCTACCTACCTACCTACCTACCTACCTACCTACCTACCTACCTACCTACCTACCTACCTACCTATCCATCCATCCATCCATCCATCCATCCATCCATCCATCCATCCATCCATCCATCCATCCATCCATCCATCCATCCATCCATCCATCCATCCATCCATCCATCCATCTCTCTCTCTCTCTCTCTCTCTCTCTCTCTCTCTCTCTCTCTCTCTCTCTATATATATAAAAGTTCGACCGCTATCTGTATTATCTGCACCCTAAAAATGATTAAAATCGGTTCAGTCAATATTGAGATACCGTGCACAACTTGCTTCCAAAGTGATGGACAGCGGTGATCTGGTTCTTTTGAGACTGTGCAGAAATACATTTTATAAAAGTCTGAGTAGCAGTTAAAGTATCTGCATAATTAAAAATAGACATACCGATCGAACATTTGGCTCGTTCTGGTTATTATTTCAACATATTTTCAGAACAACAACAACAACAACAACAACAACAACAACAACACCAAAACAAACATCGATACGTTTCCTCTTGCTGCATAATTTTAAAAGCAGATAACTTGTTCTCTTATACTCAGATCCTTCAACTCCAATTGTCTTGTTATTTTCTTGTGGGGTAGACTTGTGTGTTAGGTAGTCTTGCATCTATCTCAGAAGCAGATTCCTCTACAGCCGCAAGAAAACTAATTTACGATACATAACTGCGGATAGGCAGAATTGTGTTTAGCTACTCAACTCACCGAAACTAGTATAAAGTTAAAAGGTCGCTCGCTTACCTGTGTTTTTATTGTTAAGCATGCTCTTCAGCCAATCCTTTGTGGATAAGAAGAGGGTTACATCTTTTCAAAACTATCTCCTATAACCCTAGAGATCTACTTAACAGTTTCTTTCAATTTCTTCTTATCAAACTGGAGAAGGGCAAGGAGGGAGGGAGGAATGGATAGAGAAATGGAGGGAGAGAGGTGATGCAACAGATGGCTGTTTATAACAATTTAGAAGAGTTGAGAGAGAGAGCGAGAGAGATGATGATGATGATGATGAGGAGGAAGAGGAGGATGAGGATGATGATGATGTATGGTAAAATTGTCCAGCGATTCTTGAGATATTCCGGTCCTGATTTGGCTCGGAAGAGTCCGCTGGACCTAAAGCAATAATCATGTAATGTAATGTAATGTAATGTCTGGAGATATTGTGTGCAAGGAATCGTCCGAAAGACCCACCGACAGAGGGACCGACATTTGGCTAGTTTTGATTCCCGACTATTTGAAATTAGGACAAAGATTAAAGGCGATATTGTTTTATAATTATATAAAGGGAGGGCGGGAGAGAGTGGGGGGAGGAGAGAAAGAATCTTAGTACATGTATAAGGAAAATCAATGGGACAGGATAGAGAATTAAAAAACCAAACAAACTAACATTCATACTCCCAAAGCAAAGAAGTGAGTTCGAGAAAAACATTTCCACTTTTTTGTAAAACTGTCATTGAATGTTTGTATTTCATGTAGGAAGTAAAGAATGACTCCATTCTTTTAATAGCATCTTGCCACGAAAGAGAGAGAGAGAGAGAGCGAGAGAGAGAGAGAGAGAGAGAGAGAGAGAGAGAGAGAGAGAGAGAGAGGTGGGGTGGTCTTAATGGTAGTGCTTTGGCTTGCGGATCTGAAGGCCCCGGGTTCGAGCCCTGTCCGGGCCATTGTGTTGTGTCCCTGGGAAAGACACTTTGCTCCCGTTTTCTACTCCTTCGGATGAGAGTATAAACCGAGGTCTAGTCTGTGTGTCGCATACATTCCATCATAACGGACTTTAAAGATCCTGACGCTCATGTCCTAGACGGGTGAGTGCCGGTAATAAGAACACACCCAGCATGCACTTGGTCCTTCTCCCCATCCCTGGCTGGCCAGAATAGTGCTCAGTTGTCCGGGCGTCAGATCATGCGCCCAAGGGCTGCGGGTGGGCGTCTCGGGCGGTTTGAGTTAGATCCTGTATCGGCCAGCGCCTAGAGTCTGGTCAAATACGGCGAGAGATAAATGCGCTATAAAAATCCTCAATAATAATAATAATAATAATAATAATAATAATAATAATAATAATAATAATAATAATAAGAGAGAAGAAGAAGAGATGTGTAGAACGCGCAGACAAGAACGTACACGCATGCGCGCGCTCTCTCTCTCTCTCTCTCACACACACACACACACATTAATGGACAGATTAGACAGCTCTGGATATGGGGTTATATTACTATTACCGAAAGAGTAGAGACACTGCGCTGCCTGGTCATCAGGGCCAAATTTTGGGAACTTTGGGCAGTCACCTATTCAAATGATAACTGCTACCGGTCATTTCCACCATTCGGCTAAAGCGGGCCCCCCATATCTCCGACACTCAGTTTGGGGAAGTGGTCGTTTCTCCCTGAAGCCAATAGATAAGTCGGCCTCGTGCTTTAAAATACATACATCTGTCGCCTAGATGTGCTGTTGCCTCGATACGGGACGATTAATTAGAGCGAGGCTGACACCGTAAATCTGATGTAATTAGATATAGCACCCAGCACGTGCACACCGTAAAAAGGCTAGCTTTTCGGCTCTTTCGGATGTTTGGCGAAAATGGGATGTACATTGGGAAGAGAGGACCGGAGTGGATCCGTTTTGTTGTTGCTGATGATGGTTGTGTCGCTGTTGTTGATGGTTTTGTCGTTGTTGTTGATGGTTTTGTTGTTATCGGTAGTGGTGGTGGAAATATTCATGCTGATGCTGATGGGGGTGTTTGTTGTTGCTTTTGGCGATGTTGCTGTCGTTATTGTTTTGATGGTATTGTTGTTGTTGTTGTGTTTGTTGCTGTTGCCGTTGTGGTTGATTGGTGTTGGTATTAATGAGGGTCCTTGTGGCACCTGCTTGGTGGTGGTTTTGCTGTTGTTATTAATGGTGATGGCGACTAAGGTTGTGGTGATGATGTTGTTTTAGGGTTGAGGTGATGGATACATTAATTTGTTGCCGGAAATCTGTCAATCTCGCTGTAGTTCGCCATGATGATGATGATAAATTTGGCCATTTTTCACTGACCATCTTAACAGTATGATTGGTCTTGTAGCTCACAGTTGATAACCCCCTCTTCTCTCAGATGCTTATCCCTTTCTGCCCTATCGCCATTGATAGGGTAGGTGTTGCATTTCAATGTCTATCCTTCTTCTTCTCTTCTTGTTCTTGTTCTTCCTCTTTCTCTTGTTGTTGTTGTTGTTGTTGTTGTTGTTGTTGTTGTTGTTGTTGTTGTTGTTGTTCTTCTTCTTCTTCTTCTTCTTCGAGCTTCTTCTTCTTCTTCTTCTTCTTCTTCTTCTTCTTCTTCTTCTTCTTCTTCTTCTTCTTCTTCTTCTTCTTCTCTCATGCTTTCGCTGTTCTTGTGTTTTGTTTGTTTTTGTCCATCACAAACACACGCAGGCACAGTGTGTGTGTGTGAGAGAGAGAGAGAGAGAGAGAGAGAGAGAGAGAGAACAAGGGGAGAGAGAGAGAGAGAAGAAAAGAGAGAGATGGGGAGAGTATGTGTGTTTGTGCATAGGTGTGTGTGCGTGTGTGTGTGTGTGTGAGTCGGCGATGAACAAGTAAAAATATAAAATCAAGCGTCGACGTTAAATTTCATTCCTACACGAGAAGGGTCTTTGATTTGACTATCAGGTTTTATTTCCCCGCCCCGACCCTTAAAGTTTTGTGGTCATGGCTACGTTTTATTAGATATAAAAGTATCCTTTGGCTCAAAGCACCGACAGGATACAAAAGCTCGTTGACGCCAAATAATCAAAATTATGGACGACCCCCAGCAGATTAACTACGGACCACCAGTAACTAATTGTTGCCTTTAAAACTTCTCAACGTAAGAGAGCATCGCGACACGGCAAATGCAGTTTTAAAACAAAACAAGAAACAGAGAGAACGACTACCCCAAATGTCGCCAGCATCTGTAGCACATAGTGAGTCTGAGGTCTAGATCAAAATTACGAAACACACACACACAACACACATACACACATAGATAGAGAGATAGATAGAGAGATAGAGAGAGAGATAGAGAGATAGATAGATAGATAGATGCTTGCGGACTAAGGTAGTGTATCTGCCCGGCACTCGCCCGTCTAGAACATGTGCCCGCTACACTTCGGGTCATACTCTCATCCGAAAAGCTTTCGTCCTGAGCATGAGGACTGTAAAAGTGATGTTGCAGTAGTTGTTATAAAGAACTTTTCAAGGCGCGGCACGTGAAAGAAGCCAAAGTGATTTTCACAAGGTTTCCTGCTAGAGATAGGTTTTAAACGCGTTTTATGTGCTGGTGACTGTAACTGCGAGATTTATGCTGTAGTGTTAAATGCTAGTTCGGCATCTGAAAGACGGTTAACCCTACAAAAAAAAGTACAAAAGAGAGTCTGTGATCTATCAAACATAGGTGTATGACTCAGAAGCCACGGATACTCGGATCCAAGTGCAGTGTTAACTGCTCGACTCCCCTCACGGCGAATTAACTGTGTGTTGTCAACTGGTAATGGCGGAGGCAAGGAAGAAAGTGTTAAAAGCTCGAAAGCTGACTGCAACACGCCACACTTCAAAGAGGAACCGAAGTGAAATCTAGCACTGTAACAATCCCTTGTCTAGGCCGAGTTTTCGAGACCACCAGAGGCGTTTTTTCCTCCCCCGCACCCTTTGTAGATGCTAGGGAGGTTTTGTTAACAACGTGTCGGGCGCCAATGCTGATGCCAGAGCCAAATTCTTTGTAATTCGAGTAGCTGGAATAAATGTTGTGTGATCATACTAGGTAGTGTACAAGTTTAAATATGTCCTCAGACTCACTTTAAAACACAGAGCACAGTAAGTCAGTCAGTAGAACAGCGCAAGTCGGTGTGGATGAAGAATGAGGTGAACGGAATGACCCCTGAGTACCCACCGAGGTATGCTTTATTTTTAGTACATACATACATAGTACATGTATAGCTTACTGACAATAGCTACGCACTGTACTGTTGTGTTGTTCATATATTCGTGGTGTCCTCAGTATCATTCTTCGTAAGTATACTCCTCATACTCATAATCTGAGCCTTAAACAAAGTACCCTCACTGAACAATTTTATTATCTTTGAAGATATATCAGGGTGACCCACGACTCTCGGATACTCGGCGACATCACTCCCAACCTTCTTCTCATGGGAGTAGTTTAAGCCATGGCAATGATAGCCTACTAGATCTTCAGTAATAGGCTTACCTACCTGCTGCACTGAGGTATCTTTATTCTAGGTCACACAGTGTAGGCTGCAGTATGCAAATGGCGGAGGTAGGTTAGTCCTGGGTTTTAATTTCGGGGTTTAGCTGCCTACGAATGACCCACCAAGAACAGAGTCGGAAAGAATAAATGGTTGATGTTGTCTCCTCTCAGTAATAGACATCACAGAGTGTGTTTTTTTCATTGTTAGGCAAGGATATTGGTTAAAATTAGACTGTTAGAGCTAAGATTAGGGCTGGTGTAAGTAAACTTCATCCTAGCAACAACGTTCTTTCCGTAATTTTTTACTATTTCGTGCGTGGGCATTTTTAGGTAATTATATACTGCTATGCATAAATTGTGACCACCAACAGTTAGACTATATATAAACATCAGACAACAACCATCGCCTTCTCTGTTCCCTATACGCTACGTGTCCGGGGACGTTAATCTACTCAAGTCAAGTCAAGACCATCGCTTACAACGAGCTTTGAACTGGAACTGCTGTGTTTGCCTTGGACCGCGCCAAGCATCAAACCTTCGGGGACTCTTGCCCATTGCACCGAGTCTGGGGACGGTGGAAGAGTTATATTAGCTATAGTAGCCTACTTATGTGTTTTACTGTTTTGTTTTTGTTTGGTTTTTCCACAGCATTTTTTTTTCTTATTTACCTATAATTTCGGGTAGTCTTCTTAGAAATAGGTCCGAAGAGCGTGGGGGAAGAAACAGCACTATGTGGAAAGATTATCTCGTTGTAGGACTGGGTGTGCAAAATAATTACATAAACCTTGCGAGATCCATCAACTCAAGGCCTGGCAACAAATCGCGAAACCAACAAAACACCACCACCAACAAACACCGAACACCACCACCATCAAAGAGAACAACAACATTCCTCACCCCACAACCACCACCAAATACACCACTAAGTAGAAAACCCATTCACCAAATACCACCAGCAGACACCACCACAAACTACAAACACAACTGCAAAGAGAAAATCCATTTTTGCTATTCACCTCAGCGTCCACCTTGACAGGAACAGATGACGTTGTGGGTACATTTTGCAGCCACGTCTATGTGAGTGTATCAGTGATTTATTGGTCACTTCATTACATGGGATAGGCGTGGTGATACTTGTGGCATTGAAGCATGATGGCTAACTTTGCCATTGAAGTATAATGGTCTTTAACGTTTTAAGCAAGGCTTAATGCACACTATTTTTGAGTGCTTATTTTTGAGAGTTGGTTTGAGTAAATAAGAGTTAAGATTCTGTAGTCTTCATATCCTGTTCGCGCATCCATAGTTGACTCTTAGTCGAAAAGAAAAGCTTCTTTCTTTCGTCTCTGAAGTGCAGAATGTAATCCTCCGCTGAGGAGAAATTCACATTACACGTGGTGCACACTTCAGATTTCATCGCCGCTCATGAAAGATGAAGATGACACGTTATATGTAGTCAATTATGGTCAAACATTAAGTACAATGTACAATTTGAAATACGTTGATAACTATAGCTATGTCCACAGGCGGCGGAAGCTGTTCAGCATTGGGGGGGCACACACCCATTTTATTCACTGACATCAGGGCCGGACCTTTGAAAAGTCGAGGGGGAGGTTACAGATTCAGCGAAGGCGCGAAGCGCCGAGCCTTCTAGGGGGGTCCGGGGGCATGCTCCCCCGGAAATTTATTTTCTTCAAGGATGCAAAATGGTGCAATCTGGTGCAATCTGAACCTTGAAAAAGCCATTTGTGATGGTCTGGGACTTTGAGCTTTTTGAACAATTGAACTGACAAAGTATGTGGTACAAAAATTATCCTCTGCCCCTCCCTTAAAAAACAACAACACACACACACAAACATTTATTTATCAGCAGAGATGTTTTGTATACTATCATTATTCACTACTTTTTGTTGATCGTTAACGGTATAAAGATTTACCTTGTAGTTTATGAACATCACCGCCCTGCTTTCATTTAATTCAGTCTTGCTGCACTAGGTTTCTCGGCATTAGTACCATTTGTGAATTGTATCTTCTGGCAAAACAGTTCACTGCCTCTTTGAAGTCAATATCAACATCCCTGTGCACTTTCATTAAAGGGGGATCCGGGGGCATGCTCCCCCGGAAATTTTTTTTCTTCAAGGATGCAAAATGGTGCAATCTGGTGCAATCTGAACCTTGAAAAAGCCATTTGTGATGGTCTGGGACTTTGAGCTTTTTGAACAATTGAACTGACAAAGTATGTGGTACAAAAATTATCCTCTGCCCCTCCCTTAAAAAACAACAACACACACACACACAAACATTTATTTATCAGCAGAGATGTTTTGTATACTATCATTATTCACTACTTTTTGTTGATCGTTAACGGTATAAAGATTTACCTTGTAGTTTATGAACATCACCGCCCTGCTTTCATTTAATTCAGTCTTGCTGCACTAGGTTTCTCGGCATTAGTACCATTTGTGAATTGTATCTTCTGGCAAAACAGTTCACTGCCTCTTTGAAGTCAATATCAACATCCCTGTGCACTTTCATTAAAGCAAGTCCATTGAGTCTCTGTGCCCCATTTTCAGGTTGCGCAACTGTTTGAACGCTCACACTCGGCAGTAGTGACAGGCAGGGTGCAAAGGTTCTTTAGCATGATGAACAGGTTGGGATTTAAAATCCCTGTCACAATGTTTCAGTGCTTCTGATGCCGTGGATGGGATGATAGCTGTCGCATTCTCAGCAGCAGTTCGCCATTTGCAAACCCACCGTTGGTATTCTGCATCAAGGGTAGCGTTGTCTGGTAGGTCAGACTCCCACAACATTGCCAGTGTCTTCACCCCTTCTGGAACCTGCATGAAACCATCCTGGTTGTCTATTAAAGTGCTTGGCACCAGACAGAGACCATCAACTGCTAGGCCAGCATTTTTGAACCTCGAGTCCAATTCGGTTGACAGGTGTTCCAAGAAAGGAATGGCAATGCAAATCTTGAAATATTCTTCTGGAGTGGCCGCAGGTTGGTTGTCACGGAGAGTCTGTCGGGATGCTTGACGAGGAACAATAACACCAGTTGTCAAAGCATTTGCCATTTTGCTGACTTCACCAAACCAGGCAACGAACGCTGTGTCGACATCTCTTCTAATAGAAGACATGCAGTTACTGCATGACTTCTTTGATTTCCCTGTAGGCATCGACAACATCTTTTGTCCTTTTCTGCAGCTTCACTGTCAAGGGTTTCCATTTCAACGATGTTTTTGGACGATTCAGCGATTGTCGTTTCAATGGATGTTCGTTACAACAAATTGTCATAATTATCAACTTAACATCTTACTTAATATTTCTAAAAAGTCGTTTTTGGTGGATTAGGGCAGTATCAAGGTGAAGGTGCTGGAAGATGCTTGCGGCCAGAACAAGAAAATATGGCTGCATTTACTAATTTAGGCTTAGGGGTTGGGTTACTTGGTCGTTTCAACGGGAAAAAGCTTTGGACGTTTCAACGGATCCCTTGAAATGGATTTCCGTTGAATTGACTATAAATAACTCTTTGTACGTTGGACCAAAAGTGACTAAAAACTGCAATGTTTTAAAAACAATTTTTTAAAAATTGAAATTTTGCATTAAAAAAATTCATTTTTTTAATTTGGAGGGGGGGTTCCAGAACCCAGGTACCCCCCTCCCCTCCCCCCACCCTTCTGGGTCCGGCCCCGGACATTTACTCCAAATAATTTGAACTATTTTCATAGACACTATGTGAGAGAGAAAAAAAAAGATATATCATATATTTCTACAACTGTGCATATAAGAGAGAGAGAGAGGGGGGGGGGGGAGGGTAGAGAGAAATGGAGAGAAACTGACCTGACAATGTTGATCCATCACAGTAACAAAAACAGCAGTCATGCATGTCATTTGGCATGGGAAATTACATTGTTAATTTTCCAAAGTATGCCTTATGGCGTTCATTTGTATTGATAAATTCGTAAGCAGTTTGCGCTAGGTCTAGTTGATCTACTTTGCCTTTGAACACATGCATTATAAGACATTTATTTAGACGCTCCTGCGTCATCGTTGCCCGAAGGTATGTTTTTACCCGATTTAGGGCTGAAAAACTGCGTTCAGCCGTTGCCTATTGCGGTTGGGATGGTGAAGTACAGTCTGAGAAGTTTATCCACTTCACTCAGCATCCGTCGCACAGTGTCAGAAGCTTTCAGTTCATCCGGCAGTGCTTGGAATATGGTAATCCTAGAGTTAGCCGCCTCCTGGTATCACCCAGTGCATGTGGGAGGATTCTAGCTGAGTTTTGAGTCTGTCCAAGTCGATGTTAGCGGAATATGTATCTTTGATTTCTTGAGGAATTTTTGGTCTCTTCCCTGCTGCTCCATCACTTAGAAGAACTAAAGTTTTCCTTGGTAAGTCGAGAGCTATTTGATCAAACCGGCTCTTTAAATGTTCTTTGATTATGTCAATGGCCTCACAGTATTGCTTTCTGTAGTAAGCAGATGGACAAGAGTAGCTGTGACCCTGTGAGCCATCGTCCAGTCTTCGTGGAGGCTGCTTCTGTGTAGGAACGCAGGGCTCATCACACAAATGTGCAGCTTTCGTTGTGATGTCAGTAAAAAATGTCTCATAACAATCTTCATGCCGCATGCTTTCCAGTGTTCTCAGACAAATGTCAGCAGCGTTTACTGCATCATCACAAGTCGTTTGTTTTCTTTGAAGAACTGTCGCCAACTCTTCAGTCACAGCAAGGATCTCATCTTTGAATCTTTTTGCAACTCCTGACACATGATCCTGAAAATTACTCGCCCCGTCGTAGGCCTGGCCCCTACAGTTTTGCACTGGCAAGTCAAGTCTGATCAAGCAATCCTTCAGTGCTTTGAAAATGGTCTGAGCACAGATATTGTTAACTTGCATCAGTCGAGAGAAAGGGGGAATATATTGGTTTGAACCTTCAAATAATGTTTTTTGAGGGGCTGAATATTGGGGGGGCAAATGTATAGGTTTGCCCCCCCAATATTTTTCTGGAGGGGGCCAGTGCCCCCCTTGCCCCCCCGCTTCCGCCGCCTGTGATGTCTTCACTCGTGCGCGTGAGTACACATGTACCATCTCCTACAGCCCAAACGACCCTAGAATAGAGAAATACTATCGATCACTCTATCCTCCTTCAGCGCCTTGAGAATTCTTTTGGAATAATGGACTGTGCTCTAAGCTGGTTCAATTCTTAGCTCTCTGATCGTTTCCAATCTGTCTGCATCGACAACATCTGTCTCAGATCGATCATCCAAAACCTTGACACTTTCAACCATTTCTACACAGACGATACACAGCTCAAAAACAGTGACAATCCTCAATACCTTCCATATTATATATTCTGACCAAAACTTCTGACTGCTTTGAAAACATTCCTAACTGGATGACTGCCAACAAGATCAATGCTAACAAAACTGAAGTTATGCTTACGAGTACCAAACACAACCTGTCTTCTTCCCCTGGCCAAACCATTATGGCTATTTTATATTCTGTCAAAAACCTCGGCGTCATCCTTGACAACCCCCAACCCCCCACACCCGTGGGGGTTACGGGGGTTTCAGTATAAATAGTATCCCCACTTTCTGGAAATGTAGTGCTTTAAATTCCCACTGTCGTTGTCTTTCTTCTTTGTTCTTTCGCATTCCTACTCTGTTCTATCAATCTACTATATTATCTTCTTCTTTGCTAGACCAGTCACCTACCTTTTTTTTTCTTCTTGAAAACTCTTCCGGGAAAAAACTCCTCCTTTGTGTGTGAGGTCTGTTGGATCAGCTTGGGAATATTGGACGCTTTCTGCCAAATGATCACTGGGGCTTCCTATGAAATTATTATTTTCATAGGAATGTATGCATTTTATATGTATGTGTTTTGTTGATATTTTATAATGATGTTTGTATTCTATTTTGTTTTTGTAAACGGGGGTTCGATAAATTAGAGTATAGCCTCAGCGTCCTCTGCGTGGGATGTCTTTATTGTAAAAGTGACCGGCTGGTGGAGTGCCTTCAGTGTTACCACTAGGGTTGTTTCGGCAGATCTTTTATACGGATTAGGGGTGAGTCCTCTTTCAGCGAAGTTATGGTCTTGATTTTGTGGTCCTGATTCGGCTCTTTGCAGTCCGCTGGACCCTGTAAGCAATGAATAACTAACTAAATATCCTTGACAACACTTTCTCCATGTCAGAGTTCATCCGCCAAACCTGTCAAACATGCAACTTTCAGCTCCGTAGAATAGGCTTTGTCCGCAAGCATCTGTCCGACCACATTACGCCATTGCTGAAAGATCTTCACTGGCTCCCGGTCAAGAAAAGAATTGACCACAAACTCCTCACCATTGTGTACAATTGTACGAACAACTCCTCTCCCCAATATCTCAAAGAACTCGTCTCCTCTCACGAACCCCAACGTTGTCTTATTTTGTCCTCACAACAACGGTTAAGACTTCCAAGTGTGAAGTCTGGCAACACCAATAAGAAAACATTTGGGTATCGGGCCTTCTCCAACACAGCTCCAATGCTATGGAATGATCTTCTCTTGACCTTGAAACAATCCAAGTCTGTGGCGGTTTTTAAGAGAGCCTTGAAAACGCTTTTTTTCACGTCTACCAGATAGACATTTAAGAAATCAGCTGTACATAGTTTTCTGTCTGATGGCCACATCTTTATCTCTTGTTTCCTCTCCACAAGCGCAATGAGCATGAACCTTGTAATCGTGGATACCTGCGCTATACAAGTCAACATCATCATCATCATCTGACCATAGACGCTACAGTCAAACTTATTTACTCTCTTGTCCTGTCACGCTTAGTCTACTGTAACTCTCTTCTGGCTGGAATTCCTTCCTCTTCTGTTCATCTGCTTCAACGTGTTCAGAACTCAGCTGCTCGTCTGGTTCTTGAAATTACAAATCTGATCATATCACATCCCTCCCTCCCTCCCTCCCTCCCTCTCTCTCTCTCTCTCTCTCTCTCTCTCTCTCTCTTCGCAGCTCTTCGAATATAGCCAATTTCAAGCCCAACTTGAAAACTCATTTTTTCCTTAACAAATTCTGATCTCGTCTTCCATCACCACCATCATTCTTTCTTTTCTCAATCAGACCACCACTCTCATTCATTAGCTGCTCTCCTCCTCCCCCTCGTCTTTTAAATTTTACTTGTGAATATTCTTTTTCTTGTTTGTATTATGCCTTTGCATAATTTATTAGTGACTTGTTTTTGTTTCACTTCGATGTTAACTTTAAGTTAACGAGAACTACGCTTTGAACTGATGTCATTAGGAAAAAGCGCTATATAAATACCACTATCATTTATTATTAATTATTTTTTTATATCCTGTCTGCGGCAAATTATTTTATAATATTATTGTTTAATTTATTCCGTTCCAAGGAGAAGCGTAGTATATTTTGAGCAATAATTTGTGTGAAACTGCATTCGTACAGGCTTAACTGCTTTTTGTTTTGTTTGTTTTAAGTAGTCAAGTCGTTCGTCTTTCGATTATACACGACAGTTGTGGCGACAACGTTTGGCAGTGACGAATACCGACCACCTTTGGTATAGATTTATATGGGTATTTAAAAGAAAGACTCGTTCATTGACCTTTGTCTTTTCTTCAAGAGCTGTACAGTGATGTTTAAAGACTCATATAGCAAAACAGCACTCTGGTCTTCTCCTTCATCTAAGGATTTGACCAAAACAAGCCAAAAATAGGTGCATGTGTTTAAAATTCTATATCTGCTGAACGGTTGGTCGGAGCTTCATGGGACTTGGTCAGTGTGTAGATAATTGGTAACTATGCAAGTATTGAATAAGCTTTAGTTCTGTCAGTGCCATCTGTCTGCGTTACCTGCTATCTTGGATTTCGCAATCGTGCAAAATATCTGTCCACTCCTCTTCATCTTCTTCGGATGATGAAAGGTCCGATCTGAAGTCGGAAAGATCGCTAGTGTGTACGCTAGACACTGACAAATCACTCTGATTGTCATTCCCTAATTGATCAGCCCTTTCAATCCACAACTGCCCATATGTGGACTCATTGTCGGAATCAGATTCTGCCATTTTTAATCGGGTATCCCCGCTCCTGAAAACGCGATCAAAAACTAGGCAAAACTTCGATTAACACGTGTTGTCAACACAAATGCAGTTGACAGGAAGAAAGCACGCTGCCTTTAGGATCAGCTAGTGCGCCTGCGCGAATGGACAGGGTTTCCGTTAAACGGGAGAGAGGTGCTAAAAGTAGACAGTAACTAGGCGCGCTTTACCGCATGAGCCGTGACGAGCCGCGCTTTACCGCGCTTCATGAGACGAAGAGACTTTAGCTAAATCATCAGCAGCTGCAGCAACAGCCACAGGAGCAGCAGTGTATTGCAGATGTTGATGGTGTTGCCTACCTCTGTATAATTATAAGAGTCCGGTTGATGGTGTTGCCTACCTCTGTATAATTATGAGAGTCCGTCATTAGATTGCAGACAGCAGCTTGTAATAGTCTATTATTCGTTTTCGCTAACGTTTTAGTCGAGTTTTTTCTTCTTTCTGTATTAATGACTATAAATGGAGTTTTGTTTGTAACCGTTTTAATAAATGGAGTCTGATTGCTCTTTGTTACTGGTGTAATGAACTGTGCGCCTTCTTTGTTACTGATGTTACCGAATCTGCTTGTTTGTTGCGGATTGAAATACGTTTGTTTGTTGTTTATTACTGAGTTGCTAGGGTGGCCTGGTAGCGCTGTTGGTTAGCGCTGTTGGTTAGTGCTGATTCCTATGACCAAGGTTGCGGGGTGGTGCGGATAAAAACTTATGTGCAATATCAGGTCACGGAGGGTTTTCTCGGGATACTCCGGTTTCCTCCCCAACCCACCCTCCCCAAAACTACCTCTCCGTTCAATAATAACATTGGATGCAGTCAATATAAAAATGTAAAAAAATAAAATAAAATAAAAATTTAAAAAACCTAAAAATGTGTTGAGGGAGGTTGGTTTGTATTTATTACTTATTTTAACGAATTTGCGTGTTCTTTATTATTAATTTAATCAGAGTCGGCTTGTTTTGTGTTACTGATTTAATTGAGTCTGCCTCTTGTGTCTTACTGCTTTAATGTAGTCTGCTTCGTAAGAGTTTCTGATTTAATTGAGCCTTACTTCTAAATTCGGCTCCTGTGTGGTGCAGAGGGTAACCGTAGACTATTGCGGAATTGTATTAATTGGGTACTTGACTTGCACTATGTATATCCTGAGCAAATGCGTCGCGACACACGCACCCTCCCCTCTGTCACAGCTAATTCTCCATCTGCCCTTTTCTGTGGATAAGGCGAACTGAACGAGTTAACTTTACGACCTAGACTTGTAGCTCTGCCCCGTGTTGATTTTGGAACATATGTGTCACCCAAGAGGGTAAGATTCGGGTTGATCCTCCCAACCAACGCACGGCAGCAGCGCAACGCCACAAAACCCACCAACCCATCCCATTCCAACCGAAACCCACGAACAAACTGTCCACTGCACACTGAAACTACCAAACTGCCGAAAGTCGCGGGTTCGATTCTCGCAAGGGGCGAATGTATATGACTTGGGTATGAGACTATTGAGATCACCGAGGGTTTTCTTCGGGTACTCCGGTTTCCTCCCTCCTTTCAACAATGGTACTGGATGCAGGCAATATGAAAATTTTAAAAATAAAAATTGGGTTTCCTTTCTGTCTTGTGATAGCGATCTTCCTGCCAATAACCACATCTTTGAGTGATAGATGTGTGTTGGTTGTGTCGGTGAGAGTGGGTGAAACAGTGAGCGTGTATGTGGGTACAGTCTCCACGCATTGAACCTGAATGGTGATTTGGGGAAAAGCGCGTATATAGCATCCATTATTATTATTATTATTATTATTATTATTATTATTATTATTATTATTATTATTATTATTATTATTATTATTATTATTAGTATAATGTATTAACGGAGGGCGTAGCACGCACGCACGCACGCCACACACGTCACACACACGCACTCACATACACGCACACACGTTCCCACACACGCACTCACACCCACGCGCGCTTTCGCGCACACGCACACTCTATCTCTTTCTCTCACACACTCACACTCTCTTTCGTTCTATATATATATATATATATATATATATATATATATATATATATATATATATATATATATATATATATATATATATATATATCTATATATATATCTATATCTATATATATATATATATATATATATATATATATATATATATATATATATATATATATATATATCTCACACACACACACACACACACACACACACCTGCATGCAACCACGCAAACATAACAAATGTGACTTTGATATGGAAAGGGTCCAGAACACCAACCTAGAATCTCTCTTATGTCTAGCGTCCAGACGCATTAAACTGGGGGCTCTAAATTCCACAGATAGGCCCCAGCCTCAGACTATATTGCATTCTTAGACCCACAAGCGCACAAAACAGGAGGCATGTTAAACAAAAGAGCATGCTGTTACAATCACACACTCGATTGCTCACAACTACTGTCTGTCTTTGTCTGTCTATCTCTGTCTGCCAGTTTCCCTCCCTCTACACTCTCCCCAACCCCACTTTCCCATCCCCCTCCCCTACACACGCTACGGTAAAGTTGAAAGAGGAGAGACGGTGTGACATCGTCACAGTTCCTAGTATCTTAGCTGGGCTGGGAGCGAATGGGAGCATTCTGATTGGTCGACGCGTTACAAAATTCGACGCATGCGCACAGTGCTATCATAGTCTTCGTAAGGGTTAGGGTTAGGGTTTGGGTTAGAGTTAAGAGTTTAGGGTTAGGGTTAGGGTTTGGGTTAGGGTTAGGGTTATGACGCCTAAGAACTTCGTGAAAAAGCCGGCCCGACATGACCTGGCGCATGCGCAAATGCGCTCGGATAAACTAGGAAACCCGGAACTTAAAGGATGTGACAACGGAAAATAAAAGAAACAAGCGTTTGAGCCTAACGGGTTCAAAGTTCCCTTGCGTGCGCCTAAGGGTCTGGTATCAATTTTAAGGGTTCATCTGTTTATGTTCGAGGTTCGAATCCAGTAAACACAGTGTTTATTTTATTACCTTATTGCACCCAATAATGCTTCTTGTACAGTAAACTACTCTGCAACAGGACAGGCTGTAATACAGAGCCGCTAAAATTTAATGCTATTATCCTAAAATATTTTAGCTTCAGTTCAAATTCCCTCCCCCACCTCCTTTACCCCCCCCCCCTTGTCCACGTACAAGTTTAAATGAAAAAAGAAACAACTAGTCGATGTGAACACGATGACGCCAGTCGATATACGTTAGTTTTGTTTTAGGTTCGAGGTATCTATAATCTCCAATCACAGACCAAATTTTAAAGGATTATTTTAATATGACGTCACCACGAATTCACTCTATACATTCATTTTGTAATAGGATGAAGGCATATCTGTACACTCTAATTACATAATAATTTTACAGAAGAGAAAATGGAGGACCTCATGATGACGTCACTCGATATACATAAGTTTGGTTTTATGTTGAAGTTTATTGTGATGATATTCTGGGGAAGATACGTTTATCTTACTAGGGGGTAAGACTTATTGATAGATGGGCGATGCGCTACCACTATCGATCGTTCTTTTACCAGAAGTCCTAAAGTGGTGTGAGAGACAGATCACGGTACTTTGGTCACATAAAATTTATATTTGTTCTCGGGAATTTTAGTATCATTTGGCTCAACTTGAGAACCGGTGATGACTAATCAAAAGACTAGATTATTATGTCTCAAGAGAGGAAAACTAATAACTACACAACAATACAAATAGAATGACACCAGTCGTATGTATGTAATTTCACTTTTTATATATTCAACACAAACTTTAACATTTCTGCATTAATCGGTAAATTAATAAGTAATATAGTTCCAAGTGCTGGGAAAATGGTTTAACAGGTTTCTTTCGTCATTTGCTACCTGCGGTTACGATTTTCACTGTTCGTAAGTTTCAAAGGTTCTAGTTTCTCGAGGGTATGACTCAGTTCTTGTGGGGGACTTAGCTAAGGTAAGTCGGGTCGCTCTTGAAGCTGTGGGGTTTGGACGTGGTCAGGTAGAATCGTGGTAGTTCTCCTTGGTTCCACGGGAGCGACGGTCAGGCGTTCGTCTCCACAAACTTTGATGATCCCAGGCCCGACCTGTAAAAGTCGGAGCTCTGGCTACAGTATTCTCGTTAGCTATAAGGGTGCGGTCTCCTCTGCAAAGTGTCTATAGCATCAGACACCTGCAGGGTTCCCATATGCACAATTCAATTCGAATCTTAAGGCTAAGGTACATCAAACCACATGCATACTGTCTCAGAAACAATAATCTGTTTCTGCCGCTATATATATCAAGAACATATTATTTATACATGGCAATCAATATACACTAAACATACACATATCAAAACTATTAGTGTTATCTTACTTGTGGACTCTGGGCTTCGTGAAATCGTCTTTTACGTCTCTAGCACCCTCTTGATGAGATGGAGATAGACGAACACTGCAGTTTGTTCCTTTGGTCGACCCTCACAGCTTAACAGTTCTTTTGCGACTGATCAGTTGAGATTTGGTCCCCAAAGGTATGCAAAAGTTCCCAATAGTCTTCTGACCAATCGTTTTTAGCTCTCGTTTCCGTTAATCTCGCATCTACAGAATTATGGTTCTAATTTGAATAGTTCCTCCCCTTCTCTCTTGTCACTGGGCACGCATAATCACTTTTCAAGTGGAGTATCAGGGATAGAGTGAAGAACAGATGCAATAACGATAAGCGGTGTCTGCCCAATACGGGTGACATCATCTTGGTAACTTTTGGCTGGAGTGAGCTACTTAGTGTCTCATGGTGCAGTAAGTTATTTAATCGAAGACAACGCTATGGTTAGTTTTTGACTAAAGTATGCTATTTAACATTCTTGGTCGCTAAGTCTGTTGATGGTATCGGTAGCTATCGGTGGTGTGACTGTTTCAGGGAAGTTACTTTGCCATGTGTGTGCTGCTTGTTAGCTAACTGTTGTATTAATGTCCAGTTTCGTTTCGATGGTATCTCTGTTTCGCTAAGCTAATTTCCTACATGTTTGTCGTCAATATTTATGCTGTTACATTTATGTAAGTCTAAGTACATACCAAGTTGGACCCAAATCCCTCCAGTAGTAGTGTGTGAGAAAATGCGATTAGAAAAACAAAACAAACGATGATGTCACCATGATGACTTTATCCGATATGCATAATTTGTGTCAACTGGTATAGGTATTTTTATGTTCTTACTTTCAAAGCAATCAGTTCATTAGATTCAGAGAAAAGCGCGCACGTACGAACGGAGAGAGCTAAATACAATTCAATACTATATAATACAATACAACTTTCACATTATAAACAAAAGCGGAAAATTGCCTTTAGCATTGAGCGCAAACTTTCCATAAATTAGTAAATGAACAAAAATAACAATTTCCATGCGTACAACAGGCATATCATATCATCAAATGGCTCCGTTGTAAATATTCTCTCTCTCTCTCTCTCTCTCTCTCTCTCTCTCTCTCTCTCTCTCTCTCACTCACTCTCTTTTTCTCTCTGTTTTTTTTTTCTCTCTGAAACTAGTGTCCCCGCTTCGCTCTGGAACTAACAAAACCACATTAATATTTTGGCGGCGATGTCATCTCTTCACTGACTTTAATAATAACTAGGGCTAGTATCAGTGTACCAGGGGTCTGTCATTCTTTGGACCTAGTTTCAGGGTTTGGATCAGCAGACCCCGGTATCCCGTATGGTCACAGGTAGCTAGTACCTTTGAAGATGATGATTGAGGATCCTGCGTCCACATTGATTAGACGTTAAACCGGGAAATTGAGATAATTGGCAGGTGCTCATTTGGATGATTTGACCTCCTGCACTGAAATGCATAAAATGAGTCGACGAGAAGTCTGGGACTAAAATTGGGACAAAATCATTACTTATAACACGTTGTAAAGTGGGACGGCTGTCGAGGATCCGTTTCCACTAAACAGGCGACTTTGATGCTAGCTGAGAGTCAGAGATCTATCATGCAAAGGCTGTGTGTAGGCGCGTGTCCTCAACAGCCTCCGACACTCACATTGGTTTCAGATTAACTTTCGGGAGCAGCGGTAAAAGTTTGTTTAAAACCGCAACACGCATATTCATACATATTGGTCGATTTAAGAGTCTCCTATGCCTGGAAAGTTTGACAGTGCTCTTGATTATGCAATTTGGCGCCTTGGGCGGCTTCTGGTTTATTATTATTATTATTATTATTATTATTATTATTATTATTATTATTATTATTATTATTATTATTATTATTATTATATAGCGCACTTATTTCGCCGTACTTGACCAGACTCTGTTACGTTGAAACGCGCATGATGTATGTATGTATGTATCAGTTTATAGTCCCCTCTCTTCCCGATAAGGATTTTCAGAGAGGAGACTCATACATGGTGCGTGTGCGGCGCTTATATAGTCTCTACATACTCGGGAACAAACGAGAATAATCCTACATGAAACACCACAACCAATCAAAATTAATTTCATCATCACGTGACTCACGTCATACAACCTCATTTGGAATGGAAGCTTCCATGGTAACCAACAGAACAATCCATACGCTTCGATCGATAGTAAACAACCAACTCTCGAAATTTCTCAAACAATATCGACCAACTAAAACACCAACGTTACACAAAGCCTCTACTAATAACAACGCAAAATCAAATCAAAGATAAATACACTCTATTACTGCATGCGTTGCAAAATAAAATGAACAGATCTATCGCGCGCGTGACACACGCAAGCAAGCCTACCATTGCACGCGCTTCACACATAATAACGTGCGCATTATTTTTCCACGCACCATCATGCGCGTCTCAACGTAACAGACTCAAGGCGCTGGACGATACAGGATCTAATTCAAACCGCCCGAGACGCCCACCCCGCAGCCTTTGGGCGCATGGTCTGACGCCCCCCGGACAACTGAGCACTATCCTGGCCAGCCAGGGATGGGGGAGAAGGACCAAGTGCATGCTGGGTGTGTTCTTGTTACCGGCACTCACCCGTCTAGGACATGAGCGTCATGATCTTTAAAGTCCGTTATGATGGAATGTATGCGACACACAGACTAGACCTCGGTTTATACTCTCATCCGAAGGAGTAGGAAGCGGGAGTAAAGTGTCTTTCCCAGGGACACAACACAATGGCACGGCCAGGGCTCGAACCCGGGACCTTCAGATCCGCAAGCCAAAGCACTACCATTAGACCACCGTGCCTCTTGGTTTCGCCGCATTGAGCAGCTCTTTGAGCAGGTATATAAGAGCAATATTCCTTTGTTCTCTCTCTCTCTCTCTCTCTCTCTCTCTCTCTCTCTCTCTCTCTCTCTCTCTCTCTTTCTTCTCTCTCTCTTTCTCCTCTCCCCTCCCCCCCCCTTCTACGTTTGAAAGGCTGAAGTAAGTTGCTATGTCCAGCACCGTCTTTCCCCGTCTGTCTTAAAGTGGTGCGGCAAAACTTACCGTTAAGAAAAAAAAACAACGTGGGGAAGAGGCGGTAGAGTAGAGAGCACGTCAACATACCCTAGGTCGCAAACAATAGGGAGTCTTCCGTAATTCTACATTCCAGACCATCAACAGACTATCACAGTACCGGTTACACTCGCAAAGATTCGCAATAACTTAACAATGGTCTTTTCTTTGACTATACAAACAGTGACAGATGCTCTGTATGGAACTCCAGAGAAAAACCTACAGGGTGTGTTTTTCCACAACTGTAGTGCAAGGCAACTTAGGGCCTATTGCACGGTCGGTGATGTTTCAATACCAAATAACCGTTGTTTTGGCTGGCCGTATATTTTTTTGGGCCATATCTTCCGGGATCCAGGAATAGATCATTTGGTACAGCGGCGAACTCGCGTGCTGGAGGTTGCGGGTTCGATCCTCGGTGGATCCACACATTAAACTGTCTGTTGGCGCTCGCCATCTTGTATTATCAATCTGGTGATGGTTTCAGTGCGTAGTGAATGGAATTAGGTCGAGATTAGGATCCGTTGTTAAAATCTTGAGGTTGTATGATCCCTTTAGGATTTGATGGTTTGGCGGATCGCTTTCCTTATGGTTAGGAGTGTTGCCGTGTTTTCGCTGAGAAAGCCGTAAAGAATGATGAATAGAAGAACGCGAGGTTTTGGGGTTTGGTTACAGAACACGAAAATGCCATTTTTATCTCTGCGAAGGCAAGGCTGTATTCGTGGATTTCGGCTGTGGCCAACAGCCTGGAGAGGATTGGGCCCTGCCAGGTCTTTTTTTGCCCAAGACACAACACATGATGAGGCTATCCACTAATTCCATGCCGGATCGGTCGTCGCCCGGCTACACAAGGACCGCGCCTTCCGTTGGCCACCAGGACGGAGGTGAAAAGTATGCTACTGATGGACAAATTATTTATTTATTTATTTATTTAATCGTTCTTATATAGCGCTTTTCCAGCTCAAGAGCTGCTCAAGGCGCTGGCCGATACAGGATCTAACTCAAGCCGCCCGAGACGCCCACCCGCAGCCTTTGGGCGCATGGTCTGACGCCCGGACAACTGAGCACAATCCTGGGCAGCCAGGGATGGGGGAGAAGGACCTAGGTGCATGCTGGGTGTTTTCTTGTCACCGGCACTCACCCGTCTAGGACATGAGCGTCAGGATCTTTAAAGTCCGTTATGATGGAATGTATGCGACACAGACTAGACCTCGGTTTATACTCTCATCCGAAGGAGTAGGAAAACAGGAGTAAAGTGTCTTTCCCAGGGACACAACACAATGGCCCGGCCAGGGCTCGAACCCGGGACCTTCCGATCCGCAAGCCGAAGCACTACCATTAGACCACAGTGCCTCCTAAATTAAAATTAGCAAGATCCGCACGAGAAACAACATCGTCATAGGAACCTGGAATGTCAGGACCCTAACTGCGGAAGGAAAATTAGAAGAACTGGCCCACGAGCTGGACCACTATCGATGGAACGTTCTAGGTATCAGCGAACTGCGCTGGAAAGGCCTAGGTGAAACAACGACTGACAAAGGCCACAAGCTCTATTTCAGCGGTAGAGATGACAGGCACGAACACGGCGTTGGATTCTTGGTCCACAAGAACATTCTAGCCACTGTCATGGGTTGCCGCCCAGTCTCCAGTAGACTCATTACCATCCCTCTGAGAGCAACCCCTTTCAACATTACCATCATCCAGGCCTATGCTCCAACATCAGACTATGAAGACAGCGAAGTGGAGGATTTTTATGAAAATATACAGGCGGCCCTTGACCAAGTGCCGAAGAAGGACATAGTCATAGTGCAAGGCGACTGGAATGCCAAGGTTGGCCAAGATGCGCACCACAACTGGGGAGACACATGCGGACCCCACTGCAACAACGAGACAAATGACAGGGGTCTGAGGCTATTGGAGTTTGCCAGATACAACAATCTGGTACTGGCAAACACGCTTGGTCTCCACAAAAAATCCAGACGATGGACATGGCACAGTCCCGGCGGGGAACATCACAACCAGATCGACTACATCATGGTCAAGAAACGCTTCAGATCAAGCATCAACATTGGCAGGACACGCACTTTTCCAGGAGCAGACATTGGAAGTGACCACGATCTCGTGATGATGTCTTTCCGGCTCCATTTGAAGAGAGTAAATACAGCAAAGTGCACTAGGCTGAAGTTCGACCTGGACAAACTGCAAGACCCGGAGGTGGCAAAAATATTTCAGGCCACAATTGGAGGGAAATTTGCACCACTGCTTATTTTGGGGGCAGGCGAAGTAGATGTCAACACCATGACCAATACCTTCAACTCAGCTGTAACAGATGCCGCCACTGAGATCCTTGGCAAGCACCGACCAAAGAAGAAGCCGTGGATCACACCTGAACTTTTGGATCTGTGTGATAAACGAAGAGAGTTAAAAAAGAAAAAGAACACCTCACAGGGAGCTGATGTCTACCGAAAAATCAACAATGACATCCGAAAAGGCATGCGCACAGCAAAGGAGAACTGGATAGAAGATCAATGCCAGGAAATAGAGAACAATCTGAACAAGAACAACAGCAAGAAGGCCTACCAGACTGTGAAGCGGCTGACAAGTGTTAAACAGCCCAAAGTCTCCACTATCCAAAGCAAGTCTGGCATTTGCCTTACAGAAGAACAAGAAGTCTTGGACAGATGGACAGAGTACTGCTCTGACCTTTACAACCATACACCAAATGGAGACCCATCAGTTCTAGCATGTCCCGAGAGCAGAGAAGAAGAAATCCTCCCAATTCTCCGGGAAGAAGTTGAGGCAGCAGTGCAATCGCTGAAGAAAGGGAAGTCAGCGGGAGTGGACAACATACCAGCGGAACTGCTACAAGCAGGAGGAGAAGCGATGACTGATGCTCTCACCATTATCTGTAACAAGATCTGGCAGAGTGGGGAATGGCCTACACCATGGACCCAGTCGCTTGTCATCACTCTTCCAAAAAAAGGTAACCTTCAGGAGTGTGAAAATTACCGCACCATCAGCCTCATCAGCCATCCCAGCAAGGTCCTCCTGAAAATAATACTCAACAGGTTGAAACCACAAGCTGAACAAATCATAGCCGAAGAACAAGCAGGATTCATGGCAGGGCGAAGTACCACTGAACAGATTTTCAACCTCAGAATAATCTGTGAGAAATACCTACAGCACCAACAACATCTATATCATGTGTTCATAGACTTCAAGAAGGCATTTGACCGAGTCTGGCATGCAGCTCTATGGGCAACCATGAAAGTGTACAACATCAGCCCTAAAATTATAGAAGTCATCAAAAGCCTGTATGACAAGGCTACCAGTGCAGTCCTCCATAACAGCGTCATCGGGAACTGGTTCAGAACAACAATCGGTGTGCGTCAAGGATGCCTACTCTCCCCAACACTCTTCAACATCTTCCTAGAGCGCATCATGTCAGATGCTCTCGCAGATCACGAAGGCACAGTCAGCATAGGGGGCAGAGCAATCTCCAATCTTCGTTTTGCGGATGATATTGATGGATTGGCTGGAGAGGAACAAGAACTTGAACAGCTTGTACAGAGGCTTGACACCACCTCCAGAGCTTATGGAATGGAAATAAGTGCAGAGAAGACCAAAATGATGACCAACAACACCAATGGCATCAACACGGACATCAAAGTACAAGGCCAATCCCTCAACACAGTGCACAGCTTCAAATATTTAGGAGCCATTGTGTCAGACAATGGGTCTCGACAGGAAGTCCTCTCCAGGATCGCACAAACAACTGCTGCCCTGACAAGGTTGAAGCCCATTTGGAAAGACAGAACCATCAGTCTACATTCCAAAGTAAGACTGCTGCGCTCTCTGGTCATCTCCATCTTCCTATATGCTTGCGAAGCATGGACCCTCACAGCAGATCTCCAACGAAGAATACAAAGCATGGAGATGAGGTGCTACAGAAGACTTCTGTGCATTTCCTATACCCAACACATCACCAACGTTGAAGTCCGACAGACCATCACACAAGCCATTGGACAACACGATGACCTGCTCACAGTGGTGAAGAAACGGAAACTCCGATGGTATGGCCACGTCACCAGATCATCAGGCCTTGCAAAGACCATTCTGCAAGGCACAGTGCAAGGAGGTAGAAGAAGGGGGAGACCGAAAAAGAGGTTGGAGGACAACATTCGAGAATGGACTGGTTTGACACTGAGCGAAGCCATGAGGGCTGCTGAGGACAGAGAAAGATGGAGTATGCTGGTTAAGCGATCATCTGTGGTGCCCCTACGACCTTCGGGTTATGGGACAGGATAGGATAGGATAGGAAGGCAAGGCAGCCCCAGCGTATTGCCAACCAGGACAAACGTGATGATGATGATGATGATGATGATGATGATGATGATGATGATGATGATGATGATGATGATGATGGTGATGGTGATGATGATGATGATGGATGCAATATACGCGCTTTCTTCTTAAATGAATCAAACTCCAATCGTGGCGACCTGTAATCAGCATATACTTTCTCAAACGTGTTAGACGCACTCTTACATACACAACAAACATCACTCAGACATGTGGTATAAAGACAGGAAGATCGCTTTTGGAAAATGGAAAGGAAATGTGTTTCATATTTTATTTCAATTTAGATAGCCTGCATCCAATGCCATGACTGTAGGGGGAAGGAAACTGGAGTTTCCGGCGCGAACCCTTGGTGACCTGTTAAGTCTCATACAGTAGTTAAATATTTTGACCCCGGCCGGGATCGAAGCGAGGTCCTTTTCTTTCGGTTTTGGGGAGACTAAAGATCTACCTCGCCGCTAACATGGCCATCACAAAAATTTGCCACCAGCCGGATTTTTAGGTCCGTGCGGAAACCCGGGTTTAAGTTCTGTCAGTGTATTTTATTGTATTTACTCTGTATTGTATTTGATTGTATATAGCCATGTTTGGTTGTGTGGTAATCTTTTAGAACTTTTTTTTACTTTTGTTTAATTAATATATTATAATAATATAATATTAATTTTGTGTGTGCGCATGTGTTGGGTGTACGTAGATTTTTTTTTTGTAATTAAAAAAAAAATTATTTGCTTCATGTTGAGTCTCTTATTCTGCGAGTGCTTGTGTGAGAGTATACGTGTGAGCGCTTTGAGCAGATTTGTTAGTTTGGAATTGCGCTTTATAAAATCCTATCCTATTCTATCCTATCCCGTAACTCGGAAATTGTAGGGGCACCACAGATGATCGTTTAACCAGCGTACTCCATCTTTCCCTGTCCTCAGCAACCCTGATTGTTTCGCTCAGTGTCAAACCAGTCCATTCTCGAATGTTGTCCTCCCACCTCTTTTTTGGTCTCCCTCGTCCTCTATAAAATAAATTATTATTATTATTATTATTATTATTATTATTATTATTATTATTATTATTATTATTATTATTATTATTATTATTATTATTATTATTTATTAATTAATTAACCCGGGACCTTTAGTGTAACGCTCTCCCGAGCTATTTCCACCGGCGGGATGATGATCGATATGTTTGTGATGATGATGATTATGAGGAAGATGATTGAAGGTTGATGATGATGAGGAGGAGAATATGTTATAGCGCGCAATTCTGTGCCAACAGCAGGAGGAAAAAAGCGAGCACAGCGGAAGCTGTACACACTTTAATATAGAAGCAGGTCAAGGAAAGAAAGAGGATGCTTGTTTAGACTTCAAACCCCTCTTGAAACTGTTACATGTAAATCTTTACGTCGAAATGAACTCGTCACAGTGATAGTGGGGCTTATAGCCATATTTGTTTTTCTTTTTGATAATTCTTTTTGTTGGACCGTATTAACTTTACCGACGTGCTAATTTTTTTTTCTCTGTACTTATTGTTGTCATCACGGTGAGAACGTCTGTCAGTACTGTCCTATTCACTTCATCTACCCCCGTTGGGGTGCCGGGGGTTTCAGTATAAATAGTATCCCCACTTTCTGGAAATTTAGTGCTTTAAATTCCCACTGTCGCTGTCTTTCTCATTTGCTCTTTCTCAGTCCTGCTCTGTTCTATCAATCTGCTACACTATCTTCTTCTTCGCTAGACCAGTCACCTACCTTTTTTTCTTGAAAACTCTTCCGGGACAAGACTCCTTGTTTGTGTATGAGGTCTGTTGGATCAGCTTGGGAATATTGGACGCTTTCTGCCAGGTGGTCACTAGGGCTTCCTATGATGTTATTATTTAGCAATGTAGGCATTTTATATGTATATGTTTTTTTGATAATTTATAATGATGTTTGTATTCTATTTTGTTTTTGTAAACGGGGGTTCGATAAATTAGAGTGCAGCCTCAGCGTCCTCTGCGTGGGATGTCTTTATTGTAAAGTGACTGGCTGGTGGAGGGCATTCAGTTTTCCCACTAGGGTTGTTTCAGCAGATCTTTTATGCGGATTGGGGGTTGTCCGGTCCTGATTTGGCTCGGAAGAGTCCGCTGGACCTAAAGCAACAATTATGTAATGTAATGTAATTCCTTCATCTGTACGTTTTGACTCATTTGTTGCTGTACTAACTTCTTTGGTATTTCTTGGTCTATCTAGTGCTGGGGACGTCAGCAGTGACGCAATGGCCGCACCACGTGTACAGAGAAGACTGGAAGGAGCGCTCTTGTGACCGGATATTACGTCAAATCACACATCGTCACGTGAAAGAGGAAGTTCCGCCCAGACTCACGGGCCAGTGGGCCTCACACAGGTAGGTCTACGTCTGAATTGCGACAGTGATGATTATGATGATGAGAAGGAAGAGGTTGAAGAGGATGATGGTGACCATGATGATGAGGAGATTTAGTGATTATGGTAAAAGTGGTAATGATGATGGGCGTGGTGAATCAAGATGAAGACGACGACGATGATTGCAGTTGAAACAGTAACTGTTTTCTTTTAATCGAATGATTTATGATTACTTGTAAACGTTGATAATCCAAGGGTACACATCATGCTTAGTACGCATAGAAAACGAGAATAAACGAGACAGCAAAACAATATTGTACAGATGATTGGATGAAGTAACGGTGTAGATTTAGGGAGTGGGGGATGTTGGTTCTTAAAGTGTGTGCAATCTTCCTGTTTACTACAAGGCAACTCACAAAACACGCTTGAAGGCAATAAGTCGTGTGGATGGGGCCTAATCAGGCGAGTGCACATCACATTGAGGACATAACTGTTGAGAAATACTGCCCAATTAAACTCGACGTCTCGCGCGATAATTCCACTGCGCATCTCCCTGCATCCTGACCATTAACCCCCACAACGCCGCCTGTCCCTTCACCCTATCGCTGCCACAAATTGCCCAATTTTAACTGTATCGTGGCCAGGGATCGCTCCAATGTCGAAAGCAAATGTCTCCTCGTTTGGCTCCTGGTTTGCGTCTCAACGTTTTTTATGACGAGATATCGCGCGGCGCGCATCACATTCTCCACAGTCCCAGTGTGTGTGTGTGGGATGGCAGCCAGATAGATATGCAGTAATTGCCCAAGACTGCGAGGGTGCAGTCAGATTGGAGTGTGCTCAACCGCAACGGTCCGGATCTAAACGGTTAAACTGCAACTGTTTCGCACCGATAACTCAAACACTTCACGAAAAAAAAAATAAAAAAAATATTCACCGTGTATCCACAGCCGTTAGAACGTAAACAGAAAAACCGTTCTGTTTTGCACAAATGAGGACAAGATAGAGAGAAGAGTTGGAGTGGAAGAGAGTGGGTGGAAGGAGGTGGGACGGAGGGGTGGGGGTAGTTCGCTGCAACGAGCATCCTATGGAAGGAAGTTATTGAAGACACAAACAAGCTCTTGAAGATGATTTCACTTTCCCTGAAGTTGAAGTTCTGAATACCCGTGACGCTTTGAGGTGTAAGGTTGTCTATAGTGGGTTCATGCGAATCGTGTTTTTGTTTTTCTCTTTCTTTTCTTTCTTTCCTGCCCCAGCGAGTAGAAAGATGGGGCATCGCAGTACGGGTGAAATTTGTGGGTTTGTGACCGGGTTCTATTACGCCGTAAAGATAGCCACGCTCCGTCTTCCAAGATATGCGAATGCATGATTTCAGCTCTAGGTTTAGACCTCTTTAGTCTATAACAGCGAAAGTTCATAAATATTTTTCAATAAAAAATGTGTTGATGTGTATACAAAATACACCTGCACACATTGTATCGGCGGCTGTTGACTTGCGCCCACCCCTGAACTATAGTTTTGAAGCGTAAAGCCTGATAAACCGCTGACGCTCCAACGTCTTGAGCAGCTCATTGAAATGGTAGTGCGCTATATAAGGTTAAATAATTCATTTCATTCCTTCTACTCCGTATGTGTATGTTTAGCCTATGTGGTGTTCAGAATAGTCATTGTGGCTACAGAACGGGCTGTACTGAGTTCAGCGAGTTCACTCTTTGTGAGTCGTATTATAATGCTCAAAACATGCCTTGCCCATAACTATTTACTATAAAGTGAACATTTTGTCTTATTCAGGCACAAAACACCTGAATTACAAAGCATCGCCCAATTTAACATACGAAAACGACTGCTAAATGGACCTAATTTGGGGATCAGGTTGAAAAATAAGGGTAGCGACAGCGAATTTTGTCCAATTTAGGAAGAAAATTGGAACGCCATTATATATCGGCGTCGACGGTACTGTAGGTAAATAGTGGTCAAATCAACTCTGTCGCCGACACGAAGAAATGACTCGGTATTTTTGCTTTTCTCTCCCTTGTCATTTTCTGTGTTAGGGGAGTAAAAGAACTGCAATGCAGTCTAGCATTTCCTCGTTGTACAAACGATAACACCCAACAAAACCTTACTATGTAATTTTCTGCATTTTCTTTCCTTGGATGTCGAGAAGGGTAATATTACACACTGAGGGGTTTGTAGGTTTTGTGGTTGTGTATTAATTATACACGTCTGTGTGGGTTGATTGTGTGTCTGTTGGAAGGAAATACAGTGACAGTGTTTGTATCAACAGTTGCGAGCAGTGGTGTGCCATTCAGAGAATGGAAGTTTGAGTGCAAGGGAGTATTGTGCAAGTTAGTGGTTGCAATACAGATACCACCAAAGAAACATAGGAGACTAAGGTACTTAAAACAAGATCAGGGGTCGAATGGGTTGGAAGGAAGAGGAGGAGGAGGAGGAGTATCACCAAATAATGGATTTTTTTTATCTGGTTGAAGAACTCGAACTTTAAATATGAACAACTGTTAGGCACTCTGTGTGACGCCAGGAGACTTTACGGACATATAATTGCGTGTCTACGAGCAAGCGAGTATAATTGTTGTGTCCCTAAGCAGCGGTGATGACAATCGTAGACTCGCAGCATAAAAAATATTTGCGGTTATTATCACCTCTTTCGTAATCTGTCCATGCATCTTTGGACGAGAATATTGGTGTTGATGGCGGGTGATTATAGCTTGAGAGGAGGTTTGAGCTGAACCGCGATTGCGGCTGCAGCTCTTTCGCTAAGAAGCCAGCTCCAATTTGGCCCACAAGGGTTACGAATAGTATCCCCAAATCCTAAGATCCATTTCGCACGATTCTCTATCTGAGCGTGTACATGTGACGATAGAAGGCGATGGGTACCTGTGACCTACGAGAGCTAAATTCATGATTCGAGTATCTGGAAAGTGTGAGATGTTTGATATTTTAATACTTATTATCTTTTCATTCTATCATATCCTATCCTATCCCGTAATTCGAAAGTCGTTGGGGCACCACAGATGATCGTTTAACCAGCATACTCCATCTTTTTCTGTCCTATCATACGATGTGTCTTGGGCAAGAAAAGCCTGCCGAGGCCCAATCCTGTTAGTCGCCTCTTGTGACACGCCGGGGAACGTTGGGTCTATTCTATTCAGTGCCCGAACCCACATGGACTAATGTTCACTGCAAACAAATCTGGCTGTAAATCTTTATTGATACAATAAAGTATTCTGTATTAGAAAAGTATATTTCTGGTTCTGGTTGTCAGCCCCTTTACTTAAAGTTTTCTTTTTTCTGGTATGCCGTTCGTTCATACAGGCTAAACCAAACCACAGTGTCATCATCCGGCCATTGTCCTGGACATGAGCATGTAGCAATGACTGTGCAAGGTGCCATATCATATGCTGATTGTTGCCGCATTGTGACTGTAGGATGCCTCGTTAAATCCGTTTGCAGGTTTTCCTATAACGATGGCTCCATTTACAGTTCATTATGTTAATGTTGGCTGAACAATTTGGCGTCCAGGAACTCCTTGCAACAAACAGCATGAGCGAAACTTTCAATACTATTACACTATCTGCAGCTCCGTGGTTTTATTCCTATTTTTGCCGTAACCCTGTTTAGTGTTAGAGCTCAGTGTTGCATTTTAGCAAGTGGGTTCAGAGAGAGAGAGAGAGAGAGAGGGAGAGGGAGAGGGAGAGGGGGAGGGAGGTAGGGAGGGAGGGAGGGAGAGAGAGAGAGAGAGAGAAAGAGAGAGAGAGAGAGAGAGAGAAAGAGAGGAACACCATTGTATGACATGGTCTGTGTCTTGAGAAATGTCATAGTGTTTCACCCAAAATTGTTGAAATTTTCTTTTTAATTGCGTTTTGTCTCCGAATATTTGCACTTTGTTGGTAGGCTACCCCGTGTGGTGTGATTCTCTGAAAACAAGTGGCGATGCCTTGTCTCCTCCCCAACCCCACAACTAAACCCCAAATCAAACTGTATTTTTTGCTTCCGCTCTTGTCTTTGTATAATCTGTCATCCATCTGCTTGTCATCTTTATCTGCGTTCAACACATGCACATACACATACTATCTTTCTCTCGTTCCCGCCCCTCCCCTCCCCCCTCCCTGCTTATCTCTTTCTCCTTCTCTCTCCCCCTTCTCTCTTTCATACCCTTTGTCACTGCATTTGCTTTAATTTTTGGTCTCCACAAAGGAAAGTGGCGGTTTACCCTAATCAGCAAACGTATTTATCATCGCAGTGTTAATCCTTACATTTTTTCATGGCTTACTTTCACCCCAAGGTGGCAAAAGCTAACAGTTCACAATAGATAGATACTCAGTGCTTATAGGGTCCGGCGGATTTCCAAGAGCCGAATCAGGACCACAACAGTTCACAATGTGCCGCGACTGTTTCGTCCATATTCATTTCCTATTCGGTCGGAAAGCAGCGAAAGCAGACAAAATATTTCCTCTTCTATCTGAATGCCGTGAAAGCAGACGTCATTTTACAATGCTTAGAACGCAGGTGGGAAAGTAAACGTTACTTGCACAAGCGGATTTAGTTTTTTTGTAAACCTTTGGATACGGAAGGCAAGAAAAATCCAGAAAATCCAACACGTCTACCCTATTCTCTCCGCTTTGGCTTAAAACCTCAAACCTTACACACACATACAAATGCAACAAGAAACCAAGAGTTGCCTCGAGTCTACAAAAACCGCACGCAATGTTATTTCCCCTTCCGGATGTTGCCATTAACAAGGAGAAACGAAACCGTGGCTGTTCACTTCCGGTCCGCGTCAGATAGGAAGCGCAGTGTTTGCGCATGCTTACTGAGATCCAGAGGCGGCACCAAAAAAGCCCCTTTGAAAAAAGTAGAGAGAGATTTTTTTTTAATAATTATTTTTATTTCATTACTTTTATCAATGTCTTTACACGTCGTTATTTCTTTGAGAAAATCCTGTCCTTTCAGAATTATCTTCTTTCAACGTAAAGAAAATAAGTTATTAAACCACATGGGTTTTTTGCATATAGACAGATCTTAAATAGCTCTGGTGTCACTGTGCTGTGTTTTACATCTCTGTCTCTGTCTGTCTGTCTGTGTCTCTCTTTCTCTTCTCTTCTGTTCTTTCTCTTGTTTTACTCTTACCTAACAGTCATAGACGATGTACTCGTGTAGTGCGAGCAGCATGTACCCGCGCAGTTATAATGATATTTGTATTTCTAGACTTAACTGGAACTACAAATAGATCTATCACATAATATGTATGTAAATGTCTATCGGTTCTTTGGACGTCATATCTAAAAAAAAAAACACTGATGTCTAAATTGATATGAATACACAATACCGGGAGGTGGAGCTTGCACGAGGGGAGGAGAAGGGGGCGGGAGGAGGAGGAGGCGGGTAAACATCAATCAAAGCGTGGGGATCTAAGGAGAATGCTAAACTAGAAAACTGAAAGAAACCCAAATTTGATTTGATACTCTGTGTGACTCAGCGGTGGTCAGCATTCATCATCAAGTCATCAGTCATCTGACAGGAAGCCTTTCCGAAGCTGGAAAGTGCTAATGGCGGTGGCTTGATAGATGTAAACTTCTATACTACAGGGCGGGCTTTTCAGTTTGGTAAACTATGTTTGACCTTAGTGTTAGAACATTTACTTGTCTTGTTTGTTGTTTCCCGGCGTGTCGTAAGATGCGACCAACAGGGGTGATGTCAGCACGGCTTCACTGGGCGAAAGTCTTCTATACAGAAGTCATCGGCCAGGGCGGAGGAACCTAACGTTACTATAGGTTCAACGACCACGTGCTCGGTGCCTAGGGGAGCCAAACTGTACTCGTGGATTTCGGCTGCGGCCAACAGCCTGTAGAGGATCGGGCCCCGCCAGGTCTTCTTGCTCAAGAATGATGAAAAGAACCACAACTGGGAAGACACATGTGGACCCCACTGCAACAACGAGACAAATTACAGAGGTCTGAGACTCTCGGAGTTTGCAAGATACAACAATCTGATACTGGCAAAAACGATTGGTCTCCACAAAAAATCGAGACGATGGACCTGGTACAATCCTTGCGGGGAGCATAACAACCAGATTGACTACATCATGGTCAAGAAACGCCTCAGACCAAGCGTTAACATTGCCAGGACACGTACTTTTCCAGGAAGTGATCACTATCTCGTGATGATGTCTTTCCGGCTCCACACCGCAAAATGCACCAAACTGAAGTTCGACCTGGACAAACTGCAGGATTCGGAGGTGGAGAAATATTCCAAGCCACAATTGGAAGGAAATTTGCACCACTGCTAATTTTGGGAGCTGGTGAAGTAGATGTCAACATCATGACCATCACCTTCAACTCAGCTATGACAGATGCCGCCACTGAGATCCTTGGCAAGCACCGCAAAAAGGAGAAACCTTGGATCACACCTGGATCTTTGGACCTGTGTGACAAAAGAAGATAGATAAAAAAAGAAAAATAACACATCACATGGAGCTGATGCATACCGAAAAATCAACAATGATATCCGAAAAGGCATGCGCACGGCAAATGAGAACTGGATAGAAGATCAATGCCAGGAAATAGAGAACAGTCTGAACAAAAACAACAACGAGACGGCCTGCCAATCGGATGACAGATGTTAAACAGCATAAGGTCTCCACGATCCAAAGAAAGTCTGGCATATGCCTTACAGAAGAACAAGAAGTCTTAGATAGATGGACAGAGTACTGCTCTGACCTTTACCACCACACACCAAACGGAGACCCATCAGTTCTAGCATGTCCCAGAACAGAGAAAAAGAAATCCTTCTAATTCTCCGAGAAGAAGTTGAGGCAGCAGTGCAATCGCTGAAGAAGGGGAAGTGACAACAAGCATAATTGCTTCAAGCAGGAGGAGAAGCGATCATTGACGCCCTCACTATTATCTGTAACGAGATCTCGCAGAGTGGGGAGTGGCTTACATCGTGGCCCCAGTCGCTTGTCGTCACCCTTCCCAAAAAAGATAACCTTCAGGAGTGTGAAAATTACCGCACCATCAGCCATCCCAGCAATTAAGGTCCTACTGAAAATAATACTCAACAGGTTGAAACCCCAAGCTGAACAAATCACAGCCGATGAAGAACAAGCAGGATTCAGGGCAGGGCGAAGAACCATTGAACAGATTTTAAATCTCAGAATGATCTGCGAGAAATACCTACAGCACCAACAACATCTATATTATGCGTTTGTAAACTTCAAAAAAGCGTTTGACCGATTTGGCATGCAGCCCTATGGGAAACCATGAGAGTGTACAACATCAACCCTAACATTATTGAAGTCATCAAAAGCCTGTATGACAAGGCTACCAGTGCAGTCCTCCACAACAGCGCCATTGGGAACTGGTTCAGAACAACAATCGGCGTGCGTCAATGATGCCAACTCTCTCCAACACTCTTCAACATCTTCCTGGAGCGCATCATGTCAGATGCCCTTGCAGATCACGAAGGCACAGTCAGCATATGGTGTAGAACAATCTCCAACCTCCGTTTTGCGGATGTATTGGCTGGAGAGGACAAGAGCTTGAACAGTCGGTACAGAGGCTTGACACCACCTCCACAAACTTTGTAACGGAAATAAGTGCAGAGAAGAGCAAAATGATGGCCAACAACACCAACGGCATCAACACGGATATCAAAGTCCAAGGCCAATCTCTCAACACAGTGCATAGCTTCAAATATTTAGGAGCCATTTTATTAGACAATGGGTCCCGACAGGAAGTTCTCTCCAGAATCGCACAAACAACTGCGGCCCTGACAAGGTTGAAGCCTATTTGGAAAGACAGGACCATCAGCATGCAATCCAAGGTAAGGTTGCTGCGTTCCCATGTCATCTCCATCTTCCTATACGCTTGGAAAACATGGCTCCTCACAGCAGACCTGCAACGAAAGATACAAAGTATGGAGATGAGGTGCTGCAGAAGATTTCTGGGCATTTCCTATACCCAGCACATCACCAACGACGAAGTCCGATAGACCATCACACAAGCCATTGGACGATACGGTCACATGCTCACAGTGGTGAAGATACGGAATCTCCGATGGTATGGCCACGTCACCAGAGCCTCAGGCCTCGCAGAGACCATCCTGCAAGGCACTGTGCAAGGAGGCAGAAGAAGAGGGAGACACAAAAAGAGATGGGAGGACAACGTTCGAGAATGGACTGGCTTCACACTGAGCGAGGCCATGAGGGTTGCTGAGGACAGAGAAAGCTGGTCTACGCTGGTTAAACGATCATCAGTGGTGCCCCAACGACTTCCGAGTTACGGGATAGGATAGGATAGGTCTTAGCAAAGATTGATACAGACCTTCACGGCGTTATTAGGCACCATTTCAACGCTCACCTGAACAATTTGGATTAATGAACTCTTCTGTGTTCTTACAACCATAGACCATATCTATGTTACAACCTAGCGTAAATGTTTGCCTCGCTCTCACTTTAAACTCCACCCATTAGCCCTTACCCTCGGCATCGTACTCGGCCCTATCTCCCTTTCCATCTCTATCCTCCTACTCATCCACCAACCCTAATGCCTCCCTTTCCTTTAGTATTTTCTCCTGCACCGCCCCCATGAAGCTGGCCCAGAGAAAATTGACCCAAGGGATACGGGAACACCTTTCCTTTCTTGTGCAAGTTGTCCTATTCATCTTATTAGTATCCTATAAAACTGGAGACGGGTTGAGGTGGTAGCCTACAGCAATGATATCATTGTTATTTTTAGCACACCTCGGGCTGCCCTTTCCCATCCCTTGGGGCGAGGAAGTTATTATCCAATAGTTTATGGTGTTTATTACATACGCCACTCCGTGCACGCGCATCCGCAGCACTCTCCAGCTCCCTCCCTGCGAGATTCCTCCCCCTCTCACTCACGCCCAATGTTTTTTCTCCTTCCCACCCCACCCCCGCCCCTCCACCCCACACACACTCACAATCCTGTCCCCCTCCCTTGCCCCTACTCTTGTGCTTTCTCTTTTCTTTTGTGGCTGTAGTGTTATTCCACAAAACATCACTGACCTTTGAGTGTGTGTTCATTGCTCCGGATTACATTCTCGAGTAGATTTACAAAAAAAGCTTGGATTCTGAGCCTTTTCCTTCTACCCATCATTAGGATTAAATGTGGATCATCCTTACTCTGCGCACTTCCCAAACCAAAGAAATGCTCAAGGCTCTGTCCAACGAATCCCTGCATCCAGAAATTACCTTTAGGTCAAAAAATAAAAATGTCTGTTTACAGTACCCCGACCGACCCTAATTTTTGGGCCCGACCCTAAACATGTTTTGGGGATCGTGTGTAAAAATAAATTGAAAAAAAGCCACACACAAAAATCGCACCCAAGGTAGGATAAGAGAAACCTACCGACCCTATTTTTCCCCCCATATGTTACCGTAAACAGAGATATTATTTTTTGAGGCCTTACCTGTTCTTCAAGTCAGTCTGCAGGTAATTATTTGTACAAACTTTGACAAGACATAGTATAATCGTAAACGAGCTTATTAATCTATTTTATCGACGTGAAAGCTATCAAATAAGCGCGCAAGCAGTTTAAGAAAAGAGAGATTCGGGCCCTTGATAACGTTACGGCGAGAGACTAGCAGAGGGCTCTTTGATACAAGTCACTACGTCTCACTCAATGCTACTCCCCCGGGGGGTGCCGGGGGTTTCAGTATAAATAGTATCCCCACTTTCTGGAAATTGTGTGCTTTAAATTTCCACTGTCGCTGTCTTTCTCCTTTGTTCTTTCTCAGTCCTACTCTGTTCTATCAATCTACTATACTACCTTCTTCTTCGCTAGACCCTACCTTTGTTTCTTAAAAACTCTTTCGGGACAAATCTCCTCATTTGTGTGTGAGATCTGTTGGATCAGCTTGGAAATATTGGACGCTTTCTTCCAAATGGTCACTGGGGCTTCCTATGATGTTATTATTTGGCAATGTAGGCATTTTATATGTGTTTCTCACTCTCTTTGTTTTTTTATAATGATGTTTGTATTCTATTTTGTTTTTGTAAACGGGGGTTCGATAAATTAGAGTATGGCCTCAGCGTCCCATGCGTGGGATGTCTTTATTGTAAAGTGACTGCCTTGTGGATTGCCTTCAGTGTTACCACTACAGTAGGGTTGTTTCGGAAGATCTTTAATGCGGATTAGGGGTGAGTCCTCGTTCAGCGAAGTTGTGGTCTTGATTTTGTGGTCCTGATTCGGCTCTTTGCAGTCCGCTGGACCATATAAGCAATGAATAACTAACTAACTAACTAACTCAATGCTACAACCACACAGTACCCCCGCTCCCGTTAGTTCACAACAACGCTTTGGTGCAAGTTCATCACGCACAGCTGCGTTAATCTGTTCTGCGCCTGGACCTCTTACTCTAAGGGAGAGAAAGCCATTTCCGGCTATCGCAGGCGACCTAGTACCTTTTAAACGGTGGGATACCAAGTTTAGATTCGATTCAAAGTGTGAAACTGTATAATAAGCAAACAGTAATTTCTTAGTTTGAATTAGACATACAAATAAATTTTTACGCCAGTTTTGATCCCGACCCCAGACGGATCCGAGACCTTCTTGTAATAATTGACTTTAAAGTGCTTATGGAATTTAACTACTACTACTACTACTACTACTACTACTACTACTACTACTACTACTACTACTACTACTACTACTACTACTACTACTACTTATATTAGTTCTATAATATCGTTAGCAAAAAAGATCAAAATATTCCATTTTGAGATGTTTCTCTTCCGGGAGGTGTTCGTCTGTCTGTCTGATTATCTGTGTCCGTCCGTCTCTCTGTCTCTCTCTATATTTTCTCTGTTCGTCTGTCTCTCCCTCCCTCTCTCCCTCCTTCTCTCCCTCCCTCTCTTTCTCTCTCTCCTCTCTCTCTCCTCTCTCACTCTCTTTGTTTTAATGGAGAGCCTCCACGGGAGTCATATTACAACTATGTTCGCATAACCTGTTGTCTGCATGAACCCCATAATGATGCATGACGGATGCGGTTTAGTTGGATGGATAATTGTATACCTGCTTTGCACACACCTTTATGGGTCTAGAGATGAAACTGGGGAGAGTAGGGGCGGGTTTGCGGTTCGGGGACAAGTACGGGGTTGGAGCTGAATCATGTCTCTTGCTGTGTGGCCTGTCAACCAGTAGGCTTTGATCTTACCGCCCCCGCCTCTCCAACCTCTGGGCCCAAGAATACTCCAAACTCTTACTTACAATACTTTACCTCTATCTTAAAGTAAACAAATACCTCCACCTTTCCGTGACACCCACCTCCATGGTAAAAGCGGACGGGAAAAATAGGGTAAGACCCTCGCCATATTATGATACTGTTTTACAATAATTATTATTGTCTTGCTATTTGAAAATACTTCATTGATGTATCATTATTCCCGTGCTACTTGAAAAATACTTTATCATGTTGTCCTCTGCTTTTTAAAAATGCGTCTCCACATGTTCCAAATGTTTAATATGTATCTCAACAGTATCCTTATGTTTAGATACTTCACTGCGTATTGTCCTACTGTTTAAGAATGCCTCTCTCTTTTGTCCCTTATTTAAAAGTACTTCAGGCCCTTGACAACTTGCTTTAAAGACACTGTGCGCTGAGTAGTGTCCATACTCGTGTAGTCGACGATGTGTGTCAGAATGGTATGGATTTTAGGAGTGTTTGCTCGATGTGTCCACGTGTTGATGTGCACAGGGCTGTATGTGTCAGAATGATATGGATTTTGGAGTGGTTACTCGACGTGTCTACGGGGCGATAGCTGAAGTTCAACTGCCCGAGGTCCTTTGGTCCTTTATGTCCGAAGTCGCGCATGCCATACTACTTGTAAATATTGTCATCTGGACATCAAAGCACCGGTCTGAGAAACACTGGGAAGTAAGACACACCAGTCCTTGGACATGTCGACATGGTTCTTTTTTTTGTGTTGGAGTATTTGATCTGAATGACGATTTCAACAGTCAGAGCTGAGGCCAACTTGGGCAAATAATACTAAGAGATCCATGTAATTTTGAGTAAATATTCCGCATCATTATCATGAACAAATATGACCAGGTGTCTGTCTATACTGTCCCCGTTATATTTATTTGAAGTGTGGTTCAAGATGTAGCATTAAATCCTACAGAAATATGCCGCAAAATACAGGTAAATGCCCTTGATGTTTTGGATACAGGTATAAAGTTCAGCCGATAAGGTCTAAATGGTGACGAATACAGATTCCACTAGCAAATATAGAGTGCGACAGATACTGTTTCACTAAAGTAGTTCACGTTCAATTTGCCTCAGAAAATTCATTAATAATAAATGGATAAGGCCGTGGCCTGGCTGACCACCCCTGATAGTGCTGGAGACAACACACCGGCCTTCCTGGACTAAAATGAGTGCAACAACACTCCCTCCCTGTAGTCTCTGACATTCACTGATTTCAGTCATTCAGCATATCACCTTTAACGTCAGAAGAAGGTTGGCAGTGTGGTTCAGTTGTAGAGTACTCGCATGGCGTGAAGAAGAATCTGGGTCTCGACGACGAGTGTCGCCGCAGCCGTTCATTAAACCGGTCATTTAAAAAAAGGAGCAGGTGATAGGCTCATGGTGAGGGAAAAGGGGCGCGGCGGGACTGGGGAGAGGAAGGGGATGGACTACAGGGGATGGTTCAAGAGCGTTATCGCTGTCCATGTCGCCAAACTAGTACTTGGTTAGCAGAAGGCTTACTGCGGTCAGTCAAGCGCACGTGCAAGTTTTAGTTATCCCGCTATCTGCATGGAAGGCTTAGCACGCCGCTAAGTGAGTCCAAAGTGGACGCTGGGACCGGAGAGAGGTAAGAATGACATCTTAGGGCTGGTAAAGAATTTCCCCTTTTCACGATTTCCCATTTCTTTCTTATCCCTCTCACGTGTGTCCAAGCTTGAAAAAGCAAGTGCAGTTGACCCTAGTTCTTCATTTTATTGCTACTCGTCGACGCCAATTTTGCCTGGCCCCCACAAAATACTAAGGTCCAAATTTATCCTCCGTGTTTGCACAGCAGCTACACAAAGGCATTCGATGTACGCTTTTTTTTCTTTCTTACTGACAATAGCCTTTCCTGTTATTTCGCTTAGACTAGTTTCTGTACTAAATGCACTAGGCCTGTAACAAATTCCAGTTTTAATGAAGGTCGCGGGTTCGATTCCCGCAAGGAGCGAACGTATGTGACTTAAGGTACGAGACTATTGAGGTCACCGAGGGTTTTCTCCGGGCACTCCGGTTTCCTTCCTCCCTTCAATAATGGTCCTGGACGCAGTCAGTATTAAATTTAAAAAAATACAAATAAATAAAAATAACACATTTCAGTTTTAATGTGTGCCCCTCTGATACTAGTCAGTCACACACACATACACACAACACATAACACATACACAGCGCTACATCAGACCACATTATTTCATTCATTTGAAGATAGGTACAGCTGACCCTTGAAAATACAATCAAATTCAATCCAATGTCCGCTTGTATTACGCCCAACTCCATGCTTCAAGACGTGCTCTGGGCGCTTAAAAATACCAGAAGAAGCGTTCTTGAACATCCAAGCCTCTTGTGTGGATTGGGATCTTAAGCCATTTGTACAGTTTTGGCAGGGAATTCCTCTGGATTTTGTTTATGAAGTTTAATAAGTTGTATTGCTGTTTTTAGAATTGTCACTTCATTAGACAAAAGAAGTTATTTTTACAGCGAGTTTGGGATTTGAATTTTAGAACGCTAATTCGGGATGCACTCACTCACTCTCAAACCAGTCTTAACCTCTAACCCAAACCTTTCTCATGACATGCCTTCAGGGTAATTTGCTCCTTGGACGCCATGTTTGAAGGGGGATCACTCTCAGTCGCCGGCAACCTGATCGTCTTTGACTGTTAGGAGAAAAGAGAAAAAGACAACTTAGGAGATGGAAGAAGGAAATGTGGCTGTTAGGAAGTATGAGCTTTTCTAGTGAAGGACTTCTGGATGAGTAGTTAACCAAGATAAAGGGAGAGAGTCCGTTTCCGATGACAGAGTTAAGCCCCTTGTTTCTCAGCCTGGTGACACACTGATGAAACGACTCGACCTCACGGTGCGACAATCGACTGCCGCCACATAACAGTGATAACAGTGTGTAGAGTTTTCTCCCTTTTGTGTCGCGTTGTCCCCCTTGGATGGCGTCAGATCGTTGATTGATTCTTCACCGGGTAATCTGATTGTTGAAAGAAAGATAGATTATGGTCAATATGGGAGAGGGGTGAGGGTGGGGGATAATGTATTGTATATAATACTCTCTCTCTGTGTGTGTATGTGTGAGTGTGTAGGTGTGTGTGGGTGTGTGTTTAATTATTGGTGATGAATGAGAACCACTAGCCTGTAGGGAGAGAATGCCCTTTGAAGCTGTTTACTTTCCCACCCCACTTATCGCAAAGCACTTTACCCCAGACCCAGAGTCTTTAGGGTTTATTCTTTTTTTTTTTTTTTCAAGGCATGCTCTGGTATGTTGATCATGTTTTTTTCTCTGTCCATCCAAGCTGACCGCCGTTTTTTTTTTCCATCCTGCTTTTGGTGTGCCGTTTTTGTTTCTTCTGTCCCATCTTGCTAGTTTATGTTGGTCATGTTTTGATGTGTCCATCCCGCAAACATGCGTCGGCCCGTCGTTCAGTGGAGCCAGGTTTGTTTAGGCCTCAACCAAGCGCTCGGAACACACTTTTTAATTTCGCCCCTTCATTCAAACTTTTTGCGATCTTCCTTTCCTGGCCAGTCCTTGTCCGCTTTGGATATCGGTATTGGGATATTTGAGAACAGGAGGAGAACGAAAAGGAAGAAAAGAAATAAAAGAGAGATGAAGTAAGAAAGAATGAGAGAGAGACAAACAGACAGACAGACAGACAGACAGAGACAAACAGACAGAAGGGCGAAGAATACCAGATTCATCTGAGTGAAATAAAATTTAGAATAAAAGGTATGGAAATTATTAAAGAAAAGATTCAAGACAAAATAAAGGGCGGAAAATAGTTGAGCAGAACAAAAGTTGTAGGCGTCAGATGTTAGCCATGACGCATTTGCACAATCTCGCAGTGAGTGTGCTTTTTAAAAAAAATTTCTTGAGAAATTTTTCTTACCTCCGTCTTCCACCTTATAATACTCCTCGTTGTTTTCTTTCTTCTTTGTTTCTTTCTTTCTTTCTTTCTTTCTGACGCTGATTTTGTTTTTTATCTCAATATTTTATCGCTATTCATCTTAAACTCTTTCTTATTTTCTTTCTTCTTGTTCTTGTTATTATTTTTGTTGTTGTTGTTGTTGTTGTTGTACTTCTTCTTCTTCTTCTTCTTCTTCTTCTTCTTCTTCTTCTTCTTCTTCTTCTTCTTCTTCTTGTGATTGTTTCTACTTTCGCACTCTATATTTTCTTTGACGCATTTGTCCTCTTTCCGTTTTTTGGCGTCCCATTGGAAAGAGAATCGGGTCCAAGGGCCAAGGGATCACCCTGTCCTCGCTATATCGAGTGTTTGTGTTTGACGGACTTGCAAAGAGCAAATGCCAAGAAGATTGACCCACGACATAGTTTTCTATGTGAGCGACTGTGCACTGAGCAAACGTTCTCAAGAGATTGGCCAAGGACATGGTTTGTATTTGACAGATTTGCAAAGAGCAAATATCAGTTAGATTGGCCAAAGACATGGTTTTGTTTTTTGACTGGTTATCAGAGATTTTATAAGGGATCCTCTTTGTGGTTACTGAGCAAATGTTGAAGACAGCAGTCAATTAGATCTACATAGTTCGACAGGTTTCCAAAGAGCAGAAGCCGGCGAGTTTTGTACATATATATTAGCCTGGCTGTGCCCTGAACAATATACCCAATGATTTATTTTCACCATATTTAGAAATAATTAATCTAGAGTCACTGAACCCAAAAGTTGCAAATATCGTTATTGTTTTAAGTTGTTATTGTTTTCTTGTTGTTTCAACTCCTGGGCTTGCTCCAAATTCCAGATTCAAAGAGTAGACATAAATCTGATAAGTCATAGTCAAAGGTAATGACATTAAAAACTAATACCAAGCCAACAAGCTTTTCAGGAACTATTGAAGGGATGGCAGGGTTGGTAGGTGGTACGTAGTGGTGATGGTGAGGAGGAGGCACACAGAAAAAACAGACAACTTTTGGCTGGACACAGCATTGATGTTGACAGTCTGCCAAATTGAAATCTGGTTGGTCAGACTCGGAATGATAATGTCTGCCTCTGTCCACTTCAATTATATTCTTAATTAGACGAGGATTATATTCTTGTTGAAGACGTGGCATAAGGTCTAAGCCTAGATAGACCTCGTTTTTGAGCAGCTGTGTACGTTTCGAATGTAGAGAATTTTTCTTTCAGGATTAATTTGCATATTGTTTATGCCCGAGTGACCAATTCCCTAACATTGTGCTTGGACAACGTCTCCTATTATTATTGAAAAGTTTGGTTTTGTCGTCCAAGTAACGATTGTCCCACTCAACACATTGATCCTCGTCTCTCCCCTCATTCCACGTCCCTCACTATCGCTCGTTCTCTGTCTCTGTCTCTCTCTCTCTGTCTCTGTCTCTCTGTCTCTGTCTCTCTGCCTCTCTGTCTCTCTGTCTCTGTCTCTGTCTCTCTCTCTGTCTCTCTCTCTCTCTCTCTCTCTCTCTCTCTCTCTCTCTCTCTCTCTCTCTCTCTCTCTCTCTTTCTCAATAAAAATGGAAACGATGCGGCTTCGCACAGTTACTAAAATATGAATGAGATTTGCAAGTGTTTCCGACAGAAGGTCAAATTTTCCTCGGAAATCTGGCTTTCAGCTTGCGATTTCTGAAGTTTTTTTCACTTAAAGAAAGGGCAAACTTTTATCGCCGGAAATTCCACTTTCATGGGCAGAATTCTTCAGGAAACTCAGCCCTGATTTTCACCATTACCCCTCGGAACTTCTAGTAAATGCTCATTGTTTTACCCGGAAATATATATATTTTTATTTCCTCCATTCCTCGGGAAGTCTGCTTTGCCTACACCGGCTTCAACACAGATTGTTTTAGTTACAGATTTTTAAACGGAAATTCGGGGTTAGATTTTAGCATTTGGATTCCTCGGAAATCCAGTTTACTGATTGTCTGTTGTAGCTTTTGCCCCTGGAAATTCATGGCTGAATTTCAGCATTTAGTTTCCACGGAAATTCCGACATATATTGAGCTTAATACAGTTTGCTTTATTGTGAAATGGAAATGTAAGTTGCGTGTCGCCATTTTTTTCTCTTCTGATATTCTGCATACATCTAATACCTCTCCCGCACCCTCCTCTCCAATCTCCCCAAAATAAATTCCAAGCTTCAGCATCCCAGATACATATTGCTTGAAACTGAAATTCAAGTGTTAAGTTCCAAGCCTTTGGTGTACTCAGAAATTCTACATGCATAAAGTCTTGATTGAATAGACTGTTTTAGCCGGAAATTCAACATTGAGATCCATATTATTTTGGAGGATGGTTGGCAGCGTTGGTGGGCTATTGTATTACGGATGTCATAGGGGCGGGCAGAAAGTGAGCCACAAGTCACAAGTCTCGGGATTAACCGCAGCCTGTTTCCTGTCGCGACCATGTTACACAGCAAGTAGATTTAGCTGCGTTGGATACACCATAATAGAATGGATATTCGCGGTATAGTAGGACTTCTAGTATTCAACCAATCGAATAACAACTTCTGCAGCATTTCAGACTGTGTACATTTGGCATGTTATGGTGAAGAAAAACAACCACGAGTTATATAGATAAAAACCGGGACAAGAGAGGTAGGACGTAGTGCTTGCAGGGAGTGCTTTTGCATCTGGCACTCACCCGTCCAGCACATGAGTGTCAGGATCTGTAAAGTTCTTGCGATGGAATATAATACAAATGAAAGCATATGAAATTGAGCATTTACACTGGCAGTATTAGCACATTAAAATATCACATTACATTTGCAAATAGCAACTATAAATAAATCACAGTTAATAATGAAAAAGTACGATAAAATTGCATGATGCAGTAAACTAAGTTATGAAGTAGAGGTTATTCTTAGAACTACCCCCAAAATCAAAGGTTGCATAACAAGCATCTATACTATCAGAAATCTCTCTCTCTTTCTTTCTCTCTCTCTCTCTCTCTCTCTCTCTCTCTCTCTCTCTCTCTCTCTCTCTCTCTCTCTTCAAACCTCTCTCTTCAAACCTCTCTTTCTCTCTCTCACAAACACACAAAAATACTCACATACACGCCTGACTCTCTTGAAATGCATGCATGCACACCCTAGACCTGGATTTATTATTTATTCCGAATGAAGAAGAAGAAGAAGAAGAAGAAGAAGAAGAAGAAGAAGAAGAAGAAGAAGAAGAAGAAACCTCGACATAGTCGTCGTTGTTTCACTGCCCATAAGCATAGCTACCTTCGTGTGCTAAAACTGAGCACAGAAGGACAAGTAAGAGATTTTTTTTTTAGAGCGTGAGCAGCCTGGCGATCTTGTAATGAGTGGATTACCCCCCTCCCCACCCCACCTTCCGCGACACAAAACATCTATCCTCCCGGATTAGCGGCTTATCCCCTTCATATCCCCTTCATATCTCTTCTTATCGACTCTGAAATCTCCCTCCCTCTCACCTCTGAATATCCCTTAGTTTCCCACCGTATCCTCTTTTTCCCCAACCCTCCACTCCCCTGCCACACACAGAACAGATCGGAACAGATAAGATAAAGAAAAACTGTACTTGTAGCCTACATAGATTTACATTACAAAGGTTTTATTACAACCCATTAAAATAATTGTCACAGTAAAAGAACTCGTTGTGGTGCGCTTTTCCAGCTCAAGAGCTGTTCAAGGCGCTCACCTATACAGGCTCTAACCCGAGGCGCCCAATTTGCAGTCTTTGGGAATATCCTGTCGTTTTGAGTCACTTGACTCCCCTCGGATGGATACTGTGACAGACGGACTAGTTTTACCCTGCTTACTTTACTATTTAGCCTTGTTTAGTCAATGTAATCTTAGAATGTTAAGGTAGTATAGAGCAGACGATGACAGTATAACGGAGGTACAAACACTGCGAGCGATCAAATTATTTGCATTGACTCATGACTTTTTAAGGTAGATTAGTACATCGAAGATCTTGTATAGAGTAGAATAAATAAATGTGTGATTTTAACTGTTATCAAGTGGCTGGACTACATATGATTCATAGCCGTGTGAAAGCTAGTGTGACAGTGATCTTTTACCATTTTTCTATCTATCTCTGTATCCCAGCCTTAACACAGAACGAGCTAAACAAATAAATTTATTAAAGTAATTCACCGGGTGACTAACTAGCGGTTCCCATAGAATAAAGCGTGAGGGTTACAGCATTCCATTGTGCAGAGCCCAGCAACCCATAAACCCCACGTGACAGATACGACAGCGATGCTTTATTTATTTGTATTTACGTTTTTACATATTTTTATATATTTATTTGTATCGAATTCTTGACTTTTGAGAGAGAGAGAGAGAGAGAGAGAGAGAGAGAGAGAGAGAGAGAGAGAGAGAGAGAGAGAGAGAGAGAGAGAGAGAGAGATGACAATTATGCAATTTCAGAAGTAATCTCATTGTCTTCCCGCCACCCACCCACGCTCCAAATCCCTCTCCCCATCTGAAAATGTTCTTGATACCATGGAAAAAGGGTTTGGGATTGATGAACGTAACATAGAACATGATGGATGGATAGTGCCATTCCTCTTTAGATCTGCGATGTTGTAACAAATTGTTCCAATATTCTCGTCGTTCCTTAGCCTCGCAGATCGGTTACTGTAACACACCAGACTAAAGGGTCAAGTTGCCTACCGTAATGAGACCTATCGCGCCTCTTTTCCCCATAACAAATTATTGTACCTGTCTCCGCCTCTTCGCTCGCTGGTGGGCGGTGATGGAGGGGAAGGGGGTTGGAGGGGTGGGGTTGGGGTGATGGAGGATGGTGCATGTGGGGGGAGGGGAGAAGGGGATCAGTAGGATGTGGGGGAGGTCTCTTGTCCTCCTCTTCTGTTGAAATGTGTGTGCTCAAGCTGCTCCCCGCCACCCCCACCCATCCTCACCTTCTTTCCACTCCCTTCAACAGTAGGCCTATAATTATCTTGAGGAATGTGGACAATGGATTTTCGCACGAACGATTTCAGTTTGGCTCCGTTTGCTTTTCTGCCCAGTTTCATTCCGTTTTACTACCGCTATTAATTATTAGTTACGAGAACAAAGAAAAGGAGATACAACACTTGGTAAAACAACCAAACAAACATAGGTATCCCGTCTCGTTTGACAATGTACAATTTTGGAGGGGGGAAGGGAAGGCGCGGAGTGTAGGGGGGAGGAGGGGGAACAGTTATATACAGAAAAACACAACACACTTACTACCAAAGAAAGTATGCTGCTGTTAATATATTTGACTAGTATGCTGGGAATGGACGACAAGGTGTAATGTTGTATTACACTGACATACTGTGACAATGTTGCTACTGGTGTAGATTTCGGTTAATGTACTATACCATTACGTACACCGTGGTAATACTATTGTAGAGAACGATAAGATTGTAAAGTCGTATTGTTGTGCTACGAGTAGACACGCCTTGTTGATTTCTTGGCTGACAACTGAAATGGAGGATCCATCACCTAGTTAAATAAAGGGATCACCACGCTGGAAACGTTCTTGGTTTTTCTGTAGGGGTATTTATTATTATTATTATTATTATTATTATTATTATTATTATTATTATTATTATTATTGTTATTGTTATTATTAGTATTATTATTATTTATTAATTAATTATTTAATTTAGTTCTTTATTTATTCAATAATTTATTTATTTTATGTTTTAGGTGTGAGATCCGCTCCGGTCCACAGTTTGTTCTGAGGAGTTACAACTTTGACGGCTCGAGGTTCGAGTCCCGGATCTATCATTATGAAGATGCAGACTGCAGCAGACCTCTCTATGCTCTGGTGGCTTCGGGTAACATCCATCTACTGCAGGTAGACCTTCTGCTGGGTTTCTGCACAATCATTCAGCCATTCATTCTCATCCCTCTATTCTCATCCATCCATTAAGACGATTTATCCGTTCAGTTATCTACACACATCATTCGACGCAGCATCGAATGGAAGAAAAGTATTCACGATTAGTAATTGTTGTGGATTCAATTTTTGGAAGATAGGGTATTAACAGTATAATACTAGGGAGACGTTTTATAGTGTGCTTTGAATAGTATAAATGAACAGTGAATGTTGAAGTCCCTGCGGAGTTGGAACTCGCAACCTTCGGAGTAGGAAACTAGCGTCCTACCAACTGTGCTACGAGGCCACCCCAAAGTTCTGTGGCATGCTAAGTGCGCTAGAGAACATGACGGTAAGTAAACTGCTGTGTACTGTGTCGCAGGAATCGTGGGTCATACCAGGCACCATGGACAGCAACTACCGGCTGGACCAAGTGCAGCTGGTCACCTATTCGCCAGCAGTGTCCCGATGGCTGCACGAACAGCTTCAGACTGCCTGCCCAGCTGCCTTCCCTGCCTCGCTGCCTTTGTTGCCGTTGCGGCGCTACACAGTACTGCACTACTTCTGGCCCGACTCCGTCATTGGCAACGATACATCGCATGAGGTGAGTTACGGTGCAGTATAGGACGTAATTATGATAAGAGGTTTAAAACAAGTGTTTGGATGTATGTTGGATAATGTTCGTCTGAGCGAAAGCAAAGCGGCGGTAGAGCAGCGCTACCCAAAAAAAAAAAAAGGTGAATAGGACCCAACCACCCCCATCTACACCTAATTTTGTCCTAATTTCACCCAGGGTGGGGTTTTTATACGTGGTACACACCCGTCTATGGTATGAGATCTTTAAAGTTCGTGTGAAGGAATGCATATATACATAGATAAACTAAACTTATCTTACACTCTCATCCGAAAGATATATTATAATGCTGTTGACGATCGATTTATCTCGTCGACGAGAGAAATCTTGGTAGTTGCGCTGCTGTTGATGATGACGAACTGAGAGTGTACTGCTACCTAGAAACAAATCAAACACTATATGAATGATTCTGTGGAGGAGGTGGGCGACAGTTCTGCAACTGTAATTACATAGAGATCCATAGAATTGTAATAGATCTACCTTACTTTTGGGCAATCTCTTTCTTGTTTCAGGACAGCGATGAGTCTCCAGTCCTGTCCAACGGCAGGAAGACCGACGGTTCTCACGATTTCGACTGCACCAAGCCGCTCAACTTCACGCTGAACGAACTGCAACTACTGCGGCTAGAAACACGGACCTTGCATCCCTACAGACCTAAAAGAGCCGTCAACTACAGGATTAAACGCAATAGCCGTTTTGGAGTTGCTCATTCAAAAACAGGACCTCGCCAACCTAAAAATACAGGCACCCGGGCCCACGTGGCGAAGAAGCCCTTCAAGAACGAAAACTCTAAACAGAACGGATTCACGGACGCCAAATACTCCCAAGGCTATCCAAAAAACAAAGAGTCGTTGACCAGGAACGCTCATCGGAATCATTTTGCGAAAAACGCTGATTCCGTTGGCCATCGAAATGCCGAGTCTGCGGCCACGAAAAATGCTCGTTTCGCTCCCCGGAGTCAGTGGGGTCACGAGGTACGGGAGCTGCTGCTTGGTGACGTGCACACGGAGTTGATGGAGAGGCAGCGACATCGTCCCACCAGCTTCCAGGATCCTCTCCGGGACACGGAGGTGAGTGAGCTTGCACTTGGTCAGAGTAGCCTAACTTTGAAACGTTCAGAGCGTAGACCAACATGTTCTGGTAAGCTTCCTGAACAATTTTCTTTCAGAAAGATCTTTCCTGGTACCTTGCGTGAGTGTGTTCCTCGCAGAATTAGTTAATCTAATGACTGTGTAATTATTTTAACGCTATCATATTTGGGTTAACTTTAAAACAGAGCCAGAGGGAGGGAAGGGATGGCGGGAAAATTCTAATCTGTGCAAGCGACGATTCCATCGGGAACTATTTTGATGTTTATAATTTATGGTTTTGAACCGATCTAATAACCAGGCTGGCTTCAGTAAATAACCTGGAATAGTGGTAACAATTAACGTGAGCGCTAGTCACAATGCCACCCATAGATAGGTCTGTTTAAAGAGCATCTGAAGTCATGTTTTTCAACCTTTTATAGTGTAATAATAGAACGGTTATTACCACATTCTTGTTGTGTATAAGGAGCTTTTAAAAGTAATTGGGTTCCCAGATATCGTCACGGGATTTTGCTAGCTAGCTGAGAGTTCCATAATGAAGTGATTGAGCGTCACCTCAGACTGGCACATAATTATTCCCCTGGCTAATTCGCAGCAGCGCATTGGGGATTGCTGATCACGCTCCGCTAGGTTTGTTTTTCGTGCCTGTGTCTGTTTTCAAAGGAGATAATATGTCACTTACTGCTTTTAGCAGACGATTTTAGAACGCTCGGACACTATGTTTACATTTTTAAAAAAAAAAAAGAAATATATCGGACACACAAAATGTAGGACCAGATAAACAAATAGTCATCTCTTAGCGTGAATTTGACAGTATTTTATCCGCATTTTGTTTTTAGGTGTTAGGCGCACTTAAACGTCCGACACACGGTTTGGGTGGGTGGCGCCCCCTGACAAAGTAAATCATCATCACCCTCTTGCTTCAGAGGGGAGAACCGTAGGATAGGGTCTTCATGAGTGGATGACCATCTGTGTTGCATTATTGTGGGCCTACTAATGAGCCGTGTGCCTTCGCCTTTGATCGTCTCCACGCTCACTTTCACCTCAAGTAGCCAAACAAGCAAGAATGTGGAGTCGGACGTTCGAGCCATTACAACAAGATATGCTTGGAATAATCTATAACACCGCACGGGTTGTTGTTTTAAATCTTCATAGATAAAAAAAAAAGCACTTTCAATGCAGAAAGTTGAAATATTCAGTGGTGTTTTCCCTTCGTTATTGGGCATTTTGAAAATGCTGTGTTATTTTTTGGTATGTAGTTATGCTCCGAATACAACCATGAGCCAAGACTACAGAAATAATTGTTTTTATGTTTATCTTTGAATTTGCTGTTGCATGTACTTTTAAAATGAAAAAAAGCTGCATAATGAGTGATTTATTACAGTGCTGCTCGTTATAGCTTGGCTTGTTTGTTTCTTGGGGAATTAAGGTTAAATTGAAATAGCAGTGATAGTTCATTAAAATTAATAAACTAAGGAAGATGAAAGGTAATCGTTATCTAAGAAAGTTGGCTCTTGTATCAATTTCCATCATGGAAATGGAACCTGAGACTTGTGGCCACAATACAGTCGATGTGAGCTCCGCATGCACGCTTTCGCAACAAGGCCTACATTTATTTTTCGTTCTACTTCTTTCTTTCTTTCTTTTTATTTTTTAAATTTTGATGTTGTTGACAATAATTCATCATCATCATCATCATCATCATCATCATCATCATCATCATCATCATCATCATCATCATCATCATCATCATCATCATCATCATCATCATCTCCTTCTTCTTCTTCTTCTTCTTCTTCTTCTTCTTCTTCTTCTTCTTCTTCTTCTTCTTCTTCTTTATTTCTTCTTTTTTATTTTAAATTTAATCGTTCTTATATAGCACTTTTCCAGCTTTTCTTCTTCTTCTTCTTCTTCTTCTTCTTCTTCTTCTTCTTCTTCTTCTTCTATATGTAGATATCGGTCAAAAAAGCGTAGTGGGTATCAGTAAGGTGAGAAAGGAAAAAAATTCTAAAAGTGCCTAGCCCATATTAAAGCATCATGTTTAATTATACCTGAGGAAACCTTTAATCCTCTATACGGTATTCCTGAACTTAGTTTTCTACAGTCTCATTAGTGATGAATATTTTCAATGTAAACATCACTTATGCCCAGCCATTTAATCTTATCGTAAATAACAGAAATCTCTTTATTGAAAATCCTTCGACTTCTGTAAATCTACATTAACTTCCTTTTTTTTCTTTTCTTTGTTATCAAATCGGTTGTCATTGATAGTTACAAACTGTTTAAATCCGCAGTGGCGCATTGACAGCGTGATGGATGGACTGATGTCAAATTATTTGTACAACCACTGATGTATGGCTCTGGAGTGAAAGTGAGTTAAGGCGCAGTTTGGCGTAAAAAGACACATAGAAATCGCCATCAAAACGTGCGATTACCGCAAACGTTCAATAACAACGTTCCGACCTCGAGTGATCCCGGGTTTATGATGAATTGGTTTTACAAAACCCCTCTGTTCATTCTTGCAGCATGCGGCGAAAGCTGAATAGCTGTTTTCAAACAGAAGCCATATTTCATAACATTATTCCGCAGTAAATCCAAATGACTCCGCTGTAAATTCTCGTCGTTCTCTCATTGGTGCCGTCTGTCACGCGCTGGCTTTGAAGTCGCGGGTTCAGTGTCATATTAGGACAGATTAATCATCTCGGGTGAGCTTTTCAGCACCGTGACAGGGGAAATCTGCATGTTATTGAACACACAGTATGATTATCACAATTGGAACTAAAGGTGTTTCCGTTCCGTCGCTACTCTTTTAAAGGGCCAGGGTACCACAGATGTTTGTTTATTTTGTGTGTGTGACAGTGAGTTTACTTTGGGAAATTGCATTGTTGTGATAGTAAAACATGAACACAACGGTCAGTGGTTTCTCAGAACCGATAGCTAAGCATTCAATTTTAGACGTCTCTTCCTTGTTGTGTAGACAAACAGCTGTACCCAAGGTGGCGGTGCTATTTTTACAATCAACGTTGATGCCATTAATAGGTACAGAAACTAATTAATTTATAGATTTATATTAAAACCGTACTTCTTGGTGTGTTTTTTTCCAGCGGGGCAAGAATCACTGTCAATTTGGTAAGCTCTGTGACACTGACATGTGTGATTTTGGGGCCTTTTAATTATTCAAAGCTGGAGCACGATCTTTATATATACATTTATTTGATTTGATTTTTATTTTACACTCGCTCCCGTTTGGATTTTATCAGGTCTCTCCTTGCAACTCCATGTACATGTTCCTTACGGGTACGCTAATGTTCGTATGCAAACCATGTTGCTGTACTCTCGCGAAACTTCAGGTGTTCGTTAATTAATTTCCCCATAGCCATCTTCTCACAGGATTCCGTTTCCCTCATTCAGACTGTTCATCTCTATAAACATGTCTCTCTCGTTTGATAGGGGTAGGCTACAATGAGTCTCTTAGACCGCTTGAGACGGCGCCTATAGCACATAATTATAATATTGGCTTACTGTGTGTGTCGATGCTCGTGATACTCCGTATACTCCAGGGGAGTGCCTCGGCCACACACATAAGGCGACGGTAGGAATCAAGAAGAAAAAAAGGGGAGGGTATATCTCTCACAATAGATTGCTTCTCGAGCTCTTAACTCCCTTTACAATTATTGCCTTGTACGGCGATCTTGCAACGCGTCGTTTGAAAGTCTTCAAGAGACGGTAGGAGTCATTCTGCAACGATGATGACGGCCACCTTTTGTAGCGTTGGTACTCCATGCTATCATAGCTTGCTCAGAGCGCGAAGAAGAAGAACTAACATTGAATTTCAGATCAGGCTTGGATCACCCCATCGCTACCTCCGTCCAATTCCCCCCACCCCATTTCCCTCTCCACACACATACAAGCCGCCCCTGACCATTGCTGTTAAAAGTTCTAATAATATCATTTTGTTGATTGTCACTTTTGTACATAATTATTCTTGGATAATTATGAGATATGAAATATTAAGCTGATAAAATATTTTCGCCACAGATTGTGCTTAAAAGTAAAACACTTTCCCTCCCATTCCCTAATTTAAAAAAAAAAGAATCCTTATACATCCGTCGAGTATTAAAGCGTCTTTTGGGCTCCAGTATGTCATGGCATCCATGCGGAATAATCTAGAAAGACAGACAAGCGTTGCAGAGTCACGGGTGTCGTAATAAATTCTGTGGTGTGATGGATACATTTCCCGGTGTAACCATTGCGGGAGATTGTCCCCAAAGCCTGTGTGCCAGCACCAGTAGCCGTAGACACCGATCACTCACACCTCTCTCTTGATAAATCAACAGGTGTTTTCACTTAACATTTAAACCTACCGCGACCCTCTCCGCCTCACGTTGTCTCATGTTGCTCAACGGGGCGGGATATTGGACAGTGGGAAGAACAGCAGATTGCGTGCGCACAAGAATATTGCACGTAAAAACTAATTATAAAGAATGCTAGAATAAAATTTTGAAAAAAATAAGATATTAAATAAGGGATGCAGGAGAAGTCCACTGACTGCAATCAAGGAGTTCTTAAAAGATAAAGTAAGTCAGTCAAAACAATTATGAATGAGGTCAGCAAAACATGTCTAAATTGAGATGAGGATTCGCGGCCTTATGACGACTGTAAGGCACTGAATGTGTGTGGCCTGTTCAGATATTGTGAAGTATTTTGAATAAGTAAACACATTTATCGTGTAATTTCTGCCCAAATTAAAGCACTTGAGGATTGTGTAGGTGGGAAGCGGTACTCTATGGTATAGAAGGTACGCCATGGTCCACTGTTACGAGTGTTTCGAATGATATTTCCAGTGGTAGATAAACATAGCGCCCAACATACACTGCCGGCAGAGAAAGATTTATCCATGAAACTGGCTGCGAGACTCGCTACGCATTAGAACTAAACCCCTAATTTCTGGATAAAACCTTTGTATTCACACTCTTTATATGCAGCCAGATGAAAGGTTTGAAGAGTTGATTCAGGGGGAGCTCTTGACCCGTTAATATGTAAAGTCCAGTCGCGAGCAATAGAAATGCTTGACCCGAGAGTTCAATACACATACTGGGTGTTTTACGATTGTAAACGCTATTTTCGCACCGTCCCAAAGTTGGGCTAGGCTTTTGGACCTAATAGCGGCTTGAAGACCAAAAAGTGTTTTTCACGCGCTAAAAAGTTGGGTTGGGCACTGGACCTGAAGTTGATACGAAAACCAAACACTTGTCTTGTTGGCAAAGGAGAATGAGTAGAGAAGAAAACAAGGGTGGGGGTGATTTATTGGTTTGAAGATCGGATTATTGTCACACGCCAGAAATCGCTGGCCGTAGCGGAAAGTGCACGTCAGACCTCCTAAGGCGCAGGAAGAAGATGAAAGAATGTTAAAATCAAAATCAAAGGAAGAGAGAGAGAGAGAGAGAGAGAGAGAGAGAGAGAGAGAGAGAGAGAGAGAGAGAGAGAGAGAGAGAGAGAGAGAGAGAGAGAGAGAGAGAGAGAGAGAGAAAGGATATAATATGATGATGATGATAATAATAATAATAATGATAATAATAATAATAATAATAATAATAATAATAATAATAATAATAATAATAATAATAACCAATCAGACTCAAGGCGCGGCGATCTGTACCAACAATACATACACACATCTTTCACTCAAACGTATGATATAAAGGCAGGGAGATCGCTATTAGAATGGAAAGGAAATCGAAATTTTATTATTGAAATTTTATATTGACTGTATCTAATACCATTATTGAAGGGAGGGAGGAAACCGGAGTGCCCGGAGAAAATCCCTGGTGACCTCAATAATCTCGTACCTAAGTCACATAAGTTTACCCCTTGTGGGAATTGAACCCGCGACCTTCGGCATAGGAAACCGGCGACTTTCCCACTGCGCCACGAGGCCACCCCAAAGATACAAGATGATTTACTGTCACAGTTCTGTACAAGGACATTTGACATTTGAGAAAGAAAGAGAGAGAGAGAGAGAGAGAGAGAGAGAGAGAGAGAGAGAGAGAGAGAGAGAGAGAGAGAGAGAGAGAGAGAGAGAGAGGAACACCATTGTATGACAGGGTCTGTGTCTTGAGAAATTTCATAGTGTTTCACACAAAATTGTTGAAATTTTCTTTTTAATTGCGTTTTGTTTCCGAATATTTGCACTTTGTTGGTAGGCTACCCCGTGTGGTGTGATTCTCTGAAAACAAGTGGCGATGCCTTGTCTCCTCCCCAACCCCACAACTAAACCCCAAATCAAACTGTAATTTTTGCTTCCGCTCTTGTCTTTGTATAATCTGTCGTCCATCTGCTTGTCATCTTTATCTGCGCACGTTCAACACATGCACATACACATACTAGCTTTCTCTCGTTCCCGCCCCTCCCCCCTCCCTGCTTATCTCTTTCTCCTTCTCTCTCCCTCTTCTCTCTTTCATACCCTTTGTCACTGCATTTGCTTTAATTTTTGGTCTCCACAAAGGAAAGTGGCGGTTTGCCCTAATCAGAATTTGAATGCTGTTACCCACTCGTCTTTCGTCTGCGGGAATCGGCTTGTTAGATCGCCCTATGACTAATCTTAATACAATTATATGTTTGGCCCGGCCTGTGTGAGGATATGGTTACAGAGATAGGGAAAAAAGTGTAAAGATTCACTGACACACTAGCTCTCGCACAGCTATGAGACATAGGTAGTCCAGCCTGTTACACTCAGTTTGATGTTGGTGTTTTCTATCAGTATCTGATTCAGCCCCAATGCTGAATTCCTGATAGGGTGTAACTCAGATTCGTTTATCCACGCAACCCGTCCAAACAGCATACAAGTCACAAAGTCGACGTATGAAGTTTTCCGCTTTTATTCAGCATACATCAACAACTGCATACAATCGTTCAATCGCCTTTCCACTCTCAAATTTACTTTCCAACTTCACTATCAACAACTTCTCTCTACTTTTTTAACAGTGCGGCGCTTATATAGTCTCTACATACACGGGAACAAACGAGAATAATCCTACATAAAACACCACAACCAATCAAAATTAATTTCATCATCACGTGACTCACGTCATACAACCTCATTTGGAATGGAAGCTTCCATGGTAACCAACAGAATAATCCACACGCTTCGATCGATAGTAAACAACTGATTCCCGAAAATTCTCAAACAATATCGACCAACTAAAAACACTAACGTTACACAAAGCCTCTACTGATAACAACGCAAAATCAAATCAAAGATAAATACACTCTATCACTGCATGCGCTGCAAAATAAAACGAAAAGATCTATCGCGCGCGTCACACACAAGCCTACCATTGCACGCGCTTCACACATAATATCGTGCGCATTTCATACGCACCATCATGAGCGTCTCAACGTAACATAACCCCCCACTCAAGAAGAAATTTACTTAATTTCTTTCACCAACGTTGATACGCAATGCACAAACAAAATCAGAAATTAAAACTTATTTCAGACTGTCTCATTTACTGTCAATGTTCTCAGTTTATATACACAGAGTCCATGTTTTTCACCCGCAAGTCTTTCTGGATACTGTCAATGTTCACAGTTCATTCACACAAGGTCAATGTTTCTCATCTGCAAGTCTGTTTAGATATTGCCAATGTTCTCCACACAGTCAATGTTCTTTCAACCGCAAGGAAACGACGCCCTCGTCAGTTGCGGTCGTCATCGGCCCAGGGTCAAAGACAGTGATCTCGTGGGCTTTCCTGGAGTCAGTGCATCCTCCGTTGTCTTCCTCTCCCGTCGGATGTCCGACGCAGTCGACGTTGTCAGCTCCCAGAATGCATTCGCTGGGTCTCACGGTCAGGTTGGCTTCTGCGGGACGGTGGAACAGCTCCCTCAAGGTCTGCAGATGCTCCTTCCAGGTCTGGGTGTGGACTTCATGTTCGACCAAAGTCGTAGAGCCTGGGACATCACTGAAGTTATGGGGAAACTCGCCCATAAGGTCCTTGAGCTCCAACTTTTGACCTTCCGTCAAGCTTGGTCCTAGCTTAACATCATCAATGCCTTCTTTGCTGTGGAAGTCTCCAAGTTCCAACAGTTCCTCGCTGTCAAAGCTGTCGTCTATCTCAGTTGCTGTCGCTGCCTGTACAGTCTCTGATGGCCTTTCCATGTACAGCTTAAGGAGGTTGGCGTGGTATATCTTGGAGTGCTGGCCGACCTTCACCTTGTAGTCGTTGATCCCCACCACGGTCTCCATTTCGTACGGGCCTTTCCACTGCATCAGCAACTTATTATGATCAGTAGGTAGCAGCACCAGCACTTTGTTGCCAGGTTTGAACTTCCTGCTCACGGCCCTACGATCGTAGTAGTGCTTTCCACAGTCTTGGGACTTCTTCAGGTTTTCTCTGGCTATCTCGAGAGTCTGCTCCAGCTTCTCCCGTAGCTCAAACACGTACTGGTAGCTGTTCTTCACCTCTGGGGTGTCTACTTCCTTCGTCCACAGTTCTTTCAGGATGTGCATCGGCCCTCTGATGGTTCTTCCGTATAGCAGCTCGAACGGAGAAAAGCCGGTGGACTCCTGCGGTACTTCTCTGTAGGCGAAAAGTAAGGAGTTGATGTAGCGATGCCATTGTCTGGGCTGTTCGCTGCACAGTTTCTTCAGGGTGGACTTCAGCGTAGCATTGAACTTTTCGACAAGCCTGTTGCACATTGGATGGTACGGTGTCGTAGTTAAATGCCGGATGCTCAGCAATCTGTTGACCTCCTTCATGCAGTCAGAGACGAACTGCGTCCCGAGGTCTGTCAGGATCTCTTCAGGCACTCCAAGTCTGCTGAACATGTCCACCAGCGCCTCTGCCACAGTTTCAGTGTCAATCTTCTTCAGAGGCACTGCTTCTGGGTACCGAGTCGCATAGTCCACTAAAGTCAGTACCCACCGATGACCTTCTTCCCTCGGAGGTCTTATTTCGCCGATTAAGTCTAAGGCCACCCTCTTGAAAGGTCGGTCGATCAGAGGCATCCTCTGCATAGGCACTTTCGGGACCCTTCCTCGAGGTATGGTCTTCTGGCAAATGTCACATGATCGGCAGAAACGGCTGACGTCCGCATGAAGTCCTGGCCAGTAGAACACCGCCTGGATTCTATCCGACGTCTTCTTGATACCCAGGTGACCTCCCATGATCGAGTCATGCGCTACTTCCATCACCTGGCGCCTTAGGGGTAATGGTACCAGTATTTGACGTAGTGGTTTACCTCCGTTGACCCTCGGATGCTGGAAGATTCGGTACAGGATCTTGGCCTTCACCTCAAAATAGACCGTACCACTGCCTTTGGTCACGTGATCTTGGCGGTTCCTGTACTTGTTTAAAGTGCTATCAGCTTCCTGGAGCTGGATCAGCTTATCTCTGTCCACGATGGCAGCTTTGGAGTTGTCGGCGACCTTCAGTGGCGTAGACATCTTGTCTCTCTTGGCCTGGGCCCTGGTAGTAACAGCACCGACGATCTCTGGTCGGCAGGGCTGAGCCGGAGTAACCACATTGTCCCGTAGCAGCTCTGTAAGGTCTCCATCGGGAAACGGCAATGGATCCTCCTCCACAACTTCGACGTGTTGAGTTGAGGCAGGACTCCACTCTGGATCGGGGTCGTCGGGTCGTCTCGCGCCGTCGATATTCCCGATCATCAAATCATACAGCGGCTTCTTCAGGCAAACCGCTTCGACTTCGCCTATGTAGAAAGGGGTGTTGACATGAATTTTTGCAACTGGCGCTTTCACACATTTGCTGTCGGCCATGAGTGTCCATTTTGAATCGCCAGTGAACTGTTCTTTAGCGATTATGTCTTCTCTGACGATGACCCCACTGCAACCAGAGTCTCTTAGGACAGACACTTCATGATTTCCGACGCGTCCCTTGGAAACAGGCATGTTCTGGACGGTCATCGCTGCGCTGGCTACGACTGGGATGGATTTCCCGTTGGCAAGGAGAAGTTGGCCATCGGTGATGCACTCTTGCACGTCCGCAGGAGTAGCTGCGCGATCGGTCTCACTCGGAAGAATGACGCTCCCGCCGCACACTTGATGGTCAGATCTACTGGTTTGCCGTAGATTGGAGAAACGTCTCTGTCGGTTGCCCGCCGCTGCATTGTCCGTACTGCTCCGCTGTCCGCTACTTTTGTTTTGAGGACAGTTAGCCGCTCTGTGGTCTGTAGCGTTGCAAGTGAAACAGCCTCTTGAATGCCCTTCCCTGGGAGGAGGCGTGGAGTCCGTCTGTCTCTGGTTCGTCTGGCTCCCCTGGATCTGGTTCACATGGTTTCCAGTCTTCTGAAAATGTTTCGTCGCGCTGGGTGGCCCCAGGGTCTTCCCATGAGCGATGAGATATCTTTCAGCAGCCTCAGTCACATCTTTAAGCGTCTGCAGCTTTTGTTCTTCTAAGTGGGTCGCTAGGTCCTTGTGACAGGCATTGAGAAATTGTTCCTTCACGATCAGGTCATGGAGACTGTCGTAAGACTTGCTTTCGCCTGATAACTCCACCCACTTGTGTAGATATGACGACAGGCGCTCCACAAACTGCTTTGGCGTCTCGTCTGACTTAGGCCGGCATTCACGGAAGCGTTTACGGTAGCCCTTCTCTGTAAAGTTGTAGCACTGCAATAGGGCCTCTTTCAAGACGTCGTAGTTTTTGGCGTCATCGTTCGACAGTCTGGTGTAAACTTCGAGCGCTTGCCCTGTCAGAAGTGCACTTAGCCGAATCGCCCAGTCTCGAGGTTGCCAATTGGAGCTTTCGGCGAACCTTTCGAATCTCGCCAGATAGCTGTCGATCTGGTCCTTCCCGTCGACGAATGCTGGCAATTTTGGAGCTTTGTTGTCACTGATAACTTGTGGCACATTCTGCTGTTGCTGGATACGCGCCATTTCTAGCTGGAACTCAAGACGCTTCAGCTCGAATTCTCTGTCTTTTTCTTGCCGCTGCTGTTCAATTTCTAGACGCTTCTGTTCTAATTCTCTTTCTTCACGGCGGCGTTGCTCTTCTAATTCTCGTTCTTCACGGCGACGCTGCTCTTCTAATTCTCGTTCTTCACGGCGACGCTGCTCTTCTAATTCTCGTTCTTGTATTCTCTCCTGGGACTTGACGTACTCCGTCAACTGTTTCCCTTTTAGATTCAGTTGAATCCCTTTCTGCCAGAAGTCAGCCATCTTGATGCTTCTGGAAAGTTCTTTTCTAGAAAGTTCTTTTCTGGAAAGTTCTTTTCTGTGCTGCACCCTTCTAGACTGTTCTAGAACAGCACGCTTTCTGCAGTAGCGCTGATGCTTGTCACTAGTCGCTTTCGCTGACGCAGGCCCCGCTGTCCTCGTCGTATGCGACGCTGCACCACGCTGGTGTTGATGTATACGCTCCTGTGCTGAAGTAGACGCGACGTCCGCTCGCCGCTCTCTGTAATACTGGCGATGTAGCTCCGAGACTGTCCCTCGACGTAGTCTTGCGGCAGCCACGTAGTCCCGCTCTGTTGTTCGCTCACGAAGCAACTCTTCGGCGACTACACGCCCTTGCAGTCAACCCGAACCTATCGGTGATGTAGTCCCAGTATGTTGGCCCCTCTCGACGCAACTCGTTGGCGGCTACCCTCGATGACTGCCTCTCGTAACGTTGACTCGCTTGTTGTAGCAGTTGAACCCTTGGCTATGGCGTGAATCGCGGCTTGACCCCCAAAATGTTACACTCAGTTTGATGTTGGTGTTTTCTATCAGTATCTGATTCAGCCCCAATGCTGAATTCCTGATAGGGTGTAACTCAGATTCGTTTATCCACGCAACCCGTCCAAACAGCATACAAGTCACAAAGTCGACGTATGAAGTTTTCCGCTTTTATTCAGCATACATCAACAACTGCATACAATCGTTCAATCGCCTTTCCACTCTCAAATTTACTTTCTAACGGTGATTCGGTAGTGAGCTCGCGCACCGAGCAGACGTGTCTCGTCTACGCTCTCGCCGAAGCAATTAGCGATGATGTGAAGTCTATGTGTTATAGGCCTAAACGCAATGCAAGTTTTTTAAACAATGAAGTTTTAATGTGAATCTTAATGGAGGACAGTCTCTCTGAATCTCCTGCGTGTTTGGTAAAAGGAAGGCAGAGTCAACCTCTTCGTCGTGTGAAGAAAGCCCTGTTGTAAAACCGGCGTGTAAAAAACAGTTTGTGGTTGGTGACAGTGAGCTCAAAATGGCGCCTCCCAGTGTTGAAGAAACTCTAGCATCTATGCAGCGCTGTATGCAAAATTTGCCGATGAAAGAAGACTTTACAGAGATTCAAAATGGTGTGAGGTTAGAAATTGGCAAAGTGAGACAAGAAATAGAAACAATGAATCAGGCTTTTCACGATAGGCTAGAACAGTTGGAGAGTAGAATTTTTGACTTGGAGGGAAACGCTGAACAACTCAAACAAGAGAACGGGGAGTTGAAGGAGAGACTGAGGGAGGTGGAGGGGAATCTTAACGATCAACAGCAATACGGTAGGCGCTGTAATGTTCGAATTTACAACATCAGAGAACACGCCAACGAAAACAGCGCCGGACTGTCACAGTCAGTGTGCAAGCTGTTCACTGACCAGCTTGGTGTGCCAGTGACCTGCGATGACCTGGAAGCGTGCCACAGGGTGGGGGCTGTCAGCAGTGGTGGTGGCGTCGGGGGTGTCAGACCACGTACGACCATTGTGAGATTCAAGTTTAGAGATCTGCGTGACAAAGTGATTACTCAGAGAAAGAAACTCAAAGGTAACAAGGACAAAATCTCCATCGGAGAAGACTTGACCCCAGTGAATGCTAAACTTGCTAAAGATGCATACAAACACTCGGCCACAATGTCGTCATGGACTGTTAATGGCAAGGTATTTGCAAAGTTGAAGAATGGCAAGACTGTCAAAATCAAGTATGGGGACAATGTTGACTCCCTCCTAAAGAGTGTGATGAATTCATAAAAACACTGATGCTGACTTTTCACATTCATGTGTGCAGGTATTGTTGACAACTAGTTCTTGCTATGTTTTCTTCTTGCTTATTGATGTAACTGCTTCGCAGGCTTATATTCTTTAAGATAAGTGCTAACACCTTTTTGAAGAGAATGTAACGTGATGGACTTTTCCTTATATTGTTTCATGCGTTGATTGCTTAATACTCTACGTAATAATCGATTTATTTTTGGTGTTCAGTTTTCCTTGCATTAGTCTGTACCCTGTATGTATAGGAGCATCATTTGATTGCATAATTTGTTTTCCATTGTGCATTGCATTTAATTTTTTTTTTAAATTTATCTAGTAATATAATGTTGTTGGTTTGTTGTTTTTTTTTTCTTTTAAATTCATTTATTTTCATTCATTTCTTATTCTTCTTCTTCATTATAATGACAGAATTAAGTGTATAGGCAGGGGCTGGACCAATGTTTCATGTTTTCTGTTTTGGATAATATAATGATTGTACGCTTTCTGGTCGTCCATAAAATTCTCTGCTCATTACTATTATGACTGAGTAAGCATGGTCAGTGTCGTGGTGGTTTACCAAATGCTTTTGTCTTTGTTTACATGCCACGAATGTCAGTAGACATGCAGTGGCAGTCGCACACAGTGCACCGTCGGGTCACTGGTCACACAGCACAGTGTATAGCTGAGCTGCTAGTAAATGTAATGCCTTCATGTCTGTACTATTTACTAAGAAAAAAAAAGATGTGAAAAAAAGAATTTTTTTTTAAAATTTTTTATTTTATTTTATTTTTTTTTTTAATTTTACTTTGACCAAATATAAACATACATGTATACATTCTTGTTGGATTGTGGCCACGATGGTACATTGTTTTGACTTGATTGTGATGTCTCGCAAGTTCGCGTAAGGCAGTTGTAAAATTATACTATCAATGAGCTGAACTTTTCATGACCTACGCCCCTCTCTCTCCAATAACATGTAATTACTATACTACTACGACCGAGGCGCTAGCCGTGTGACTGTCGCGATGCGCAAATCAGTGTCTATTTTCCCACACTGCGATGTCCAATGTTTGCTACTACAGTGACCCGATGAAATGCTTTGTGTCACACTGCCTTTACTAGTGTTTGTTGACAAAAGCCCAAAAGGCGTAAAGGAGTCAATTATTTGATTTTCCTTCTCACATATTTGGTTCAAATTATAAAAGTCTATTAGACGCTTACTTATTCACCTTTATTTTATTAGATATTTATACCATGATAACATTATTCTAACGGTATGCACAAATCCTGACATGCCTAATGCATGAGAATATTCGACTTGGGATGCAGTATCATGTCACAAGCAAGCAAGGAAAGACGATATGTTATCTGCCTATGTATTCTTATGTTTTGAAAGATGATATTCAGTGCATACATGTTCTATGTAATTTTTTACAACGTTTAAGATGTATCTTATAATTTCATGCTTACAGTGTGTATGTTTCATTATATTATAAAAGGATATAAAGTGTATTGTTTTGCTTTCCTTTAAAGGCTACATGAACCTGCTGTTTAATATTTAATCTCCGGAAAACTTGTAATCAATGTATACATACTTAATAACCATTTGCAGTGTTTATGGTGCTAGTTTACACTGCATTTGAATTATTTTTATTTATTTCTCTGCTCCATTATAATTCACTTGAAATGTTTAGTTAAAAGCTCATTTAATTTGTTTTTTAATTTACAATTTTTGCTTGCAAAGCGATTTGCCTGTAGTTCTTGCATTATGCATGGTGTAACGTTTTGTGTTTTGGGGATGAATGTGGGTATGAGTGTTGGTATGGATGGGTATTGGGGGATTGTGATTTTGATGCTGTATTGTGCTGGTTTCATCCTCTTGAGCGTACTTACGTCTCTGGTGTTTTTCCTGTTAGAAGAAAATATTGTTCATGCTAAATGTATGTTGATGCCTGTTGTTGTAATGCCTTGTATTCCTGACCATGGTTGATAATCAGGTGCGCCTTGTGTCCATGAACTGTAGGGGCCTGGGGGACTCGCAGAAGAGAAGGGACGTTTTTCATTATTTAAGAGAAAAGAAGTACTCAATTTGTTTGTTGCAAGATACCCATTTCCACCCAAGTCAAGAAACCAGAATTAAAAATGAATGGGGAGCCCATGCTTGTTTTGCCTCCTTTACCTCCAATGCAAGGGGTGTTGCTATCTTGTTTGATAACAATTTTGAACATAAAGTTAAAGCTGTTCATAAGGATGTTGCGGGTAATTGGCTCATAGTGCAAGTAACATTTAATGAAACAGAATTTTTACTTGTGAACGTTTATGGCCCAAATAATGATGAGCCAAATTTTTATCAAAATTTGGAAGAGAAGGTGAAACAGTTTGAAGAATGTTCATGTGACAATATTATTTTCAGCGGCGACTGGAATGTTGTATTAGATTATGAGTTAGATTGTGCACACTATACCCAAAGGAATAATCTTAAAGCACATGAACAGGTAAAGCAAATGATGGATAATTTATCATTATGTGATGTGTGGAGACACAATAATCCTGATGTAAGAAAGTACTCCTGGTTCAAACCAAATCCACTCAGAATGTCGCGCCTTGACTATTATTTAGTGAATGACATAGCTTCTCAATATATTGCAGATGTCGATATAAAACCTGGATATAGGACTGACCATTCTGCAATAACTATAACCTTGCAATTTGGTGATAGGGGGAACAGACACTCTTTTTGGAAATTCAACTCCTCACTGTTATCCGATAAAAAATATTTAGTCGAAGTTAACAATGAAATTAAATGTGTAGTTGCAGAATATGCAGCCTTCCCTTATAACAGAGAAACCCTAGATAACCTCCCCTTATCTGAAATTCAATTTACTATCTCTGATCAATTATTTTTAGAAGTACTCTTGATGAAGATTCGTAGTAAGACTATTTCCTATGCCAGCAACAAAAATAGAGAATTAAATAAGAAAGAGAAACAGTTGCAGGATCATATAGAGCAGTTAGAAAATGAAGAAACATTAAGTGGAGAAGACAGGGAGATTCTAAAAAAAAGATAAAGAAGAGCTGGAAAAGATTCGCGAGCACAGAATGAAAGGGGTACTACTGAGGTCTAGAGCGAGATGGGCAGAAGATGGAGAAAAAGTCTCTAAATATTTTTGCAATTTGGAAAAAAGAAATTACGTAAATAAACACATTTCTAAACTAGTCCTAAATGATGGTTCGACAACAACGGACACTGAAGTAATTGTTAAGGAAGTTAAACAGTTTTATGAGAACCTTTATGCAGCACGAGAACTAGACAAATGCGAAATAAGTGACTTAGTAAAAAATATGCCTGTATTAAATCCACTGGAGGCGGGACAGCTTGAGGGGGAAATCTCGTTGGAGGAGGCAGGCTACGCGCTTAAACAAATGAAGAATAACCGTAGTCCTGGTACAGACGGATACACTTCTGAGTTCTTTAAAGTCTTTTGGAAGCAAATAGGTACTTATGTAGTCAGGTCTCTCAATGAAGGATTTAACAAGGGGGAGTTATCTAGTTCACAAAAGGAGGGAATTATTATTTGTATTCCCAAGGAAGATAAGCCTAAAGATCAGATAACAAACTGGAGACCAATCTCGCTATTAAATGTTGTCTACAAGATAGGATCTGCTTGTATTTCTAACAGAATTAAAACTGTATTACCAAAGCTAATTTCTCAAGATCAGACAGGTTTTATTAGAAACCGATTTATAGGAGATAATATTAGACTTATTTACGATATTATAGACCATTTAACTTCTACGGATGTCCCTGGCCTACTCTTATGCTGCGACTTTCAGAAGGCTTTCGACAGTTTGGACTGGGAATTCTTGTTTAAGACTTTAAAAAGCTTTGGATTTGGAGAGGACTTGTGTCGATGGGTGAAAACGTTTTACAACGGTGGAAAATCTTGTATATCTGTAAATGGGCATGTCTCTGACTGGTTCCCTGTGTCTCGCGGCTGTCGTCAGGGGGATTCCATTTCGGCCTACTGCTTCGTTCTCTGTGCAGAAATTTTAGCGCTTATGATACGAGAAAATGAAAATATTCGGGGGATAACAGTTTTGGATACAGAATATAAATTATCTCAGTACGCAGATGATACTGAGGTATTCTTAGAAGGGGATGAACTATCCTTTGAAGAAACGATTATCACTATTTCAAAATTTGGCAGTTTTTCGGGTCTTTTTTTAAATGCAGAGAAAACCTGCGCCATATGGTTGGGTAGCAGGCAAAACTCTACAGTTAGGTACATGCAACATCTCAACATCCGTTGGAATCCTGGGCAATTTAAAATTCTAGGCATCATATTTACAAATAATTTAAAAGACGTGGTAGAAATAAACTTCCGTAAAAAATTTGCAGAAATGAGGGCTCTGTATTCTGTTTGGTTGAAAAGACAAATTACACCCTTGGGTAGAGTAGCTATTTTAAAATCGCTTATTCTCTCTAAGCTAACTTACCTTTGGCTACTTTTGCCGAACCCTCCTGACGATGAAATACAATCTTTACAATGTACTATATTTCAGTTTGTGTGGGGAAGGAAGAAGGATAGGATCAGTCGAAAGGCGACAATCAAAAGTATTGAAGACGGTGGCTTGGGTATCCCTGACATCTCAAAATATATCACCAGTTTAAAATTAACATGGGTCAAAAAGCTCATGTCGTCTACACACGGCTGGAAGTCAATAATTGCTGCAAAATTGCCTTTAGTGCAAAATCTACCAGTACTTGGGTCTGAATTACCTCTTGACAATGTAAATCTGAACCCTTTTTGGAAAAATGTGTTTGAGGCATATAAAATATTTGGTAGTCACGTTAAGGCGACAACAACTGAGCAATTTCTTTCTGAGCCTCTGTTTTATAACATTAACATTAAAATTGGCAAGGAATGTCCTTTTTTGACAAATTGGTTTGGTCGAGATGTGAAACAAATAAAGGATTTTGTAGACCAGAATGGTCAATTTTTGTCTCACCGTTTATTTGTTAATAAGTACAAAGTTGTGAATTGTAATTTTTTGTCATATTATGGATATGTTAGTGCAATTAAAAATTACGCACGAAGCTGCGACATTGTGATTGTTGACAACAAAGCTTGTGAAAGCACGCTTCTGTACAAAATACTTTTTGCTGTATCTAAAGGTGCCAAATTTTATTACAATTCGTTAGTGTATAACAATACAAAACCTAACTGTTGTGATAAATGGGATGCCAAATTTCAATGTGATTTTGACTGGAAAAATATTTTTCTAAACATAAGAAATATAAAAGAAATAAAATTAAGGTGGTTTCAGATTAGAATTGTGCATCGAATCATTGCCACAAAAATTGTTCTCAAAAGCATGGGTATCGAGCCTAACGAGGATTGTACTTTTTGCGAGAAAGAGAAAGAAAGTATTGAACATCTATTTTTGCAATGTCCACAAGTTAGATCATTTTGGAATGCTTTAAAAGAGTTGTTGATTGACATGGGATTAGTAAATGATGAGTTTGTTTTTAATGAGCATATTGTTCTGTTTGGAATTTCAAACGTCGGTAGAATGTCCAAAGAATTGCAATATGTTGTTTTGGTGGCCAAATTCTTTATTTACAAATGTAAATTTGATGGTATTGCCCCACAGGTTGGAGCATTCAGAAATTACATGAAATTCAAGTTGGAAATTGAAAGATGCTGCGCATGCTGTAAACTCGAGTTGGATAAATTTAATAACTCGTGGACGGAATGGTTTATGTTTTGCGGCATTGTGGAAGAACATTGAATATTTGTCCATATATGTAATACCTTTTCCCCTCATAGTGAATTGTAAATCCTATATGATTTTACTTCCCCACGAACAAACATGAATATTGGTTATTACTGTTAAAATAATAATAATAATAATAATAAAACAATTAAAAAAAATAATAGAATACACGAACAGACGGTTTTAGGTAGAAATTCTAGAATTAAGAGACGAACACAGATGTAGACGCAGACAATGCACAGAGTACTGTATGTGTGTGCGTGTGCGTGAGAGAGAGTGAGTGAGCGAGAATGTTGTCTACTTAACTTTTGCTGTTATACTGAAGAAAAGGGAAAGGGGTGGGTGTAGGGGGGGGGAGTGACAGAGGTGATGGGTGCAAAAATATTCATTTTGTTGTTGCTGTTGTTATTGTGGTTCTCTTTTGCCATGTATTCAGTGACACTGTGACGCAGCAAATGTTTCCTTGTTTTGTGGAATTAAAAAAAAAAAAAAAAAAAAAAAAAAAAATTACTTTCTAACTTCACTATCAACAACTTCTCTCTACTTTTTTAACAGTGCGGCGCTTATATAGTCTCTACATACACGGGAACAAACGAGAATAATCCTACATAAAACACCACAACCAATCAAAATTAATTTCATCATCACGTGACTCACGTCATACAACCTCATTTGGAATGGAAGCTTCCATGGTAACCAACAGAATAATCCACACGCTTCGATCGATAGTAAACAACTGATTCCCGAAAATTCTCAAACAATATCGACCAACTAAAAACACTAACGTTACACAAAGCCTCTACTGATAACAACGCAAAATCAAATCAAAGATAAATACACTCTATCACTGCATGCGCTGCAAAATAAAACGAAAAGATCTATCGCGCGCGTCACACACAAGCCTACCATTGCACGCGCTTCACACATAATATCGTGCGCATTTCATACGCACCATCATGAGCGTCTCAACGTAACACAGCCACTTGTTAACAGTAATACGAAAATATCACACATTTATTTCCTTTACTCTATATCTAATTATATAATCACTACATTAACTTAATTGTCCAAAACGTAGTATAACTAGGATTAACTAAACAGTCCATAAAGGAACTTCGAGTGGTTCGGAGAATGGGTAGATATTTGCTGGATCTATTCTGCTACTGTTCTCGATATTTGCTACTGTGTCATCCTTGGGCTTTGTTCTGGTTTTGCCTAATGTTCGTTTTCAGGAAGAGTGGACTACCGCACAGTCCCTATAGATCAGTGTTCGTGCACTTGTTCTATGGGCGTTGACGTGCGGTGCTGTTGTCTCCTCGTCTTGTTTGTTGACTACTGAGCTATTGGAGCTCAATGATCTCTGCTCACTTTTGCAGGCCGCGTGTCTGGGATGACTCTCTGTGGGGTGTATCTCCTGCCGCGGACCAGGCCTGCTCGTCTGCAAAACATAAGACGAGTTTCTGCAACGCCTTGTTTACAAAGGGTGTGCAGAGTGTCTCACTGTTGGCAGAAACAGCCCTCAGCAAGATCATTTCCACTTATACAGATAAGAGACTAGCAATCTTTTAAGTCCGTGGTCCACTGGAATCTCCAAAATACTTCTTATATATATATATATATATGTATATACATCATGGCTACAATAAACACAGGGAGAAGTAATTAATAATATACACCTTCTCCGGTACAGCCACTGGTCTGCAATAATACAAATAGGAGAAACAACAGTTGACCAGTGGGGCTACCTCTTGGTCGTGAAAACCGGTCGCATGGGTCAGCCACGTGGTCAAGCAAAGTTTTACTAACATTCACAATTATAAAACATGGCAAGACTTCACAAGCATAATCCAATAATAATATTAATAAATCACAGTGAAACAAAAGATTGATCATTTACCTTTTTGACAATGTCAGGCTATGGCTATACTGCAATGAATGGATTTCACCCGTCACCTGCGTAGTCTTCTGAGAGAGATCTTTCAGCGTGTGCGTCCTCTCGGTTGCGGGTTTAGACAAAGACTGACGTTACCTTAACGCTGTGGTCAGCTAAAGCGCGCGATATCCCAAGAATCCTTGCGCGGGGGTTGACGGATATAGGTCAGCTGGATTATGCTACGGCCTACCTAGTGAAGATTTTCTTACACATACTTAAAACAATCCTGACTTTTGTCGTCTACTAGGCATCGACTTTAAGTTACAAGGCCAAAGCAGGGGGGATGTTTAAGGCGAGAAGCCTTACTGCAATGTCCAAACTCGCCTCTTGTGACAGAGAAAGAGAGAGAGAGAGAGAGAGAGAGAGAGAGAGAGAGAGAGAGAGAGAGAGAATATGAAAAAAAGAATATTAAAACAAAGAATATAAAAGAAAAAAAAAGACAATGCAGAAAGTAAGGAAATCGGAAAATAAGTTTTATTTAAGTTAAGTTTAAAATCTTTGAGGTTTGCGTGTTGTCTATAGGCTTATATGTACCATAAAATAAGATGAGAGAAAGAAGGAGGAGGAGGAGGCGCAGAAGAAGGGAATGATGAAGAAAAAGAAAAAGAAGAAGGAGGAGGAGCACACTTCGTTACTTAGAGACATCTTAGATAGCTATCAGGCGTTATCTGTTGTATGTACACCACTAAGACATTTCAAGAGGGGCAGCAGACACTTTGTAAACATTGATTAATACTGACTTGCGAAATGTTTGAAACATCCCAAACATTCTGTAAAAACGAACATATTCCAAAATTAATTCTAGAATAATTATTGGAAGACTCTACAATTACATCACAAAGACGGATTTCAATCCGAAGACATTCCTCAGGGGCAGTAACTCGTAAGACGAAACGAATCTTTTGCTGCAACGCAGACGACAGTTTTGAGAGATTTACGATGGCGGCCACTCTTGGTGAGTCTGCCCCTAAGCCTAGGGTCGCGTTGTGATACTAATCGTGAGCCTCCTACAACCAGCACATCCGAGACCTCTGACGATTACATCGACGATAAAGAAAAAGAAGGAGGAGAAGAAGTTGGATGAGACTGAGGAGGAGAAAAAAAGAGGCCCGAAAGAATGACGATCGAGGACGGGTAGCGGAAGAGGAGGAATAAAGAAAGTATATCAGCAACGAAAGAGGAAGACAACAATGTAATTTCCTGAGTAAACTCATCGCACAACAAATAAACAAAGCAGGGCTCTGCTGGAAGGGGACACACGAGAAAGAAAACGACTAGAAGAAGAGCAGCAAGAATAAGACACATAGCTCTGTGGGTTCGGGCAAATAGAATAGACCCAACGTTTCCCGGCGTGTCGTAAGAGGCGACTAACAGGGGTGATGTTAGCACGGCATCACTGGGCGAAAGTCTTCTACACAGAAGTCACCGGCCAGGGCGGAGGAACCTCACGTTACTACAGGTTCAACGACCACGTGCTCAGGGCCAAGGCGAGCCACACTGTATTCGTGGATTTCGGCTGTGGCCAACAGCCTGGAGAGGATTGGGCCCTGCCAGGTCTTTTTTGCCCAAGACACAACACATGATGAGGTTATCCACTAATTCCATGCCGGATCGGTCGTCGCCCGGAACAAGGACCGCGCCTTCCGTTGGCCACCAGGACGGAGGTGAAAAGTATGCTACTGATGGACAAATTAGCAAGATCCGCACGAGAAACAACATCGTCATAGGAACCTGGAATGTCAGGACCCTAACTGCGGAAGGAAAATTAGAAGAACTGGCCCACGAGCTGGACCACTATCGATGGAACGTTCTAGGTATCAGCGAACTGCGCTGGAAAGGCCTAGGTGAAACAACGACTGACAAAGGCCACAAGCTCTATTTCAGCGGTAGAGATGACAGGCACGAACACGGCGTTGGATTCTTGGTCCACAAGAACATTCTAGCCACTGTCATGGGCTGCCGCCCAGTCTCCAGTAGACTCATTACCATCCGTCTGAGAGCAACCCCTTTCAACATTACCATCATCCAGGCCTATGCCCCAACATCAGACTATGAAGACAGCGAAGTGGAGGATTTTTATGAAAATCTACAGGCGGTCCTTGACCAAGTGCCGAAGAAGGACATAGTCATAGTGCAAGGCGACTGGAATGCCAAGGTTGGCCAAGATGCGCACCACAACTGGGGAGACACATGCGGACCCCACTGCAACAACGAGACAAATGACAGGGGTCTGAGGCTATTGGAGTTTGCCAGATATAACAATCTGGTCCTGGCAAACACGCTTGGTCTCCACAAAAAATCCAGACGATGGACATGGCACAGTCCCGGCGGGGAACATCACAACCAGATCGACTACATCATGGTCAAGAAACGCTTCAGATCAAGCATCAACATTGGCAGGACACGCACTTTTCCAGGAGCAGACATTGGAAGTGACCACGATCTCGTGATGATGTCTTTCCGGCTCCATTTGAAGAGAGTAAATACAGCAAAGTGCACTAGGCTGAAGTTCGACCTGGACAAACTGCAAGACCCGGAGGTGGCAAAAATATTTCAGGCCACAATTGGAGGGAAATTTGCACCACTGCTTATTTTGGGGGCAGGCGAAGTAGATGTCAACACCATGACCAATACCTTCAACTCAGCTGTAACAGATGCCGCCACTGAGATCCTTGGCAAGCACCGACCAAAGAAGAAGCCGTGGATCACACCTGAACTTTTGGATCTGTGTGATAAACGAAGAGAGTTAAAAAAGAAAAAGAACACCTCACAGGGAGCTGATGTCTACCGAAAAATCAACAATGACATCCGAAAAGGCATGCGCACAGCAAAGGAGAACTGGATAGAAGATCAATGTCAGGAAATAGAGAACAATCTGAACAAGAACAACAGCAAGAAGGCCTACCAGACTGTGAAGCGGCTGACAAGTGTTAAACAGCCCAAAGTCTCCACTATCCAAAGCAAGTCTGGCATTTGCCTTACAGAAGAACAAGAAGTCTTGGACAGATGGACAGAGTACTGCTCTGACCTTTACAACCATACACCAAATGGAGACCCATCAGTTCTAGCATGTCACGAGAGCAGAGAAGAAGAAGAAATCCTCCCAATTCTCCGGGAAGAAGTTGAGGCAGCAGTGCAATCGCTGAAGAAAGGGAAGTCAGCGGGAGTGGACAACATACCCGCGGAACTGCTACAAGCAGGAGGAGAAGCGATGACTGATGCTCTCACCATTATCTGTAACAAGATCTGGCAGAGTGGGGAATGGCCTACACCATGGACCCAGTCACTTGTCATCACTCTTCCCAAAAAAGGTAACCTTCAGGAGTGTGAAAATTACCGCACCATCAGCCTCATCAGCCATCCCAGCAAGGTCCTCCTGAAAATAATACTCAACAGGTTGAAACCACAAGCTGAACAAATCATAGCTGAAGAACAAGCAGGATTCATGGCAGGGCGAAGTACCACTGAACAGATTTTCAACCTCAGAATAATCTGTGAGAAATACCTACAGCACCAACAACATCTATATCATGTGTTCATAGACTTCAAGAAGGCATTTGACCGAGTCTGGCATGCAGCTCTATGGGCAACCATGAAAGTGTACAACATCAGCCCTAAAATTATAGAAGTCATCAAAAGCCTGTATGACAAGGCTACCAGTGCAGTCCTCCATAACAGCGTCATCGGGAACTGGTTCAGAACAACAATCGGTGTGCGTCAAGGATGCCTACTCTCTCCAACACTCTTCAACATCTTCCTAGAGCGCATCATGTCAGATGCTCTTGCAGATCACGAAGGCACAGTCAGCATAGGGGGCAGAGCAATCTCCAATCTTCGTTTTGCGGATGATATTGATGGATTGGCTGGAGAGGAACAAGAACTTGAACAGCTTGTACAGAGGCTTGACACCACCTCCAGAGCTTATGGTATGGAAATAAGTGCAGAGAAGACCAAAATGATGACCAACAACACCAATGGCATCAACACGGACATCAAAGTACAAGGCCAATCCCTCAACACAGTGCACAGCTTCAAATATTTAGGAGCCATTGTGTCAGACAATGGGTCTCGACAGGAAGTCCTCTCCAGGATCGCACAAACAACTGCTGCCCTGACAAGGTTGAAGCCCATTTGGAAAGACAGAACCATCAGTCTACATTCCAAAGTAAGACTGCTGCGCTCTCTGGTCATCTCCATCTTCCTATATGCTTGCGAAGCATGGACCCTCACAGCAGATCTCCAACGAAGAATACAAAGCATGGAGATGAGGTGCTACAGAAGACTTCTGTGCATTTCCTATACCCAACACATCACCAACGACGAAGTCCGACAGACCATCACACAAGCCATTGGACAACACGATGACCTGCTCACAGTGGTGAAGAAACGGAAACTCCGATGGTATGGCCACGTCACCAGATCATCAGGCCTTGCAAAGACCATTCTGCAAGGCACAGTGCAAGGAGGTAGAAGAAGGGGGAGACCGAAAAAGAGGTGGGAGGACAACATTCGAGAATGGACTGGTTTGACACTGAGCGAAGCCATGAGGGCTGCTGAGGACAGATAAAGATGAAGTATGCTGGTTAAACGATCATCTGTGGTGCCCCTACGACCTTCGGGTTATGGGACAGGATAGGATAGGATAGGACCACTACCACCAAGAACAAAAAAACCCTCAACAACAACGACCACCACAAAATTATCTATTGACCGCCGCTTAGAGCAGACGGTACGCGTTACAGGTGGTTCGGCATAGAGTAATGACAATAAACATAGTTTATTACTTAATGAATCAGTTCTCTTTCTGTTGAGCTCTCCTCGACCAAAGTTGCAGTAAAACAAACACACAAACAAATATTTAAAACAACTAGTAACTTGCATTCATTACTTGTTAGGTTATAAATCACTGCATCATTCCCTGACACTCTGTGTAATGTTTATCCTACGAGCAGAAACAATCGTCAGGGCAGCCCCTGTCATCTCAGCTCACAATACGAGTTCGTTTCCTGTCATGTGGGAAGTCCAAGACATGTCCCGTAGGTTTTATGGTTATGATAAGACCAGGCAGATGATTTGGTGAGGCTAGTAGCTTCTTGTCAATCTCATGGGTACAGTATTGAAAATTAAAAATCAGTGAATCCAATTGAATAGGAATTGGTGTAACAGCTAATAAGGCGATCTCATTTTTAAAAATGAAAAAAGATAATAATAATAATAATAATAATAATAATAATAATAATAATAATAATAATAATAATAATAATAAAAGAACAACTGCAGATGTCTGCCAACCGTTCGTTCAAAGGCACACCATGTTTGTTTGTTTGTTTTGTAGATTATAGTCACACGACACTTTCGCATATAGGTGACTACTGAACCGATTTATACTGACACCAGCGGACCAGTTGTTGGTAAAGGGGAAAATAATATGATCACACGTTGACCAATCCGGGATTCGAACCAGCGACCTTTCGGTTACTAGCAAGACGCTCTTACCAACTGAGCTACCCGGCCCCACACCCACAACATGAAATGAATTGTTCTTCTAAAGCGTAGTTACCAGCTCCAGCAGCTGCTCAGGACGCTAGCTGGAAACAGGACATAGGCCTACTTCAAACCGCACAAGAAGCCGACTTGCAATATCTTTTGCATGGCAAACACCCCGGAGAGTGAAATAACAATTTCTTTAAGCATTTTGACCAAAATTCTGTGTGAAGAAAAAGTATTTTGCCATGTGCTATCTGTAAGTAATAGGTGTATATATTGTCAAATCACAGGAATTATTTGTGTGTGTGTGTCACTAAATCAGCAGCGTACATTGTACAGGTGATACTTTCACTAGTAAGTTGTTGACCAATTTCGCGTTTATCGTTCTTGGCTCACACTCCAGGCGAGAGAGGGCGCTGCTGACTGTAGGTGACAACCGTAAGAATCTTGGAGCGGTACAGCTGTAAATCATCATTTGAGCGCTTTACTAGGCCTTAAAAATTATCGTCAACAGCTTTCCAGAAGAAATCCGATGTATTGTGTTTGTTTATTATATATCATGTACACACCCAACATTCCAATACAGGAAAACAAATTTGGATTCCACCCCCCCCCCTACCCCCCCCATTAAAAAAACAAAACCAGAGGTTTTTCAAATGTTAAATTAACGATTAATTATATTCTCGCTACAATAAGTGTTTACAGTCCTACCATGATTAGACGTTCTTTTTACTGTGATTTATTTATTGATTGTTTTTTTTTTAAATTTGCAATAAGGGGACACCAAATCATTTGTTTAAGGGAAAGAAGGGGAGGAAAGAAGAGAGGGAGAGAGAGAGAGTTGTTACTTATTTAATTTATTATTATTATTGTAATAATAATAATAATAATAATAATAATAATAATAATAATAATAATAATAATAATAATAATTGTTATTATTATTATTATTATTATTATTATTATTATTATTATTATTATTATTATTATTATTATTATTTTCATATCCAAGTGATAATTTAACAATCATTTTGTTAATTTATTTTCCGTTGCTGCTTCTGTGGGTAGTCCACATTCAACTGTACGCATACGCGCACACACACATGCAAACACAAACACACACAAACACTAATACACACACACCTCTCCCCACCGCACACATAGTGTACACACATACACACAACATGAATGCAATCAAAGTAGCATCCCCTAACACCCGGCTGCCATTACCCCGACGACCGCCTTTAGGAGGTCATGCGTGTATTTGGACTTCCGGGGCACGGGCTTCACCAATGGAATCCATCTGTTGGGTCACATGATCTGCATACGGGAATCTGGCGGACACGTTGATTTCTTAGAGCACACGTCAAATATGTATACGCAACTTTCTACCAAAAATACATTGCGTTTGATAGATTTTAAGATTTTCTCTCAGAAGAAAGTAGTGTTCATCAGAGTTTCGTATGTGAAAGTTCTGGTTTTCTATAGCATTCTCGGCATCATTGAAGCCCATTAGACCATTTGGATATTGTTGGGGCAAATTGTGCACAGAATGTTCGTATTGAATGAGTGTTGCCACCAAGAATACACCAACCTCCTGTTTTTCTAGTCTAAGACCATTACCGCCAAATGCCAAGTTTAGTTATAAACAACAATGTGTGGTCGTGTTTTTTTTTTTTAAATGTATTTCCCCGTCAACGTATAGTCAAAAAAGCAAAGCATGCGCCATCTTAACAAACATTAGAGATGTTCTTGTGAATGTTACCCAACCACCATTCTTCCTGAGAAAGACAAAAAAATTGAAAGGAGCACTGCTGAAGAAAATTTTCCTGCGCTGTCAAGCAACTATTTCATCGGTATGACTTATAATGACAGTGAAAGATAACTAATTAAATGACAAATAAATGAAGAAATAAAATAAACGAATGAACTTAATTAACTATATTAAATTAATTAATTAATTAATAGGGCTATACCGATGCAAGATAACTAGCCAGTAAAGTTTTACATTGTGACAAGCACATATGATGCTTCAATGAAGCTCTGACTATGCGGTTGGTACACAGGCAATCCATACTGCGCGGGATGATTGGCTCTGATACTCACTACAGATTGAGCGTCGGGTTCTGAATTTTCAGATATTCAGGTTTTACAAGCACTTTGAAACTTATGCGAAACCAGGAACAAACTTTTGAACTAAAATACAGAAATCAACAAGAAACTCGAATCAGAGAAGTTGGCGAGTCACCGAAAAAACACACTCATACCGCTTTGTAACAAAAGATTGGGGAAACAAGTTTTTTTTTTTAAAATCTAACTAAATAAGACACGGAATAAAATTAAACCGTACTTGTGACGGCATACTACCAAAAAAAAAAAAAAAGAATTCTTTAAAAAAAAAAAAAAGAAGTCAACAACGTCATTAAACAAAATAATGGTAAAAGCCAGAGAAACAAAATGAAATAACTATTTGTGTTTGGGTGGGGATAGAAGGTGGATGGACTGCATGGGGAGAAGGGCCGGGAGGGAGGGAGAGACTCGGCGTTAAACACACACTCTGAATTAAATAACTTTTCGAACCACAAAAATAACACTTATTTGAGTCGAAAACCTAGGAAAGCATGTGACTTAAAAGAGGGAAAACCACACAATACAGTAAGTTAAAGGCCAAAAGTAAATCAAAACGAAGACTCTTCTGATGGCGCAGAAAGAAAACACACACACACCCACACCCACACACGCACACACACACACACACCCCCCCACACACACACAGAGATGAAGAGAGAGAGAGAGAGAGAGAGAGAGCAAGACAGACAGATACACACACACACACACACACACCCACACACACACACACACAGAAGGAGGGACAAATCGAAAGCAGGATACCGCCTATTTACATTACCTGCATAGCGCCAATATCATCAAACTGACTGAAACAAAAAGTTAACAATTTGGCCACCTTTTGGGTGGCCTGCTGACCTCCCTTGGTTAAAGGGAAAGAAAATGAAACATATTCCAAGGCTTCTCCTCCCAGACGCTGTTAAGATTGTGTGAGGTTTCTGACAAGGAAGTCGTTATTTAAGGTTTCTGCAATTAACCACTTGTTAGAGTCCTCTGTTAGGACTGTTCAGTTTTTTTTTTTGGGGGGGGATTTGTTTTTTTGTTTTGTGGCATTGTTTACCACCTCCATTCCCACCTCCTACCCTTCCATCGTTTCTGCCATTGTCGTTCATTCCGTCCTGCGTTATTCATTTGTGGGTAGATTGAATTATGTACTATAACGATGAAAGCAACGAAAGAGAGATAAACACTATGGAAAGTAGAGGGATGGAGGGATGCACACAATTAATTGTGTAAAATCTATAAAGTAAATAGAAAAAAATAAAAGAAATATATATAATTTATTCATCTTTTTGCGACTGCCATTTGAGCTACCCAGCCAGGATTTTAAGGCAGTCGGATGTATGTTCTGGCTGCAATCTTGGCGTCAGATGTCCATTAGCAGAGGAAGGAGGACAATAATATGTCAAATACATTTTAGTGGACAATTCCCTTGGATTTCTGTGTATTGGATTTTGGTTACTCAGAATTCAATGTACTTACCATTGAAAGATTGTCAGGAACAATCTTTGCAGAACCACTGTACAATGGTAATACATAGTTGCATGCTATGTTCCAGGCGGCGCTGTGCGGCGTGTGCAACAGGATAAGCAACGCTGATGAACTGGATCCGCCTCGACTTGGCGTTCATCAAGGGACGCTGCTGTCGCTGGACGGAGAGTGGGTCAGCACTAGATGTGAGTCCAGGCAGTACGGGCAGTTCCTCACCAGGTATTGCCATGAGCTGTTGTTATCATAATGATAAATTGCAACCCTTAGCTGAAGAGATTTTTGCATTGTTTTATTTCATAACGCTTTGTTATTATTGTCACGTGGGGTTTATGGGCTCTGCACAATGGAATTATGGACCCTCACGTTTATTCGGTGGGAACTGCTAGTACGTCACCCTTTGAATTACTTTAATAAATTTATTTGTTTAGCTCGTTCTGTGTTAAGGTTGGGGTACAGAAATAGATAGAAAAATGGTAAAAGATTACTGTCACACTAGCTTTCACACGGCTATGAATCATATGTAGTCCAGCCACTTGATAACAGTTAAAATCACACCTTTATTTCTTCTACTCTATACAAGATTCTCTAAGTACTAATCTAACTTAAAAAGTCTCTTTCAATGCTAATAGTTCGATCGCTGATAGTCTAGGCAGCTGTTATATCTTCCTCGGGCACTTTCTATTATATCTCATGTAGATTTGGACTACTGTGGTCCGTTTTACAGTTTCTGAAGAGTTGGACTACTGTGGTCCTGCTATGATCAGTTTAAGTGCACCTTCGTGTTATGCACTTAACTCATGAGTGGGGGTTCGAAGTCCTTCTGTGAGGTAGCTTCTGGTCCACCTGTGTCGTTGTGTAGTTGGGTTCCCTTGCCACGCTGTGGGGTCTGACAGGGAGTTTTCCGGGTCGCTCTTTCCGTCTTGTGCGGTAGAGGATACTCCGCCAACTAGTCGTTTCTGTGGAGTGGTGCGCACAGGATAGCTCGGGATAGCTCGGGATAGCTCGCCTGCTCGTCTGTAATATAAGAGACGAAATTCTGCACAACCCTGAATAATCGGTTTGTGCAGAGCGTCTCACTGAAAGCCAAGTAGCCCTCAGTGATAGCTCCACATCTCTATACATAAGCGACGAACATTCTGCTACTTCCGGGTTCCACTGGAATCTCACTCTAAATTCCTATACATACATAAATATCAATCGTGTCTAACTATACACATACAGAATTAATAATAATATAAACATTCAGTGGTACAGCCACTGGTCTGCAAACATACATATAAGTTAAACAACAGTGGTTCCGTACGGGATACAACATGGCGGCGCAACCGGTCGTGTTTCACCACGTGTTCGGCGTTTCCACATGGTCACGCAAATTCGGATTAACAATTCACATTTATGCATAGCAAATTCTTCAAACATAATTTCAACAATAATACAAATATATCACGATGAAACAGAAGGGTGTTCATTTACCTGTCTGACAAGTTCAGGCCCGTGGTGGCTTGATAGAATTCTAAGATTCTAACGTCCTGCTTCCTGGTCTATGAGTGAAGAGATTTCTCTGTCAGCTTTCTAGCTGTTAACACTTCGGTGTATTCCTCCCAACTGACCAAAGATAAGCTAGGTTTGGACCCAGTCAAACTGGCTCGAACCGCTTTGCGTAAGCTCCCATTGGTTAAAATGTTTACGACTCTCGTAATTACGATGATGTCATGGCCTCAGCCAGCGTCAACTATCACTGTGTGTATGATCGGCAGTATGCTACCGCTACGCTTGATTACTTTCATCGTCTGCTCCTAACTTTGAAATTCTAATATTATATATACTAACCAAGCTAAATATTAAAATAAGCAGAGTTAATACTAGCCAGTTCGTGACAATTATCTTCTTTCTAACATGGAACATCTTTTTTCCTGTTCAAGATGGCTGCACTTCCTGTCAGACGGACAGTCGTGGGAAGGCCGGTACGACTACCACCACGACGCCCTCTGTCGTCAACCGGCCTTCACCTTGCGGGCCAAGGGTAGCTACGCTGGAGGTCACGAGTCAGAGGTCATCAGAGGATCAAAGGCGTACAGCTTCAAAACTACAAGACTCAAAGTCACTCCACACAGCGCGGTCACCGTCAATACTCTCAACATTTATCAGGTACAGAAATAGTTCAGTTAAAGTAGAAGATTGATATCGTTCTATCAGTGCAGCTGTAGATCACAAGTAAAATAGTAATACGCCTAAAACCTTATATCAAAATGCCTCACAATGACTTAATGTTTTCTCGAAAGTATATCTCTAAAGTTTCTGTGTGATTGTGTGTACGCAGGGCAAGAACTGCGGTCAAGCTGGCCAGTGGACCAAAGGCAGAGAACAGGACGTGACGGGAACAGACGGCTGTGTGACCTTGGGCATTCGCTTACCGTCTTTAGAACAGGACCTGATGCGGATGGAGGCCGCCCATCGCAAACTCCTCCTCTACGTCTCCCAGCGATCCTCTGACTTCCCCATCCGTCCCTACCACGTCCCCCCTCCCGCAGCTTTCCAACCTCCTCTGGCCAAGTGCGACCAGCACGACCTTGACATGAACATCAACTCGCTTCCGGGAGAGGAGGATGCTCCTCGTGCGCATGCGCTGGCCTTGACGTCACATCTTCGACAGAGCGGGGTGGATGGTTTGGGCCCTGTTTTGGGGTCTTCGGCGTCTTCCATGGCGACTGTTAGTGCAGTCTCACGATGGCACTGCATAGTGATCGTCAGCTTCCTTGTTGACTGGGTTGTGGTGGCTTTGAAGTAAAGCAAAGCAGAGTTCACCTTAGGAAATCTGACGTCGAGGATAAAATCAGGCCAAAGAGTTTTCAAAACATTTCAAAACTACTGCGGCAGCGGTGCTTTCAAGACAAGACAATTTCACCACTAAATGAGTCTGCAGGTGGAGTTTGAAGTGAGTTCAACTCTTAATTGAAAGTAGTTCTTTCAAAACAGTATGGGCTGTCTTCTGACATGGAGGATCGCGCTATACAAGACAACAACAACAACATCATCATCAGCTGTCGGGCCCAGCAGTAAGCTTACTGTAGGCGTGAGCAAACTGTCTTGTGGGCAGTCCAAAATAAATATCAAATGCGATGAACACTTCGCTGGGAGAAAATATTTGTTTGTGTGATCTGATTCACTTCAAAAGCCCTGTACTGTTGAGATGCACAACTACGACGAAAATAACTGACAGATTAATTAAAAAAATTACATTGAATCCTCTAGTTAACTTTTCAAATTAGATCTGGTCACATCCCATTCAGACGTACGTAAAGGTTTGATTCAGTTAGTTAAGTATTGAGTGGACTGTTTTTCTCTGGGCCAGTATTGTGAGGACAGTGCAACCTTCTCCTTCTTTCAATGCTTTATCTACTGAAACTTGGAGAGCCAGACTTCTTCCCACAGAGAAGCATTTATAGCATTCAGAAAACTCCCTAGACAATAACCTCTATCACTATTATTGATTTTTATCTGAAATCCAAGAAACCGAAGCAAATTGTATAGTGTATACAAAGCAGATTCTTTCTTTGGAAAGTGGCTGTGGTATCATTTATTGCCTGAAGTTTCTCAGCACTGTAGAGTGTGCAGGAGCGCACGAAACTACAAAGCACTCTGTTGATTGGCTGCATTCTTGACGTATTGCTATGGTGATGCTAACGTTGAAAGACGATTGGCTGAAACGAGGCGTGTTGCTGTGGTTAACATCTGTACAGGCATTTTGACCCTTCATTGTGAAATAGGCATTTCAAGGCGACCGTTAATTTCCACAGTCCTACATAACTGTCGCTCATCTGTTTCGTTGGTGACCACCAAAGTCTCGACCAATCATAATATCCCTCTCACGTCAAGGTTGAATGCTTCATCAATTTCTATAGTTGTGATTATTAATTTGACAGGCAGTAATCTGGACAAAAGGTAGTAAACTATGGTCTACTAGCGTTAGAGACATAGTTCGTGACATTGACTGCTACAAGACAACTCGGAGAGTTTACGTGATAAAGAGCGTGCGCGTGTGTGACTGGCAATCTGCTAGATTCTGTCAAAGCACAGTAAGTCTAGACTAGAGTATAAGTGACTAGTTCTAACCTTGAGGCGTTCTAGAACAAAGGAAACTTTCAGATCCGTGAAGCAAAACAGTTCAAGAATTCGCTTCAGGGACATAGTAATGTAGATTAGATTGTGGGTTTTTTTGGTTGTTTTTTTAGTTATTGAGATGAAAATAGTTGTGTGTTGGTGTTTATATGTGTGTGTTGCGGTTGTTGTTGTTGTTGTTGTTTTTAACACAGCGATGGAGGCTGTGGATGCTGATGCATACATAGTATCAGAGACTTGAAGAAAATCCTCTATTGACGTCTGATAATCAATTGTAAACACGTCGTCCAGTACAGGGATTACCACAGGTTCCCGCAGCAGCAGCAACGGCTGCTGCAGAAGAAGAAGAATGAAGTCATGCAGTCACTTTCCACTGACTGCCTCATCAGCAGACTTTTTTTTTCTTTCCTTCAACATTGACCTTACCCTTCAAAGGTCATGGAGGTGACACTGATCAATGATATTAATTTTGTTGTTGTTTTTTTGTGTTTGTTTGGTTCTTTGGACTTTTTATCTCGGATGTGCGGGTATGTGCGTGCAACATTTTTGAAGAGATTCTATCTTATTTTTATAAAGTAAAGTTCAACCTTTGTATCCCAAACTGTAAAGGCTGAATTAAAAAAAAAACTATTCCCTGATGTGTATATCACGCTACCAGAGAACCCTGTAGTTAAGACAGCTCCATAATTATGTCATCTAATGACTGAACATGTTGATCTAATTATATATGCAGGTCTATTATGAAATAGCCGAATGCTACTTATTTTCAAAGGGTTTTACTTCTGTATCTATCGCGCGCACTGTTAGGATCCTGACGCTCATGTTCTAGACGGACAAGTGCCACATACATAAAAACACCCAGCAAAGCATTAGGCCCTGTTCCTTCCCACACCGACTACTCCTTTACCTCCTCCCTCTGTCGCTCAGGAAAGCTCATTGGTCTGGGGCGTTAGACGGTGTGCGTAAGGCAGCGAATTGGCGCCTGGGACGGCGTAAATTACATCCTGTTCTCAGTTAGCGATGTGAGCAGCTCTTTGAGCTGGGAAAGCGCAATACAATAACATTTTGTATGTAAGGGGTGGGTTATTATTTGTATAGCCTATTGGCGACTGCTTAGCTGTCGCGTTTTGGGATATTGTATTTCCTCCTCTTGTTGTTGTTGTTGTTGTTGTTGTTGTTGTTGTTGTTGTTGTTGTTGTTGTTGTTGTTCTTCTTCTTCTTCTTCTTCTTCTTCTTCTTCTTCTTCCTCCTCCTCCTCTTCTTCCTCCTCCTCTTCTTCCTCCTCTTCTTCCTCCTCCTCTTCTTCTTCTTCTTCCTCCTCCTCTTCCTCTTCCTCTTCTTCCTCCTCTTCTTCTTCTTCTTCTTCTTCTTCTTCTTCTTCTTCCTCCTCCTCTTCTTCCTCCTCCTCCTCCTCTTCCTCCTCCTCTTCTTCCTCCTCCTCTTCTTCTTCTTCTTCTTCTTCTTCTTCCTCCTCCTCCTCCTCTTCCTCCTCCTCCTCTTCTTCTTCTTCTTCTTCTTCCTCCTCCTCTTCTTCCTCCTCCTCCTCTTCTTCTTCTTCTTCTTCTTCTTCTTCTTCTTCTTCTTCCTCCTCTTCTTCCTCCTTTTCTTCTTCCTCCTCTTCTTCTTCTTCTTCCTCCTCCTCCTCTTCTTCTTCCTCCTCTTCTTCTTCTTCCTCCTCCTCCTCTTCTTCTTCCTCCCCCTCTTCTTCCTCTTCTTCTTCGTCCTCCTCCTCTTCTTCTTCTTCCTCCTCCTCCACTTCCTCCTCCTCTTCTTCTTCCTCCTCCTCTTCTTCTTCCTCCTCTTCTTCCTCCTCTTCTTCTTCTTCCTCCTTTTCTTCTTCTTCCTCCTCCTCCTCTTCTTCCTCCTCTTCTTCTTCTTCTTCTTCTTCTTCTGTAAAGGGAGAAATAAAAACAACTACCAAGGGTTAAGGCTTCAAATTGTGATCATAATTTTTATTGTCCATATTTTTGGGGCCAATTGTTAGAACATTTGTCCCACCGCCGTAGCTCAAGTGATAGGGCGTTCGCCTGGCACGCCGATGACCCAGGTTCGAATCCCGTAGTGGGCTAAATAAAATGTGGCCATTTTTCACTGTCCATTTTAGCAGTATGATTGCTCTGGTGGTTCAGTGTTAAATTAAGTCCGTACCCCTTGTTTCCTGGGATAGTTATCCCCATCTGCCATATCGCCAATGGTGGTTGTAGACGTAAAACCTCAATGTTCATTCATTCAATGTGAATATAATACAGAAGCCATAACAGCTAGTTCCAATGGTTGAGCAAAGCGCTGATAGCGAACACGATAAAACTGAAATGGTTCAAGACGCCAACACGTACCATCAACCAACAATCATCATTATCAGTCATCATCATCATCTTCTTCTTCTTCGTTTTCTTGTTTTTCTTTTTCAACTTCTTCTTCTTCTTCTTCTTCTTCTTCTTCTTCTTCTTCTTCTTCTTCTTCTTCTTCTTCTTCTTCTTCTTCTTCTTCTTCTTCTTCTTCTTCTCTTCCTCTCTCTCTCTCTCTCTCTCTCTCTCTCTCTCTCTCTCTCTCTCTCTCTCTCTCTCTCTCTCTCTCTCTCTCTTATGTTAACTTGTTAAGGGACAGATTGGAATATTAGACTTATTAATTAGTCTAAAATCTTTATCCCTAATAAAAAACAGTTTCAATTTTTTTTCAAACTCTCTCTCGTTCTCTCTCACCCACACACACACGCACCTACACACACGCACGCACGCACACACACACACACACACACACACACACACACACACTTGTAGAGTTATTTTTAATGGAAATATGTCGGTGGTGTTTCCTATTCAAACATCTTCGACATTATAATAATTTGCTCCGTATGTCTTAGAAAGCAGTCGTTGACTTTCAATAATAAGGATAGCCTATATTTGGCAGATTAGTGAATTTTGATAACTGTTGTCATTTTATTGTGAATGTGTCATGTCATGAATAAAGTTTGTAAGTTGTTTTGTCAACTAATAAAATCTTACAAAAAAAAAAATCGCATTTGTAACTTTTTGCAAGACCTACATTCTAAAATCTCACAAAGACGTTTCCGAGATGTGGGGTTTCATGAAAGCGTCAAAGCTGAAAGTATTTACCAAAATCCCACCCTGGCTTGAAGCCTTTTGTGTGATGTTTGATGATTGTTCAAAACGGAAAGCGTATTCTAAAGACTCAACCCAGTAGCCGTATGTGTGTGATGTTTGATCAAAAGTCGCACAAACAGCTACAGCCTTTAAGCATGCTGATTGAAGATAACGCTGCCCAAGATAACAATGTTGCGAAGTGCGGGTTTCAATTAATCTTTCTAATGACCGACTCTTGTTTGCGCACGGAAGGCTAAACTGCTAGGGTCAACGGCAATCCATCTTACTATATATCGCCACAGCAAACATCTTACTAATGGAGTGCTCGCTCAAATTGTTCTCTTCAAAAGCATGAAAACCCCGCGTCATTCCGGTCAATTACAACAACGGCTGGTGGAGTGCCTTCAGTGTTACCACTAGGGTTGTTTCAGCAGATCTTTTAAATGGATCAAGAGTGAGTCCTCTTTCAACCAAGTTGTGGTCTTGATTTTGTGGTCCTGATTTGGCTCTTTGCAGTCCGCTGGACTCTGTAAGCAATGAATAACTAACTAACTTTGCAGTTTGTTGGACCCTATAACCAATGACTAACTATCCTTCCTCAAGACATTCGAGTATATCTGCTGCACTGGCAAATTATTACAACTTAATCTGAATTTTATAAAGCTTCCCCGCATATTTAGTTAGTTACTCATTGCTTACAGGGTCCAGCGGACGGCAGCCGAATCAGGACCACAAAATCAGGACCACAACTTGGCTGAAAGAGGACTCATCCATATAAAAGATCTGCTAAAACAACCCTGATGGTAACACTGAAGGCATTCCACCAGCTGGTCACTTTACTTTAAAGGCATCCCACGCAGGGGACGTTGAGGCTATACTCTAATTTATCGAACCCCTGTTTTCAAAAACAAAACATAAACATCATTATAAAATGTCAACAAATCACATACATATAAAATGCCTACATAAATAATATCATAGGAAGCCCTAGTGACCATTTGGCAGAAAAACGTCCAATATTCCCAAGCTGACCCAACAGACCTCATACACAGATAAGGAGTTTTGAAAGTTTTCAAGAAAAAAGGTAGTAGATTGGTTTAGAGAAGAAGACAGTATAGTAGATGATAGAACAGAGTAGGATTGAGAAAGAACTAAGGAGAAAGACAGCCAAAGTGGCCAATTTAAAGCACTAAATTTCCAGAAAGTGGGGTTACTATTTACATGTATACAGAATTCCCCGGCACCTCCACGGGGGTAAAACATGTAAGGTATTTTTAAAAACAAAAATCATGTTTAAACATCTTAAATATATATGCACATAACTCATTATTAAACACATCATACTGCGAAACTGAACAAACTGATCCTTCAATTTTTGTTTAATTAAACATTTAAACTGATCTACTGAAAAAGAAAAGAAAGCACAACGAACCTCTAATAATATATAGCCAAATGTGAGACATACCAAGATCGTTTAGGGTTGAACGCACCGTTTTCAGCTTTGATAATATGTACTGAGTATTATTATACAGAACCTGGAGTTGAAATAACACAAACACTGGGATTTTACATGAGTTTCGAACGAAAACATAATTACAGAGTTTGTACCAAAAACTAAGCAATCTACATTTTGCCTATAATGATGACACAGGGAATTTAACGACTTCTCTGAAAATCATTCAAGAAAGTGTGCTAGGTTTCACATTTAACAACAGCTTAAGAAATTTAAGATGCAATTTGTCACACAGTTATATTTTCCAACCCCCAAACTTCACTGCCGTACAGAATTACGGACACTACACATTTGTTAAACACGTCTATTTGTAAATCGATAGGCAGTTCCTTTGTTCACCAGGATGGAAGTGATAAGTGGGTTACTGATGGACAACTTAGCAAGATCGGCACGAGAGACAACATATATGACTGTAGTCATAGGAGCTTGAATGTCAGGACCCTAACTGCGGAAGGAATTTTAGAACTGGCTCACGAGCTGGAGCACTATCGATGGAACATTTTAGGTATCGGCGAACTGCGCTGGAAAGGCCTTGGTGAAACAATGACCGACAAAGGCCACAAGCTTTATTTCAGCGGAAGAAAAGATATTTTAGCCACTCTTCATGAGTTGCCGCCAAGTCTCCAGTAGACTCATTACCATCCGTCTGAGAGCAGCCCTTTCAACATCACCATCATCCAGGCCTATGCCCCAACATCAGACTATGACGACAGCGAAGTCGGGGATTTCTATGGACATCTGCAGGCTGTCATTGACCAAGTGCCGAGGAAGGACGATAGTCATTCTGCAAAGCGAAAGAAATGCCAAGGTTGGCCAAGATGCGTACAACAACTGGGGAGATACATGCGGACCACGCTGCAACAACAAGACAAATGACGGAGGTCTGAGACTCTTGGAGTTTGCCAGATACAACATTCTGATACTGGCACACACGCTTGATCCCCACAAACAATCCAGACGATGGACCTAGCACAGTCCCAGCGGGGAGCATCACAATCAGAGTGACTACATCATTGCCAAGAAACGTTTCAGATTAAGCGTCAACATTGGCAGGACACGCACTTTTCCAGGAGCATACATCGGAGGTGACCACGATCTCGTGATGATTTTTTTTCCAGCTCCACTTGAAGAGAGCAAACACAGCAAAGTGCACAAGACTGAAGTTCGATCTGGACAAACTGCAAGAAGGTTGCAGAAATATTCCAAGCCACAGTTGGAAGGAAATTTGCACCAAAGATCATTTTGTGAGCTGGTGAAGAAGATGTCAACACCATGACCACCACCTTCAGCTCAGCTGTGACAGATGCCGCCACTGAGATCCTTGGCAAGCACCGCCGAAAGAAGAAACCGTGGATCACAACTGACCTTTTGGACCTCAGTGACAAACGAAGAAAGATGAAAAAGAAAAATAACACCTCACAGGGAGCTGATGTCTACCAAAAAATCAACAATGACATCCGAAAAGGCACAAACACAACAAAGGAGAACTGGACAGAAGATCAATGCCAGGAAATAGAGAACAGTCTAGACAAGTTAGTTAGTTAGTTAGTTAGATGTTCTTTGCTTACAGGATCCAGCGGACTGCAAAGTGCCGAATCAGGACCACAAAATCAAGGCCACAACTTCGCTGAAAGAGGACTCACCCCTGATCGGCATTAAAGATGTGCCGAAACAACCCTAGTGGTAACACTGAAGGAACTCCACAGCCGGTCATTTTACAATAAAGACATCCCATGCAGGGGACGCCGAAGCTATAGACCTACTCTAATTTATCGAACTCCCGTTTACAAAAACAAAATAGAATACAAACATCATTATAAAATACCAACAAAAAACATATATAAAATGCCTTCATTGCCAAATAATAACATCATAGGAAGCCCCAGTGACCATTTGGCTGAAAGCGTCCAATATTCCCAAGCTGATCCAACAGACCTCAATGAGGAGTTTTGTCCCGGAAGAATTTTCAAGAAAAAAGGTAGGTGACTGGTCTAGCGAAGAAGAAGATAGTATAGTAGATTGATAGAACAGCGTATGAATGAGAAAGAACAAAGGAGAAAGACGGCGACAGTGGGAACGTAAAGCACTAAATTTCCAGAAAGTGGGGATACTATTTTTACTGAAACCCCCGGCACCCCCACGAGGGGAGTCTAAACTAGAACAACAGAAAGAAGGCCACTAAACTGTGAAGAGGCTGACAAGGGTGAAATAGCCCAAGGTCTCCACGATCCAAAACAAGCCTGGCATGTGCCTTACAGAAGAACAAGATGTCTTGGATAAATGGACGGAGTACTGCTCGAACCTTTACAACCACACACCAAACGGAGACCCATCAGTTCTAGCATGTCCCAAGAACAGAGAAGAAGAAGAAACCCTCCAAATTCTCCGAGAAGTTGAGGCAGCAGTTCAGACGCTGAAGAAGGGGAAGTCAGCTGGAGTAGACGACATACCCGCAGAATGACTTCAAGAAGGAGGAGAAGCGATGATTGATGCCCTCACCATTATCTGTAACAAGATATGGCAGTGTGGGGAGTGACCTACACCATGGGTCCAGTCGCTTGTTATTACTCTTCCCAAAAATGGTAACCTTCGGGAGTGTGAAAACTACTGCACCATCAGCCTCATCAGCCATCCCAGCAAAGTCCTCTCGAAGATAATTCTCAACAGGTTGAAACCCCAAGCTGAACAAATTATAAGTGAAGAACAAGCAGGATTCAGTGCAGGGCGAAGTACCACTGAGCAGATTTTTAGCCTCAGAATAATCTGCGAGAAATACTTACAGCACCAACATCTATAAAATGCGTTTGTATACTTCAAGACAGCGTTTGGCCGAGTCTTGCATGCAGCTCTGTGGGCAACCATGAGAGTGTACAACATCAGCCCTAAAATTATTGAAGTCATCAAAAGCTTATATGACAAGGCTACCAGTGCAATCATCCACAACAGCGCCATCGGGAACTGGTTCAGAACAACAATCGGCGTGCGTTAAGGATGCCTACTCTCTCCAACACTCTTCAACATCTTCATGGAGCTCATCATGTCATATTCCCTTGCAGATCACGAAAGCACATTCGGCATAGAGGGTAGAACAATCTCCAACCTCCGTTTTGCTGATGACATTGATGGATTGGCTGGAGAGGAACAAGAACTTGAACAGCTGGTACAGAGGCTTGACACCACCTCCACATTCTATGGAATGGAAATAAGTGCAGAGAAGACCAAAATGATGACCAAACCAAAAGTAAATGTCTTTTAAAAGAGTTAAAACCTTTCCACGTATACCAGAACTTAAGAGTTTTTCCCATAACAATTTTTTTTGTGAATACTGTCAAAAGCCTCTCTATTATCTACAAAAGTACAGTATTTTCTTTCTACACTGAAGGTAAAATATGAATTATAGAATGAAGAATAAAGACAGGGTCAAACGCGTTCTTGTATACTTTAACCACCCCATGATTGGATATACTTGAGATTAAAAAAGTTGTCCTCCCATCATTCACTACCTCCCCTTACCCCCTCCCCGAAAATATCTTGCCCCCGCTCACCCCTCACCCTCAAACATCTTCCTACGCGGCTGTTTATTATAATGTACATCATTACTGTTTCAAATTGTTATACCTGCTCGTATTTTGGATCACTTTTAAATTCCACTCCCCTCCATCCCCAACCCTCTGCACGTGCAATGAACATGTCTACCGATGTGGATGAACGCACTTTGCGCAACAGCATCAATGTGACTGACAGCCTATCTAAACTCGGACTGGGTGAAACAACAGAGCTTTTCTCCAGCCCATAAGTTTGTTAAAGTCACATAGTTTAAACATCTACCCCGAGTTGTCTAAAATAAAAGCGCCACGAAACGTTTGCAATTGCTCCGCACGAACTATTTTTGCTTCTGGGCAACCTTTTGCCATAAGCGAGCGGTTTTAAAATGACGCAGCACTTGTTGACTAAACAACAGCCACCCAAAGTGAAGTTGGCTGAAAGTGAAAGTAGCTGTCACTGACGACACAACAATACTATCAAACATAAATACTAATTCATACCGATTGCACATAAACATAATTATTCCGTCAAATAACAAGTATACAACTTTTACCACACTGTAAACAGTAAGACTGCTGCGCTCCCTTGTCATCTCCATCTTCCTATATGCTTGCAAAACATGGACCCTCACAGCAGATCTACAACGAAGAATACAAAGCATGGAGATGAGGTGCTACAGAAGACTTCTGGGCATTTCCTATACCCAACAAATCACCAATGATGAAGTCCAACAGACCATCACACAAGCCATTGGACAACACGATGACCTGCTCACAGTGGTGAAGAAACGGAAACTCCGATGGTATGGCCACGTCACCAGATCATCAGGCCTTGCAAAGACCATTCTGCAAGGCACGGTGCAAGGAGGTAGAAGAAGAGGGAGACCGAAAAAGAGATGGGAGGACAACATTCGAGAATGGACTGGTGTGACACTGAGCGAAGCCATCAGGGCTGCTGAGGACAGAAAAAGATGGAGTATGCTGGTTAAACGATCATCTGTGTTGCCCCTACGACCTCCGAGTTACGGGACAGGATAGGGATAGGAATAGGAAATGACAAAAAGTCTTCCCTTGCTATTTCACCATTGAACATATCGCCATTCACAAATCGAAAGCCCACCACTCTGGCCGCCATCTTTTTCTCTTCACAAACAACCTTTCTAGAATGCTGCGCAGGCATGGGGTTGCCCAGATTTTCCGGCAAAATAGTTACGTAGTGCTCTGGCTAGGTAACTCGAGGCCGTAGTCAAAGTTGATGCACATTTAGTGGCTCCTCGCTAGCAAAGCGGTACGTAGTAGATCTTCGATAGCGGTAGCAGCCCCAGGGCCGGACCTGGGAAAAGTCGAAGGGGGGTTACGGATTCAGCGAAGGCGCGTAGCGCCGAGCCTTCTAGGGGGGTCCGGGGGCATGCCCCCCCGGGAATTTTTTTTTTCAAGGATGCAAAATGGTGCAATCTGGTGCAATCTGAACCTTGAAAAAGCCATTTGTGATGGTCTGGGACTTTAAGCTTTTTTAACAATTGAACTGACAAACTCTGGGGTACAAAAAATTTCCTCTGCCCCTCCCTTAAAACACACACACACACACACACACACACACACACACACACACACACACACACACACACACACACACACACACACATACACCCACACCTACACACACCCACACACAAAGGTGTATTCCTGTCATTGTGGGTTCCTTGTTCGCACATGATAAAATGGGAACTCAACTTTGCAAAAGGGTTAGAAATTCCAAAATTGCCATGAAAAGAGACAAACCATAGAGGAATCCTCTCAGCAATTCTGAAGTTGATACACAATACCACACGCCAGTAATACACACACACACACACACACACACACACACACACACACAAACATTTATTTCTCAGCAGAGATTTTGTGTATACTATTATTATTCACTACTTTTTGTTGATCGTTAACGGTATAAAGCTTTACCTTTTAGTTTATGAACATCACTGCCCTGCTTTCACTTTCAGTCTTGCTGCACTAGGTTCCTCAGCATTAGTACCATTTGTGAATTGTATCTTCTGGCAAAACAGTTCACTGCCTCTTTGAAGACAATATCAACATCCCTATGCACTTCCAGTACAGCAAGTCCATTGAGTCTCTGTTGCCCCATTGTAGAGCGCAGGTAGTTTTTCATTTTGCGCAACTGACTGTTTGAACGCTCACACTCGGCAGTAGTGACAGGCAGGATGTAAAGGTTCTTTAGCATGATGAACAGGTTGGGATAAAAATCCCTGTCACAATGTTTCAGTGCTTCTAATGCCGTGGATGGGATGATAGCTGTCGCATTCTCAGCAGCACTTCGCCATTTGCAAACCCACCGTCAGTATTCTGCATCAAGGGTAGCGTTGTCTGGTAGGTCAGACTCCCACAACATTGCCAGTGTCTTCACCCCTTCTGGAACCTGCATGAAACCATCCTGGTTGTCTATTAAAGTGCTTGGCACCAGACAGAGACCATCAACTGCTAGACCAGAATTTTTGAACCTCGAGTCCAGTTCGGTTGACAGGTGTTCCAAAAAAGGAATGGCAATGCTAATCTTGAAATATTCTTCTGGAGAGGCCGCAGGTTGGTTGTCACTGAGAGTCTGTCGGGATGCTTGACGAGGAACAAAAACATCAGTTGTCAAAGCATTTGACATTTTGCTGACTTCACCAAACCAGGCAACGAACGCTGTGTTCTCAATTATCAACTTAGCATCTTAATTAATATTTCTAAAAAGTCGTTTTGGGGGGATTATGGCAGTATCAAGGTGAAGGTGCTGGAAGAGGCTTGCGGCCAGAACAAGAAAATATGGCTGCATTTACTAATTTAGGCTTAGGGGTTGGGTTACTTGGTCGTTTCAACGGGAAAACGCTTTGGACGTTTCAACGGATCCCTTAAAATGGATTTCCGTTGAATTGTCTATAACTAACTCTTTGTACCTTGGACCAAAGGTGACTTAAAACTAGCCTATCTTATCCTGTCCCGTAACTCGGAGGTCGTAGTGGCACCACAGATGATCAAACCAGTCCATTCCCGAATGTTGTCCTCCCACCTCTTTTTCGGTCTCCCCCTTCTTCTACCTCCTTGCACTGTGCCTTGCAGAATGGTCTTTGCAAGGCTTGATGATCTGGTGATGTGGCCATACCATCGGAGTTTCCGTTTCTTCACCACTGTGAGCAGGTCATCGTGTTGTCCAATGGCTTGTGTGATGGTCTGTCGGACTTCGTCATTGGTGATGTGTTGGGTATAGGAAATGCCCAGAAGTCTTCTGTAGCACCTCATCTCCATGCTTTGTATTCTTCATTGCAGATCTGCTGTGAGGGTCCATGCTTTGCAAGCATATAGGAAGATGGAGATGACAAGGGGGCGCAGCAGTCATACTTTGGAATGTAGACTGATGTTCCTGTCTTTCCAAATGGGCTTCAACCTAGTCAGGGCAGCAGTTGTTTGTGTGATCCTGGAGAGGACTTCCTGTGGGGACCCATTGTCTGATACAATGGCTCCTAAATATTTGAAGCTATGCATTGTGTTGAGGGATTGGCCTTGGACTTTGATGTCCGTGTTGATGCCATTGGTGTTGTTGGTCATCATTTTGGTCTTCTCTGCACTTATTTCCATTCCATAAGCTCTGGAGGTGGTGTCAAGCCTCTGTTCCAACTATTCAAGTTCTTGTTCCTCTCCAGCCAATCCATCAATGTCATCAGCAAAACGAAGATTGGAGATTGCTCTACCCCCTATGCTGACTGTTCCTTCGTGATCTGCAAGGGCATCTGACATGGGGCGCTCTAGGTAGATGTTGAAGAGTGTTGGAGAGAGTAGGCATCCTTGACGCACACCGATTGTTGTTCTGAGCCAGTTCCCGATGACGCTGTTATGGAGGACTGCACTGGTAGCTTTATCATACAGGCTTTTGATGACTTCAATAATTTTAGGGCTGATGTTGTACACTTTCATCGTTGCCCATAGAGCTGCATATCAGACTCGGTCAAACGCCTTCTCGAAGTCTATGAACACATGATATAGATGTTGTTGGTGCTGTAGGTATTTCTCACAGATTATTCTGAAAACTGCAATGTTTTGAAAACAATTTTTTTTAAAATTGAAACTCTTTGCATTAAACAAAATTTCAATTCCTTCTTTTTTTTTTCTTTTTTCTTTTTTTAAATTTGGAGGGGGGGTTCCGGAACCCAGGTAACCCCCCCCCCTGGGTCCGGCCCTGAACCCTATATAATATATACTATACAATAAAACAAGTCAATGCCTTCATTTTAGAAACTGTACTGTATATATATAATACACGTTGAAGATATAATGGAATGCATAAGAAAGTGTCATATCTTTTTTCAGTATAAAGTCTCATCAGAATAGCTCTCTAAGACAAAATAAACGCAGCAGGGTTTAGTAAGGCGCCTAGAGGCTTTCAGATGTCGGCTTGAAATACAAATAATATACCATAAGGCCTAACAATCACACTCTGGGTTATGTTTGTTCTAACGAACGGTAAGTTGTGTAGGCCTACGTCATCATCATCTTCGTCAACCACGCCATCATCACTATTCTACCCGAACCTTTCCGTCATCATCGTCGTCGTCCCCAATATGGTATCCGCGTTTCATCGTCATCGTGTCGTCATTACTATCATCATCATCATCATCATCATCATCATCATCATCATCATCATCATCATCATCATCATCATCATCATCATCATCTCACCCTCTTCTTCTTGTATCAAATTTTCATTGGTTGGATTTGTTTCATTTGGATGCTGCTATGCTAGTTATTCATTGTTTACAGGGTCCAGCGGACTGCAAAGAGCTGAATCAGGACCAAAAAATCAGGACCATAACTTGGTTGAAAGAGGACTCACCCCTGATCCGTATAAAACATATATTTTACTTACGACGTAAAGCCCCGCAATCCGATCCCTATATAAAAGGTCTGCTGAAACAATCCTAGTGGTAACACTGAAGGCACTCCACCAGCTGGTCACTTTACAATAAAAGCATCCCACGGTACGCAGGGGACACCGAGGCTATACTCTAATTTATCGAACCCCAGTTTACAAAAACAAATAGAATACAAACATCATTATAAAATATCAACAAAAACACATACATATAAAATGCCTACATTGCTAATAATAATATCATAGGAAGCCTTATAGTGACCATTTGGCAGAAAAACGTCCAATATTCCTAAGCTGGCCCAACAGACCTCACACACAAATGAGGAGTTTGGGAAGAGTTTTCAAGAAAAAAGGTAGGTGACTGGTCTAGCAAAGAAGAAAATAGTATAGTAGATTGATAGAACAAAGTAGGAATGAGAAAAAACAAAGGAGAAAGACGACAGTGGGAATTTAAAGGACTAAATTTCCTGAAAGTGGGGATACTATTTCATATTCATATTCAGGCACAGTGCAAGGAGTTAGAAGAAGAGGGAGACCGAAAAAGAGGTGGGAGGACAACATTCGAGAATGGACTGGTTTGACACTGAGCGAAACAATCAGGGTTGCTGAGGACAGGGAAAGATGGAGTACGCTGGTTAAACGATCATCTGTGGTGCCCCTACGACCTCCGAGTTATTGATTGATTGATTGATTGTTGCTTTAGGTCCAGCGGACTCTTCCGAGCCAAATCAGGACCGGGTAACCCCCGATCCGCATAAAAGATCTGCTGAAACAACCCTAGTGGGAAAATTGAATGCCCTCCACCGGCCAGTCACTTTACAATAAAGACATCCCACGCAGGGGACGGCTGAGGCTTTACCCCAACTACTCGAACCCCCAGTTACAAAAACAAAATAAAATACAAACATCATTATAAATTATCAACAAAACACATACATATAAAATGCCTACATTGCTAAATAATAACATCATAGGAAGCCCTAGTGACCACCCGGCAGAAAGCGTCCAACATTCCCAAGCTGATCCAACAGACCTCATACACAAACAAGGAGTCTTGTCCAGGAAGAGTTTTCAAGAAAAAAGGTAGGTCATTGATCTAGCGAAGAAGAGCAAATGAGGAAGACAGCGACAGTGGGAATTTAAAGCACTAAATTTCCAGAAAGTGGGGATACTATTTATACTGAAACCCCCCGACACTCCAACGGGGGGAACTGTTGCCGCAGTGAATCGGTCTTGCCTATAAAGGAAAGACAGGTTTTCAACTGGGGCTTTCACTTTTCCCTTTATAGGTTAGAACAATCTACAGTGGCAAGATTGCTCATGACCCCAAGGGGTACCTCCGAGTTATGGGATAGGATAGGATAGGATGGGGGATACGATTTATACAGAAACCTCCGGCACCCCCACGGAAGTGAAGAGGAAGAGAGAGCTAAAGATAGACAGACAGACAAGAGAGACAGACAGAAAAAGAGACAATCAGAGAGAGAACTAAATAGAGAGGGAGATCAAAGAAGATTACAAGATTATTTAGAAGGAGGGGAGAGAGCGCAAGAGAGAGAGAGAGAGAGAGAGAGAGAGAGAGAGAGAGAGAGAGAGAGAGAGAGAGAGAGAGAGAGTGAATTAGAGACAGTGAGTTAGAGAGAGAGAAATATAGAGAGTGGGGAGAAAGGGAGAGAAAGAAAGAGAGAGAGTGAGAGAGAGAGAGAGAGAGAGAGAGAGAGAGAGAGAGAGAGGGAGAGAGAGAGAGAGAAACTTTTTGTTTGAAACTTTTTTTTATTAGGGATAAAGATTTTAGACTAATAAGAAGTCTAATCTTCCAATCTGTCCCTTAACAAATTAACATAATAAATAACCTTTAACATTAACTTGGAAATCATAGAAATCACAAACACATGCACTCACACACATGCACACACAATCACACCAACATCTTCATCATTTATCTTTAAACAATTTTAGGCAACCACCCCCATTCCTATCCCCCACTCTCATAATAATAAAAAAAATAAAAATAATCATAACAACAATGATAATAACAATAATAATAATTATTACTATCATCATCACTACTATTACCATTATTATTTTTCCCATTATTATTTGTTTCCCCATTATTACCACTACTACCACCATCATCACCATTATCATAACTACCACCATTATCATTATTATTACTATTACTAACACCACCACCATTATCATCACTGTTATTATTATAACAAGAATATCATAGTAATAACAACAATAATAATAATAATAATAATAATAATAATAATAATAATAATAATAATAATAATAATAATAATAATAATAATAAATGAATAAAAAAATACATAATAAGTAATAAAAATAATGTCATGAAAAACTGTGTTATCATATAAAAATATATCATTTTTATAATTAACCTTGCAGATGTTTGCATAGGTTATTTTTGAAAGAAAATATTGTGTCACAATGTTTACACTCCAGAGGAAGAGAGTTCCATACAGCAGCTCCAGTAAATGATAGACTATTTTTGTATAAATCAATGCGAGGGAGGGGTAGTTTATGATTATAAAGTCTATGCCCAACAACTGGCTTAGTTAAAAAAATATATCAAGATATGCAGAAACAAGAGAGAGAGAGAGAGAGAGAGAGAGAGAGAGAGAGAGAGAGAGAGAGAGAGAGAGAGAGAGAGAGAGAGAGAGAGAGAGAGCATAGAAAAAGACAAGCAAAGGTCAAATCAAAAGAGATGGGAACATAGTTACCACGAACAATATAATAACATTGCTTACAGCTTCTTAGATAACTGTACAACAATACACTGTAGTTTTAATTAAATGTGTTTAAACATTTATTTATTTTATTTAACATCTATTTTTGTATTTATAAAAAAATTATGAAATCTAATATAGCGCTTTTCCAGCACAAGAGCTGCTCAAGGCACTAGTTAATACAGAATCTAACTCAAGCCACCCGAGGTGCCCCACCTGAAACCTGTAGGCGCATAGTCTGACGCCAAGACGATTAAGCACAATCCTGGGTGACCTGGTGAGAGGGAACCTAGTGAGGGCTCGGTTTTATGTGTGTAGCCGTCTAGGACATGAGCATCAGGATCTTTAAAGTCCATGCGATAGAATGTGTGCGTGCTCAGACTAGACCTTGGTTTATACTCTGATGACACATGTGATAATATTAGACAACATATTAAACTGTAAACAAATTAACACTACATAAAAATTAAGATAATGAAAATAAAATATTGATGAAAATGAACCAAAGTAACTACAACAGTATAATTATCTCACACAAACCCATATAGTTACTGTTTATTTACGATACATGAGGAGGAAAAAAGCAAGATGGCAACCATACATGCTTGTTCAAATCATCACAGAAAATGTACATGAAAAAAATTGGCATGAAAAAAATAATACAAATAAATTAATAATAATACAAATAATTTTAAAAAAAAATTTATATAGCGGTTTTTCTCATAAAAACACACAACAAAAATAAAAAACTAGGATAAAAAATGAAATTAAAAAAAAGTGAAATGTCAAAGAGAAAAATATGAAAAACCAAAATATATATGATTATACAAGTTGTGAGTTGGTAGAGACCATGCGGAACAATACAATACAATACAATACAATACAGTGGTTATGTTTTAAAACAGCAACCAAAAAAATACAATTAACGTGTGTGAAGAAGATGACATATGATGTCCATTTGTAAATTGTAGTACACTGCCTTGAGTACATGTCTGGGTCACAAAGCACGCTATATAAAATAAAATAAAGTTTTGATAACAAACAAATACAAACCATTCATAAGATTTATAAATGACATTACGTTTGTATGAAGACTATGGGGAGGCAAGAAGTGTAAGAGAAAGTGATAAGGGAGAGCATTTGGTTAAAACTCATAAACAAGCCAAATATCCTCTCCTTTAATAAACTTGCAAATTATTCTTTTAAACATTTTTTAAAAACTTATTTTAAAAATCACAGCAGGCTTGATTATAGATTATGTAGTCTGGTCCATGTGAATGTCTGTATTTTACATTATAAAACAAAATGTAAAGGTAAATTCAATAAACACTTACATTCACACAAACAACTAATCTATAAACAAAATTTTCTTTTTTTTGCTGCTGTTGTTCGAACATGTCAGGCGTGTGTACTTTAAAAGTGTAATATGCATCTTTATAAATGTTAGTATGAGATAATACTTATATATATATGTCATGTCTAAATTTCAGATGGATCGGACTCGTAGTTTTATTTTGACCGCGTGTGGAAGCGGGCGTGTCCGTGGATTTTAGAAAAATGGAAAAAGAGCAATATCGGTTGGTGATTCGATTCTTGGGCTACGAACTGCTGCCGCATCCACCGTATTCTCCAGATTTGGCCCTGTGTGACTTCTTTTTGTTTCCAAACTTGAAAAAGTCACTCGCCGGGCAGAAATTTGAGTCGCATGAGGTCATTGCTGCCACGGAGGCCTACTTTGCAGACCTCAAGAAAACATATTTTTCAGACGGGTTAGAGAAGTAGGAGCATCGCTGTGTCAAGTGTATCAAACTAGAAGGAAACTATATTGAAAAATAAATTGCCACTTTTTCAAAATGTTTGTTTTTCTTTTGTAGGCCAAGTACTTATCAGACCATCATATATATATATATATATATATATATATATATATATATATATATATATATATATATATATATATATATATATATATAAATGCACTTAGAAAACCCCAAATATATTTTTTCTTTAATATGTAAATGTTTGATGCACATTATTTTTGGCCCACACCTTGATCGTTTTTAACACTTTTAGTTGTTTGCAAGCATTTTGTACCAGTGAAGTATTATGGTTGGCTAAACAATATATGTGACATGACATACAAATGTGTTGATCAAAAACAAGAACAGGCGCAACAACTTAAACTTTTATTGTTCTCGATAGGTCTTGATTCAAACACGTTCCTTTCATGTTTTCAACAAAGTAGACTAGGTGGACAAAATAAAGACAAATATAACATAAACACAAACAAATAAACATACGAAAACCAGATGTGTTGTTAAAATCAGGTAATAAAATCACAACTAGCTGCTCCTTTGCATTTTAGGCTGCATGAGACTCATCAATGCAATCATGCTGACTGCGTTAACAGAAGAATGAAATATAATACACACACGTTTCCAAGCGCCCACAAGACAAAGAACACATACAAATACCAATTTCACCAACATTTGTAAGCAGATTATCCTATCCTATCCTCGAAAGTCGTTGGGGCACCACAGATGATTGTTTAACCAGCGTATTCCATCTTTCTCTGTCCTTGAGCAATCCTCATGGCTTCGCTCAGTGTCAAGCCAGTCCATTCTCGAAAGTTGTCCTCCCACCTCTTTTTCTGTCTCCCTCTTCTTCTGCCTCCTTGCACTGTGCCTCGCAGGATGGTCTTTGCAAGGCCTGATGCTCTAGTGATGTAGTCATACCTTCAGATTATAAGTAGGCAAAAATATACAGGAAAAGTTATAAAGTAAAAGTTACATAACATATACAAACTTGTGTACATTAGATGACAATTTAGTAGGTACAAGAAACAGAAGAGAAAATATATTGGAAAAGGTACAGCAAACATGCAAACTTTTCAAGTTTTCGACCTTATACATACAATTAGTATTAAAAAAAAAAAAGAAAAGAAAAAAAAGACCAGACAACAATTCAAGTAGGGGAAAAAAGGGAAAGTTACAAAATGTTCATTACCTGGAAGAAAAGACTAGACAACAGTGTATCAAAAACTAGTTACGTAAAACTACTAGATGTTACATAAAACTACTGGATGTTACATAAAACTACTGGATGTTACATAAAACTACTGGATGTTACATAAAACTACTGGATGTTACATAAAGCATAGAAATTGTTGTACAACACAGAGAATGCAAATGACAAGATGACAATTTTATTAGGGAATGAAAAATACAGGGAAAAGTTTGATAAAGAATGCACACTGTTGTACACTAAACAGAACCAAAAGCCCTACGACAATTTAGCTAGCAAAACATAAGTGGGTGGGCTTAGGGAATGAAGGAAAAGTAAATACATAACAACAAATATAACTTTTAAAAAACATTGTTTTATTATTACAAAAACATTTCATTGTTATTCTTTTTGTTTTGCATGGTCGGAAGTATCAGTAACGTTTCCAAGGTTAAAATTGTGGACGAAAGAAAATGTCCTATGTCTTGTACAGGGAATGAAGGAATGGTAAATATATTTAACATACAAATTGTTGACCATTACACTGAACAAAATGCCAGATTAAAACTTTGTTAGTAATCTTTAAAAAATGAAAAAAACACAACCATATCCCCCCAAACTTGTTATTTAATAAACATGGTACAAAAGTACTAATCGTACTACAATCAATCATAATGAATATGGAACAAAAGTACTAATGGTACTGCAATCAATCATAATGAAGTAGGAAAGAGGTTAGGAAAAAGGCATGGGATAGGCACATAGTTAAAATAAAATAATCAAAACATTACCAACAAATATTTACCCCATATCTGCACCAATATTAAATAAACAAAACTTCTGTGCACCAATAACAATCAAGAGCACCAAGACAGCGCCTAAAAGACTATCACAAACAGTTTTAAAAAAATGTAAACAAAATAAAAATCATGAGAGATTTTTTTTCATTTCTAAATTGTAAAAAATTATGGCACGCACCTTTATTCATTTCCAAAAATGTGAAAAACAAAACTTTCACCATTTTCTATTGAAATTGTGGCTCAGATTTAACTTCCAAAAATGTGAAAATATCCACACAGGGTTTTCATTTCCAAAATTTAAAGCAAAATAAAACTTCCCCTTGCCTAAATGATAAAAATGAACGCTTTGTACTTTTTTTGTGGTACAAACTGTGAATAAGAGTAAGCACGCACGCACACAAACCATCTGCACACACACACAATGCAGCATACACACACATACCAGACAATACTCACAACGCAACACACACCCAGAGATTTCTTCACCAGGCTACACAACAGGGTGTTAGAACAAAATAATCTGTTATTAAATGATAAACATAATCATTTCAAAACAACCCCGACTGCAAAAATGGAGAGACAACCTGCACTATTCCACACAAGTAAAGATGAATTGCTTCACTTTCATTTTAAAGCTAATACAAGTGAGATTGTAAGATTGGAGAAGCAGACGTCTTCACAATAAGGGTAAACATTGAGCTGCCCAAAGGTGCTCCCTTTCCCGAACGTCTCTTTCCAATTTCCGCCTCACCCCAACCCCGCAGATTGCCATTAAAATATCATTAAAATTGTAAATAGAGATAAAATGGAAAATGTGCAATTGTTTTAACGAGACATGATTCATAGGATTCACATATCGGCACTATCAGGACAGACTATTTGCATACTGAATATTCAATCTCTAGAATTTCCCGATAAAAATTGAAAATAAAGTGTCAAAAATCAAATCAACATCAGCATTACACCCTAAAAAAAAAGAAGGAGAACAAGAAGATAGAAAGAAATCACTGGGCATTGTGTGAAATGCAACACAAGGTTACTTAGGTTGTAAAATAAATGTCAACTGTTTGGTATAGACAAAGTAAACTGCTATGCATCCTAAATTATTATATGGCACAGCTGGTTTGGCATTGTCCACAAGAAAATACAAGTTTTGTATATTAAAATCAGATCACAAAACTGCTATGGAGAAGAAAAAAAAAGAATCCCCTGCAGTTGTAAAAAAAAAAAACAACAGAAGAAACTGTTGGCATTACTGCTTTATAATAAAATAGTTAGCAAACAACCAATGTCTTTTACATTTGAAACATGCATCACAAAACCACTGCATACATTTTTCAAAATATAAATTTTGTTAGAGATGATAGAAGAAAGACGACGTTGAAATCGTTGTGGGTTGTTTCAAAGTGTGTAGGCAGCTATCATGCTCCCCAGCGAGGTGAGCGGAATTGTATGTTGGTAAGTGACAAATGTTAAAATCCAATCAAAGTGACTAAAGAAGGCATGGTGGAAAGTATTTGTTTGCTGGGTGACCAGTGTAGTATGGCAGTGGACACCATTACTTCTTCTTGCTGTAGTGGTTGTCCAAAGCAACCCTCAGCACAGCCAATGCAAACTCCACATCCGCCTTGGAAATGCACATTGGTGGCTTGATGCGGAATGTCTGTTGCAACAAAGAGAACAATGGGTTACTTTTCCAAAGCAGCATCAAGAACACGCAACAAGCCTATTTTAGTAACACAGACACCAGTTAATACACCATTACAAACATTTCACACACACACACACACGCATATTTGCAATACATCACAACTGGGTTTATTTAAGAATGTAGGAATCGGAAAGTGATTTTTTGACGGAAAAGGGTTAGGGCAAGGGCTAGGGATAGATCAACAACTAACCCTTACCCGAACCCTTGTCTAAAAAGTTGACCTAGTTCGTCTCCTATAGGCGACGAAATAGGTCGAATTTTCTTCAAAATTTCTCAGAAAATTGACTGTATTTTCTCCGTCCCGGATAGAGCACTCCTGTGTACTTAAAACACTCTCATGCACTTGGAAAAAAGTGGGGTCCTGGAAAAAAGTGGGTTCCAAGCAAATAAACCCATTTGTTACTAGAAAAGACAAGGTCTGAAACCGATTTGTGTGCGTTTTTTCACGTACACACACACACAAACAATGATTTCCGCATCCTAATTATCATGGTTCCCTGTTCACTGTGAATGAATGACACATTGAATTGTGTGACTACACTGGCCACTGGTCATACGGGAGATAGGGATAACTATAACCTTGTCAGAGAAGAGGGTAAAGATCTAGATCAACATCCAACCTCCAGAGCAATCATACTGCTAATATGGACAGTGAAAAAGGACGCTTCTGACTTGCCCACCCCAGCATTGGAAGTAGTGCCAGGCAAATGCTCTTACCACTGGGCCTCTTCACACTGTCAACAAGCAAATATGAAAAAATAGCTCACATTTCCATAGAGACCTCCCTTGCCGAAGAGAACACCCATGTCCTTGGTGTCTTCCCAGATAGCCACCATGTCTTCTGCTGGGAGAGGCTTTCGGCTCACCTGAAACAATACCACATTCATATCCATCACTCGAACCATAAGTCGGTGACAGGAGGATATAGACTATTAATCTGAACCTGATTTTATGTGTGTGTGAGCGTTTACACCCTAACCCAGACCAGGCCATACCAGTGCTGTAGCGCAGTTTGCAAGCTTATTTATTTAGTTCCAGTAGAGCATTTACTAGTTCTTACTCCAAGACTCAAAGACTGATATTTTATTTTATTTAAACCGAAAAATCATTGTGCACAAGGAGACAAAAAAGGGCAAACAACATACACATTGGGGTTGATCAGTAAGAAATGAAGCTAATGCAGCAATCTTTCAATACCCATTATTCAGTTTTTAGAGAGTAAGTCTAGACCGAAGGATATGAAAAAACTAGCTCCAACTGTATTTCCATTTCTGACCTTATCAGTGACCATCTCCACGCCGATCATTAGCCCCTTCCCACGCACGTCGCCCACAATTTCATATTCATCTCTCAACTTCAGCAGCTCAGTCAGGAAGAACGTCCCAACATCCGCGCTCCTCTGCTGCAACTTCTCATCATCTATCACCTGAGGAATAAACACATTTGCATTTATAGATGTTCACATTTACTTACCCAATTTCAATAAAGGATAGAAATGAAGACAAACATGTGTTAACTCTTTCCCTGCCAATCGACGATATATCGTCGATCTGAGCCGCCATGTTTGTGCCAATCGACGATATATCGTCGATTTCAGTATTCCGTTTCGTTCCGTTTTTTTGCGCAGTCCAATCCAAGTTTTATTTTAACCAAAGAGAGATAACTCTTTCTACTTTCGTTCTCGATCGACGCGCGTGTGGTTTCTTCAAACTGATTCGTTTTTAGAGTGTTTTTTGTGCATTTTACTAAGCATTGTGATGGGCACAATCGACAGTATGTCAAACTCTGCTAATAATCAATATAATTTCAAACTGTAAAGTGTATTTTGATCCTAAATAAATTTTCTTTCTGGTGTGTGAAGCTGATTCAGTGATTGGAATTATTCCTCCAGATTTTTTTTTATCACTGTGGTATGTAGAAATATTTTTATTTTATTTTATCATTTCAAAAAGATCAACATGCTTTCAAAACACATATTTCAATAACATAATCAAATTAACATTTTTTTTCTTATTCTTCACTCTTTTACCTTTAATTTGATATGAAATATGTCTATTTAACAACTATTATTGAAAGAACAGTAGCTTAAATGCCTAAGGTACTGAACTTTCTTTCCAGTGCCAGAGAAATGTCTGGCACAAACGTGGAAACATGCCTGGCAGGGAAAGAGTTAAAGGAAAAAGAGAACAAATTTCCTTCATCAATCATGTAAAAAATATAATGACAACTAAAAATGAGATAACTAACTAAATGTTTTCCAAATTCAAGATGCGGATAAAAATAATTAAGGAGAGAAAACTCTTGACAAAGTTCAAATATTTCTACCGTTTACGCTAACCTACAAATTAAAAAAAATCCTTGCAAAACTTTTTTTTTTTTAAAGAAAAAGGACAAAAAGCTTTTAAAATGTGTGTTTTTCACAAACAGACACAAGGCAGCATAATAATGCTTGATGGGCTGATAATGCCATTACTGTAAAGCAACATACACCTGACAATTCAAATGATTCCTTCACTGCTAACTTACATCCAAAACAGCAGAGCCAACAGCACATGCCAGAGGATTGCCACCAAAAGTGTTGAAGTGGAGAGCTTTGCCCATGACGGCAGCAATCTCCGGAGTTGTCACCACTGCACCCATGGGGAATCCATTGCCCATGCCTTTTGCCATAGTCACTGCGCAGACACGATAGCCATCAAACACTGTAAGCTTAGGTGGCCCGGTAAGAACAGGAGCCAAGAAAAAGGAGAGGTGGGGTGTGCCTGGGCTGGGGATAAGGTATGAAGTTATGAGAACTGTGCTTTGAACACATTTATTGCTAGAAACATGTGCTCCCTAAATTCCATTATTATTATCACTGTCATTATTATTACAAGGGGAAGAAAATCTGTATTTTACCCATATCAGGCACCACTCCAGAATATTCGAAGCCCCAGTAATGGCTGCCCAAACGACCAAAGCCTGTCTGAACCTGCACACACACAACGCAAACATCCACGAACTAGTATAATAACATTCCTTTATTACTTAAAACATCAAAGTTTGGCGCAGTGTTGACCCCAGGCTATTAAACACTGTATGTGGCTGGACCTAGATTCGGTTCCTGCAAATGGCAGAAGAGTGCTCCCCAAGGAGCTGATTTTCACCTCACTTTGAGTGCCGTTAATTTCTTGTAAGAGCTGGGGTGTTTCCTAGGTGAAAAAAAGAACAACTTTAATTTACTGTTCAATATTATACTGTATTGTAGATTGGCTTACCTCATCGGCAATGCAAACACCCCCTCTTGCTCGAACCAAGTCATAAGCTTTCTTCAGATATCCCTTTGGCAACTGCACTGATCCACCCACTCCCTGCACAACACCAACAATTCACTCATCAAAGATTACATTTTATTAATATTACATGTATTTGATAGTAGGATTTGCACAGACCATTTCAAAGATTATTTAATAATTAAAAAAATAATAATTAAAAAAACAACCATAGCAATTTTGACTGGCCAACTTCTGTTTACATTCATAATAGAGCCACAGCAAAGTCCCTTTTGTGAGAATTCTGAAAAATGGCGTTTGCCAGATGTGTCCCACAAATACTGCATGTAACCCTGGTGCAAAAACACTGGCTGCTTGTAGAATGTCAGCAGACCAGGAACCAGTACTCTTTACTCCCCATAGTTAACAATAAATTTAATGCTGTCATCAACCTCAAAGTAAGTCGACTCTATAAATAACTAGCGGGCATATTTCACATAAACATGTTCTTCCCAAGGACTTAGCCAGGTATCCTTTCATGCTGTTGAAACCCAGTTATTTCATTTTCAACAAGTCTAGAAGGTACACTTAAAAGCTAAAATGCCCATATGTATCTATGGCACAACTGCACACTATAAAACCACTGGCACCAAAAGATGAGAGATAGAGTTTTCCTATCATTCCCTTCATCAAATAAGAATATGGATTCCGTCAAAGATGCAGGTGTTCACACGAGTCCCCTTTACTTCATCACAGACAAACTTACTTTCCGTGTTTTACACAAACTTTGTGCTTGTGACTGAAAGCCAATGTCTGACCTGGATAGATTCAGCGATGAAGGCCCCACACTTGTCTTTAGGCATGGAGTGTCTCAGCACATCATCCAGCTGTTCCACGTACATGTCACTGGCCTGGCAGCAACCCTCCACACAGTCACAGTGTCTCAAGGTCTGTTTAGAACAATCCATACACACACTATAGATTTGATTATATTGTTATATATTGATATTTCTGACCTGGCTACAGCAATCAACACAAATCACACCTTCTTTTCTCAATGGGGCTGCCACCTTCCAACATCTTGAAGATTCTGCAGCCATACTGTAAGATGTTTGTGCCAATTAAAATGTTCAGTAAATAAATGTTGCTGAGATGATCAACCAAGAGAGGGAATTCCGGTAACTGGGATTAGGAGAGGAGTATTGTAAGAGGGGTTTTGAATGGTTAGGTTTCGGGGATAGAGGTTAAATCTGGGATTTGAAGTCTTACAGATTTGGTTACTTCCAATAAAACATATATTTTCACAAAATTAAAAAATAATATTAACCAAGTCAGTTTTCTGAGCCTTTATAATTGTGTATGAATAAAACTGAATCTGTTGTCCACCAACATAACAACGTACCGTATCAAAACTGTTAGCAGGTACAAAAAAGAAAACTTATGGTTTTAATAACTCTTACAATGTTGCCTGTACGTAGTACTACTCTACAACTTCAGCAAAATATTCTTTAACAAAACATTTACCAATTTCAAATTTCTGTTTGAATGTCCAATAGATTATGTTAATTTAACAATGAATTAATGATTCAATCAATCAATCAATCAATCAATCTCACCTGCCCAGGTGAGTCCCTGCAGCGAGCACCTCCCCAAGGTCCTCGGAAAACATCAGGGTTCATAGCCTGGAAAACAACAAAAAAAGGTAATAAAAACCAGTTATATACTTCAGCAGTATAACTGAAGCAATAGTGCAAAATACTGAAATAAAATGACACAACGCTGCCTTGTCTATAATGAACATCCTTAATCACTAAATAATACATTAGACCTAGCTAGGTGTCATGCCAGTTGTCACCACTCGGTTTTCTAAACCTGTGATGATAGGGTTTCTAAGCCTGTTATAGAGAATGAGATGTGAAGTTTATTGCAAAGTTTGCAAATAGTGTCATTAGAACACGCGCATTGTATTGTTAGTGCTGCTTCGCCATCCTTAATTGGTCAAGATTGCCGCTATATGGGTATGAGGGCAGGCATGTATTATCTAGTTTTGCAGTGGGCGATGCGCGCACGCCATTAAAGTTTGCAAGCAAATTAAACTGCTGTACTGAGCCAAACTGGTCAGTCACAGAGATAAATTGTAACAGCGATATACTCCAGCGCCAGCAATTTTCGAGGGGGAATTGTGTGGGCATAGTGTTTAACTATTTGCCGCCCATCTCTAGCAGTATGTCATCCTTCTGTGAGGCAGCATCCAGTCCTCCTGGAACTGATGAACTGTGCGGAAAAGAAGAGAACATCAAGCACAACTGTGACCACTCGGATCTGTTTCCTTTTTGTGTTGTCATCTTTCCAGGTCAGAATATACCACCGATAGCTTAAGTACCTGCAAGTGATCCCTAGGTGTCCATTTTGCTCGAGTGCAAGCGTATTGTATAAACGGGTAAATACTTTACATTATGTATGAAAGGAAATATCAGTATAGAAAGTATGCTTTTGTACGTATGGAAATAAATAATATAAATTTGATAATTATTTTTTAACGTTTGTGAAGATAAGTAATTTATGCATGACAAGTGAATTCTTTCCTATCCTATCCTGTAACTTGAAAGTCGTTGGAGCACCACAGATGATCGTTTAACCAGTGTACTCCATCATTCTTTGTCCTCACCAACCCTCATGGCTTCGCTCAGTGTCAAACCAGTCCATTTATAAATTCTTTGCTAGCATTATAACAGAAGTAAAATATAAATGAAAACGATTCTTTTGTCAATGATTAAGAAAAGATTATAAATGGAATTTGATCAGTAACAGTTGTAAAGGAAAATCATTTATAAATTACAATTGTTTCCACTTATAATAAAGGGAAATAATTGGGGAAAGTTATTTTTTTTTCCAAGTTATAATCCTATCATATCCTATCCTATCCCATAACTCGGAGGTCATAGGGGCACCACAGATGATTGTTTAACCAGCGTACTCCATCTTTTCCTGTCCTCAGCAACACTGATTGTTTCCAAGTTATAATAAAGGGAGGTAATTCGTGGATGAACTTGATTATGGATAGAACAGAGAAAGAGTAGCAACGTGCATTAAGATGTAGAAGAGTATGTGGGTATACTTCCTATGTTAGTTGGTTAATAAAGCTATAATTTACTCTTGTGTATGTCTCAGTGTACTGGTACTGGCACCACCAGCACTGTACCATTCTTGCTGTATGTGTCATAGCGTGGGCCTTCACCGTAACAACAAGGGAGCCCCATACAACCTGGCACCTCAACTGAGCATCTGAGGGAACCATGTTGGTCGCTGACTGCCATCAAGCTGACTCTGACTTAGAAAGTCCGTAACGAAAAAGTTCTGTTTCTTGTGAATTTGCTAAAAAATGAACTGTTAAAAAAGATAATTCAGTTGTATAAAGCCACATGTACAGTTAGTTGAAGGAATGGCGTTTCCTATAAATTCAAGCATCTTGTAAAATTTGTAGCACTGATAAATAATGGAAAAAAGTTACATCGTTTACAATACTATCAAGCATTGTGTACAGTTAATAACTTGTACAAATCATTAGTTAAATTAATAATTGTACAGCCACATGTAAAATTGTGTAGGCTGTAGGAAGAAGTTTTTAAAGAAAATCATTATTTTATTTAGTATTGTTTTTGTTTACCAATTTTGCTTTTATTATAGTTAAGTGTGATTGTGAGTAAACGGGTAGGTCAGTTATGTAAATGTATGGGTTAGTTCCTTTTTGTGTGAATACAAATGTTGTAATTGTTCCATCAGGCGTTTTATGTGTTACTATTTGGGGTGGTTGTTGTCGTGTGATAAGCACACACTGTTGAGGCAGTGGACATGACACCTGTATTCATTTGCAAACAACATCTGGCTTAGGAATACATCAAGTTAACCATTACTCTTAGTTCTGGTGAATAAGAGAATCAAATTGAATTGATTCTATGGCATGAACGGGAAAGAGACAGGATGTATTTCGGACAATCCAATTGAATTAATCTACACTAAACACAGAGAGAGATGGGGGAGAGAGAGAGAAGGGGGAGAAACTAGTGAGAGTGAGGGGGAAGGAGGGAGGGAGAGGGAGAGAGAGAGAGAGAGAGAGAGAGAGAGAGAGAGAGAGAGAGAGAGAGGTATTATACAGTAAAACAATTATTTAAATACTGCTTGCTCAACAGACCAGATTAATAATAATAAAAATAACAAGAACAATAATAATAATAATAATAATAATAATAATAATAATAATAATAATAATAATAATAATAATAATAATAATAATAATAATAATCATGATAATAATAATATAAATAATAACATCAGTAGTACCACTATAAACTAAATTAATAAAGAAATTAGTACACAAATAAATATGAATACACAAATAAATAAATAATAAATAATGGGCCAAAAGTCCATACCTGTTGCATGCCAAAACCAGTTGGTGTGTTGTACCTCCATGTAGACAAGGCTGTGACACCCATCAAGTAGGGGCTAGCTCCATGATAGGCATTCCTGTATGCATTGTCATCATCATCATCATCATCATCATCGTCATCATCATCATCATCATCATCATAATCATCACCACTGACAAAATCACCACCAAAATCAGCATCACCATCATCAAAGCCAGTTTGAAAGCAATAAATCTGTTTTTGTCAAATTAATATTTCTTTTTTCAACATGGAAAGGATTTGTAATTACTATGTTCATTGTCGCATTACCTTGGCATAGGTGAGTTGAGGAGTAATGTTATTTTAATATCTATGACGCTAGTGTGGACAAAAAAACTTGGGTTTTCTTCAACACATTTGTAAGGAATTGAGTACAAAGAGTTCTACGATCTGAATTTGTACTACTGCTAGCATGGCCAGAGGAAATAAGAAATATTTGGTTTCGTTCGACATGTTCCTGAGAAGGTAAGAATCAACAATAAATTGATGCAAACTGAAGGGACCAGCTATGGCGAGTGATCTTTTTTATAATATTATACTGAGCGCTTCTTACTGATGCGCTGCTATGCTTTATTAGAATTACAATGGTTTTTTAATTACCTGAGGGAAACAGAGTCATAGACTCCAGTGTAAAGTCGTGACATGAACAGTGCCAGGTCATTTGCTTCTGATCCACTGTTTGTGAAGTACACAACCTGTTAGACATATATATGCATACAGTATTGTACTGTTGATGACACAATCCTTCAAGCACTATATTTCCTGCATTATTCCTCACCCCTACCTCTACCCTCTCTGTGCACACTGAGTTTTAGATCTGAATTTGCATCCGAACAAACTACTTACATCCCACCTCCCCCCTTCCCTAACCTCTTAACCCTCCACTCCTATGTTCACTATGCTCTCTCTTCAAATCCATGGATCTACTCTTTCCACTTGTTTTGTTTATTTTTACATCGTTTGATAATTACTCACATGATCATACACAGCTAACGGATCAATACGTGGTGCAGGTGGTAGCCAGTCATGTTCCTCTGATGCATATGTGCACTTGGAGGACTGATAAATTACAATGTCAAAACAACTTTTTTTTTTAAAACTTGACACAAAGTAGACAACAACCTTTTCCCAAATCTGCTCAACGTAGCCAGGGATTTTTTTTGTTTTTATCGCTCAGTTGTGCAGGGTCGTAAACAAATTGTGAATGTCAGAACATTGTGACATTAGTGAATGACTCACTCTGCACAATATACTTGTTCCCACTGCCACAGCACATTGGTAGGGCATTCACCTGGCACACTGATGACCCTGCAGTGGGCAAAACAAAAGCAGCCATTTTTCGTCATAATCTCAGCAGTATGATTGCTCCGGCGGTTCAGTGTTGATTTAGGTCCCTCTCTCATCTTCCTCTTCCTTTTAGATGTTTAGCCTCTTCTACCATATTGCCAGTGGTGGGTGTAGATGTTACACATCCATGTTCATTGATTTATACACTGTACCCCAGTGAATGCATCGGACAGTGTAGCAATGGAAGTGCCCATTGTCAAAAGTAAGTTACCTTGAGTTTATCTGGTAGCTTGGACGTGAGTTTCTGTGCATAGTCATGGATGCCTGGAGTGAGATAGATGTTGGTTGTGTGCCACAGTTTCTTGATCTGAGCCTCTGCAGCTGCGTTCACTCTTCTGCAAAAAACAATAATAATCCATAGCTATGTCAATCACATATTTAGTCATGTTTTAAAAAAAACCAAACTACTTCCAATCAAAAAGAAAATATAATAAAATAATAATAATCAAAATAATAATAATAACAACAACAATTATTATTATTATTATTATTATTATTATTATTATTATTTTATATAGCGCAAAATAAGACAAAATTAATGATTGCCCTAAGCCCTTTTTTCATTTATTCCCTTGGACCATTGGCTAACACAGACCATTATATACAAAGGAAAGCGTAAGACACAAACCAGATTTAAAACTATTTGTGAATAGTGCAGTGAGTTATCTGTTTTCTTTAAAACAAAACTTGCAGGTATAATACTGGATGCTATACATGCACGTTTGTTGTAAATCAAAGTCTATGCGTGGCCATCTGTAACCAACATACAGGCTCAAATGTAACACCCCTTTGTGCATACACGGCAAACACATGTTTGTTTAGCACCCAAACATTCACTCTTAAAAAAAAAAAAGTCATGTCAAAGTACGCTTTCCATTGCAGCTGCATATTACTGTAAAATTGCAGTGTGCATACACAGGAAGAGAAGGAGAGCGAGTATAAATCATTCGACAGTAGAGATAGTTTGACTAATAATCCTGGTCTGCATTCAACTGAATACAGCTGAATCTGATAGCTTTGACATGAAATGCAGGTACTTTTGCTGACTTCTTTGCTCATGTTACATACATAGTTAAAAAGCGCAGTAAGCTCTCCTGCAAAAACAGAGGAAGTACTGCGCTATACAAATATCCAGTTTATTATTATTATTTAAGAGGATGAACTTACGGGTGACAATGGCCAACACTTATTGTGACGATGCCAGCGAAAAGATCAAGGTAGCGTTTGCCAGATGTGTCCCACAAATACTGCATGTAACCCTGGTGCAAAAACACTGGCTGCTTGTAGAATGTCAGCAGACCAGGAACCAGGTTGTCCTTGCGAATTTTCAAGATCTCAGACAGACTCTTGCCCTGAAAATGATGATGCGGGTTTTTAAAAATAAAAAGATTTATTTCTAACAAAAATTATATTGAGTTGCTTCCAAGTGTGTGTGTGTGTGTGTGTGTGTGTGTGTGTGTGTGTGTGTGTGGGTGTGTGTATGTGTGTGCGCATGTGCACATCTGGATTTAAAATGTATGAACTCTTTTGGTACACCCGGAAGAATGTAAATGTATGTAAATGTATGGTAATCAACCTGAAAATGAACTAAAACTACTACCTACTCAAATTAAATTGCTATGGACAAGTAAGCATTAGGTTCATTGACAAAGTAATGCCTAAATATGTGCAGATGATAAAAGAATATAGAGAGTAATCAGTGTAACATAAATCAAAACATGCATTCAATGGAAAGGGGGACACTGTGGATCAGCTGGTAAGCCATAGAATTATATTCCAAAGGGTGGTTATAATACATCTTCCTTGTATCAAATGAGATGCCCGCCAATCTAGCTGCTGTTGTAATAAAATTTAGGACCGTAAATGATAAGCTACCCGTTCAAAAGGGACATTTTTGGGTAATCCAGAGATGTGAAAGAATCTGTAATAAATGTAATAAATGAGCTAGGCGATGAATGTCATTGTATTTTTTAATTTCATTTTTATGTCCACATTTTGATGATGACCAAAAAGAGCTGCTTTAAAGGTTTTTCTCTGTGCGACCCAATGCTATTACATTTTAAAATTTATTTTCAACAAAGAATATAAATATTCTGCTGAAACTGGCTAGACTTATGAAAATAATAAATGGATTGCTTCAGAACGTAATAGAATAGGTGATATGAGTTGTAATAATAATGAAAGTAATAATAGTAATTAATTTCAATCAATAATGACAATTGAAATATGTAAAACACCCCCATTCAATACCAATTTGTACACCTCCCCTTCCCTCTCACCCAATCTTGCGAGAGTATGTGTGCCATTTGTAATCAGGTTGTGTGGACATGATTTTTATGTAGTATGTTTGTGTTGCATCATAATAATGAATGTGTATATTATCATGAGACCTCTAGAATGAGAGTGTGAATGATTAACTTTTGTTTTTGTAATATATGTACATACATGTTTAGTGCTACATTTCATGCATTCCATTAATATTCTGTTTTATTTTTATTCATTTTTATTGTATCCACATGCCCCGAAGGGTTTTATGGAATAAAGCGCTTCTGACTTGACTCTGAGTTAAAAGTCCCTGATGCATACTTAGAACACTCTATCCAGTATGTTACAGTGGGGGAAAAAAGGTTAACAACATAATACCTTACATTATTCAAGACCTACATGCGCAAAACATTCCACAATTACCTTACATATTAATAATAAGGGCCTAAACTGGGTTTATTTCTGAGAGTGCATATCTCAATAACATAATCTTGAGGTTCTCTCTTCTTCATACAACCTGATAAGGGGCCAATTTTCAATCATGCTGTTTGTGTAAGACTTTTTCAGGTACATAATATTCAACCCCACTCAGTATTCTGATATTTAAATTAGGATTCTGTATTCAGGGCATAGTATGAATGGGTCTGATAATTATTAATCAGAGTGAATTCCAGATAAAGATCCACACAAATATGTACTTTCTTTAATATAATAGGTTAGGAGCCAACTTTTTATTATGCTTTTTTTGTGAGACTTTCCACAAGTGCATAATATTCACCCACACTCAATAACAGACCCTATAATATTGAAATTAAGGTAACGTTTCAATGCTGTAGTCTAACTGGATCTGATACTCAATACCCTTTTGTTTCATTTAATTGGTTAGGAGCCAACGTCTTATTATGTTTTTTTTTTGTTGTTGTGAGAATTCAGCTAATAATGGTGAGTGCGTCAATCCTCCTCCTGCTTGAAGCAGTTCCGCGGGTATGTTGACAGTTGTGCACTCCCGCTGACTTCCCCTTCTTCAGCGGTTGCACTGCTGCCTCAACTTCTTCTCGGAGAATTGGGAGGATTTCTTCTTCTTCTCTGTTCTCTGGACATGCTAGAACTGATGGGTCTCCGTTTGGTGTGTGGTTGAAAAGGTCAGAGCAGTACTCTGTCCATCTGTCCAAGACTTCATGTTCTTCTGTAAGGCCATCAGTCTACATTCCAAGGTAAGGCTGCTGCGCTCCCTTGTCATCTCCATCTTCTTATATGCTTGCGAAACATTGACCCTCACAGCAGATCCACAACAAAGCATACAAAGCATGGAGATGAGGTGCTACAGAAGACTTCTGGGCATTTCCTATACTCAGCATATCACCAACGACGAAGTCCGACAGACCATCACACAAGCCATTGGACAACACGATGACCTGCTCACAATGGTGAAAAAACGGAAACTCCGATGGTATGGTTACGTCACCAGATCATCAGGTCTTGCAAAGACCATTCTGCAAGGCACAGTGCAAGGAGGTAGAAGAAGAGGGAGACCGAAAAAGAAGTGGGAGGACAACACTCGAGAATGGACTGGTTTGACACTGAGCGAAACAATCAGTGCTGCTGAGTACAGGGAAAGATGGAGTACGCGGGTTAAACGATCATCTGTGATGCCCCTACGACCTCCGAGTTACGGGATAGGATAGGATAAGATAGGAGAATTCTGCAAGTGCATATCACAATAATATATAATATAAGCTTCCATATTCAGGGTAATATTACCGAGTCATAATGTGAATATCTGGGTGCACTGCTTCATTTGATTTAACCTGGTTAGGTGCCAGAATGTTATCAAGCTTTTAGTGTGTGAGATTTATTTCATGCACATTAGTTGTTGTTTTTTCATTGCATCCATTAATATTCAAACAGTGGAGGTCTTGGTTGGCTTGAGTTAGATCTTATATCAGCCAGTGCCTTGAGCAACTCTTGAGCTGGAATAGTGCTATATAAGAACCGTTAAAAACAAATTAACGTAAAATAAATACGTTCGGCATATCAGAGCATGTAATGTAGAACATAGTATTCAGTATCAACAAAATGGTTTACCTCTAAGTGGGTGTGTTATTCAATGTGAATATTGAGCTAAAGAACACTGACAGTGCCAGTCACCCAAGATCAATTGTTCTATAATGTAAGTGGGTTATATTTAGGGCCAACTTTTTACCATGCTTCTTTGGCAAGACTCTTAGTTGAATTCTTCTATCACTATCATGTAACTGGGTTATGGTTTGGGTCCATTTTTTTTACCATGCTTCTTTGGCAAGACTCTTAGGATCAACAAGCCCAGTGGTAAAGTGTTTGCCTGGCACACCGATGACCCAGGTTCAAATCCCGTGGTGGGTAAAATAAAAGTGGCATTTTCACTGTCGATCTTAGCAATGTGATTGCTCTGGTGGTTAAGTGTTGATTTAGGTCCCTTTGGTTATCCCCGTCTGCCATATCGCAATAGTGGATGTAGACGTTAAACCTCAATGTTCGTTCTTCTTCTTTGGATCAAGCCAGCATATAATCATGCTTCTTTGTGAGACTATTCCTATCACCGGTGATTTTTGCAAGGTACAGTTAACAATCTGTCAATGCATTATCAACACTTATTCAGCACTAAAAGCAATAAATAGGCGCGGAGAATGGATCTCATGGTAAGGTCAAAAGTAAAGGACTGTGCAAGTCTGTGCATGGAGCGTGGCAAACAGGCATCAAGCACTTAATCCCTCCGGTTATGTCTCGTTGGGCATCAATGGTAGTTGGTCAAAGCTAGCAGAAATGAAAGGGCTATCGGCCATAAAGTTCATCATTTGAAGGTTTACAGTCAAGGAGTGCCAGCAAAGCAACTTGACCCTGATGGACAAGCAAAGGCCCCTTTCTCCTTCAGATGAGAATATATACACCCAGGTCTGGTCAATTCTGTCACATATACTTTAAAGATCCTGATGCTCATGTCCCAGACGGGGGAGTGCCAGCAGCATAAATACACCCAGCATGCAGAAGGTCCCTTCTCCTCCCTCTATTGGTCGCCCAGGGTTGTGGTCAGTTGTCTAGGGAGTCAGACAATACGCTTAAGATGACGAGTGGGCGTCTCAGGTGGTTTGAGTTAGATCCTGTATCTGCCAGTGCCTTGAGCAGCTCTTGAGCTGAAAAGCGCGCTATTTAAGAACAATAAAATAAGTACATAAAATTAAAGTCTTTAGCCCTCATGTTATGTCTTGGATAGGGTCAGTGGTCAAGGATGGCAAAAGAACTTCCCAGGTCGACTTTCTAAACCTAACTCCCCACTTCCAAGGTCCTATCAGCAATAATTTGTACTATTGGCAACCTGCAAGCTATCAATGGGTTTGTTCTATTAAGTAGAGGAGTGACTCTCAGATAAGAAGAAACTTACTGCTTGTTCTTTACCAGTCTCGTGATAAAACCTCTACTGTGTGAAATTAGGTGAACTACATGTGTATGTGTGCTAATTGCTGCAGGGAAACGTAGAATACTGCAGTAGAAAGTTCGTCTGAAGATAGTTGCTACAACAACTGCCTGGATAAAAATGAAACTTATTGCTCTTTCTGTATCAATCTTTTGACAAAACAAATACTAAGCTAAATTTAATGAACTATTAATGGGTGTATATGCGTGTTAATTGCTGCAGATTGCAATGTAGAAAGACTGATATAGTTCATGTATCATGATTGACTATTCTTGAGCCCACAAGTGTAGCAGCAACATTATCTGAATGGACAGATTACTGCAATTCTGCAAATCTCAAGATAAGCACAGGTACAAACATGACCAACATGAAGAGATTGGCATCAAGTACAACTCCTATGTACTATGCCTTCTTCTCTATTCACCTTTCTCCAAGTACAACTCCTATGTACTATGCCTTCTTCTCTATACACCTTTCTCCAAGTACAACTCCTATGTACTATGCCTTCTTCTCTATACACCTTTCTCCAAGTACAACTCCTATGTACTATGCCTTCTTCTCTATACACCTTTCTCCAAGTACAACTCCTATGTACTATGCCTTCTTCTCTATACACCTTTCTCCAAGTACAACTCCTATGTACTATGCCTTCTTCTCTATACACCTTTCTCCAAGTACAACTCCTATGTACTATGCCTTCTTCTCTATACACCTTTCTCCAAGTACAACTCCTATGTACTATGCCTTCTTCTCTATACACCTTTCTCCAAGTACAACTCCTATGTACTATGCCTTCTTCTCTATACACCTTTCTCCAAGTACAACTCCTATGTACTATGCCTTCTTCTCTATACACCTTTCTCCAAGTACAACTCCTATGTACTATGCCTTCTTCTCTATACACCTTTCTCCAAGTACAACTCCTATGTACTATGCCTTCTTCTCTATACACATTCCTCCTCCTCTTCCTCCTCACCTCCATAGTCGTTATGTATGTGTGTGTGTGTGTGTGTGTGTGTGTGTGTGTTTGTGTGTTTGTGTGCACATGTTTATGTGTATTCTGATTTGGGTTTTCATGTTTTGCTTTCACTTTACTTATTTATTTATTTATTTTATTTGTATTTATTTATTTATTCTTTCTTTCTGTAAAGCACTATGAGCTCTAGTGAGGAAGGGTGCTGTACAAATGCTAATACTAATAATTTTTATTATTATTAAGAACACTTTTACTTTATTTTGTGGGTCAGCTCGGTGCCAAATATTGACCAGGAAAAACCATAAAGCTTTGAATGTAAACAAGTCACCGTCCTTACGTAAAAGATATGGCATATTCAGTGCCCTTATGAAGGATTACTTCTTTTGTAATACTGGTATATTTAGTGTTGGCATGAACTACTTCTTTGTCTATTACATTGGCTAATCAAAGTCAAGGATGCATATCCACAACCACACACAGTGGAGCAGTTCAATGTGCACGCTTATTGTTATTATGATATTTAGTACTACAGTTTCATGAAGTGCAGAAGGTCAACAACAATAAAAATAGCCTGTATGTAAACAGGCTTCAACTGGGTCTGCCAAAATCAATGATGCATACTTCCTTGTGCTCCCACAGGCATGCATTCACATGCAACACACACAAATGTATCCACACACATCGGCACACACACAACTTCTCACTCCCAACCCACAACAAGCACTCACTCATCTTCCACCCTTTGTACATGTCCAGACAACGTAGAGTGCACCAAACACACGTAATAGCAACATACTGTAACTGCATGCTAAATTCAGTGCAGCAACAGAGAGAAGGACAGAAGAGTTGGAGTAATGCCTCAGCAGGCTTTGATACTCTGTATGGGCATGCAAAAGTTAACAACCCTGAAGTGCATGTGCTACAAGCAAGTACAGCAGTGCAGTACACATACACCCAAGTACAGTGGTGCAGTACACATACACCGGCAAGCATACTGTACACGCAAACCCAAAACAAAAGGATAAAAACATGTATTACCAGGATTAGTTATGCGAGTTTTATGAATTTTATGTAGTGTTCCTCTTTTGAAATGCTTGAAAGTTAACTTCTGTGTTAACTTTTTTTTCTAAACCAATGCAGGATTAGTATTTGGGAAAAGGCAAAATAAGATGAAGATTATGATAGGATTTTTAAAAGTGAACTATACATCAATTGCTTGAATGCAGACTTACATTTTTTTTTTACACAATCTGTATTTGCATTTGGTCCTTTTTGAACCTAACTAAATAATACATCTTCAAACATGGCTAGCCACATGGTAACGCTTTAATCAGCAGTACCGGAAAACATGTTGCCTCCTGCATCATAGAAACCTGGTACAAGGTGAAGGTATGGAAGAGGCTGGAAAGGGGGTGGGATGAGATGAGAGCGGGAAAGGGTCATGGAGGAAAAGGAAGAGAAGAGTATGCCCTAAAGGAAGAGGCAAGATATATATTAATATATATAATATAATATAAATAGTATGATATAATACATATATTAGATATACATAATAATATACATATATATATATACATATATAATATCTTGCATATAATATATACATAAATATAATATATATTATAATATACAATAGTAATATATAATATATATATATATATAATATATATATAGTATATAAAATTAATATATATATTATATATAAATATAGATATAATGTTATTATTTCCACCTTCATGCGTAAAACATCTGAGCCCATCTCACTACCAATATATCTTCACCACTTAAAATTCCTCAAGTGAAGCCCATGAACATAACACTCTATTTATTACCCTAGACAGGTATATGCTTATACGTTCTCACTCACGTCTGCACCTTAATATGTCACAGCACTCTGATGGAAAGAGAACTAATAATATGTTACTGAAAGCTTCAAAATTGGAATGTTATGTTAAAATTTTTTTATGAAATTAATTATAATTAATACGGTTGTCCTTGCCTACTTATTTAATTTATTATTAATAATAATACATAATATTTAATTTAATTTTTATTTATTTATTTGCTAATTTTATTTATTTATTTGGTGGTGGCGGCTTTATGTGTACACAAGCCAACAACATGAAACAAGCCAAACAGCGTGTGATACATATGCATCTGTACTGAAACTGACAACATGACCTACAACTACATACAAAGAATAGTCTCTCTATGTCTGTCTGTCTCTGTCCATTAGCTGTTTCAGTTGCAATATTATAATGATTAACAGACTAAGAATGATTGATGTGAAGCTTTGAGTTGTGTATGATACGGTGTTATGGTCAAATATATTTTCTCGTTTATATATTATTTATTATAATTTCAGTCTATGTAGTCCCATGCTCGTCAACTGCAGGCCTAATAATATGCTTGGATTAATCTGCTGTGATGTGTATGCGTTTGTGTACTTATATGTGTACGCACGCGAGCGTGTGTGTGTGAGTGCATGATGTGTGTGAGTTGTGAGACTGATGCTATCGTGTTTGTGGTTGAAACATAATTAATTAATATAATCCTTGAGGTATTAAAGACCTGTTGTATCATAGTGTGGCATGTTGAAATGCTGTTTACCATTTTATAAGTGAGAGGCTCATGAAAATGGGTTGCTATGTAGCTTGTATACTCATCATTATCATATATATATAAATGAAATGTAAACTGTAATCCTGCGCCTGTTATAACTTCTTTTAATAGAGTTTAAAAAGTGTGCTATAATATACTGGAGACAAAATCATAGTACTGAGTTTCCTGACATTATATAACGAACATTTTCACCTATCCATATTATATTATAATAAAAAGGACCTTACTGTGAAATGAGCTGTTACCACTTTGACTTTTGACATTAGACTTACAGCTGATTCTGCCGAAGTTATAGTTTACCAAATAGAAGCGAGACGTTATGCTTTGAGGGTCAGAGACAAAGAAATGGGGTTATTCCAGTAATAAACAGTGCAAGGACCAAGAGCTAAACAAAGAAAACAGCTATAAATTGTTTCTATGTCAGTAAAGCAACTGGGTTTGGAGAACACATAAATTACCCCCAGAAGAACAGGCTGCAACTGGTCTGAACTGACCAATGTGAGAGAGCTCATGATAACCTTCTTTTTTATTTTCTGAAAGTACTAAAACTTATCTCCAGACCTCCCTCTTGGACAGACCATTAAATGTGCACTAATAACAGGCAGCTAGTAATGATTGTTCTTATAAAACGTGCTGCCCAGCTCAAAGAGCTGCTATAGATGCTGGGATTCAATGTGCACAAGATAGCTCTAAAGTCAGGCCCAAACGCACTTCACTCAACTGCCCAGGTCCATTTGCTGATTGCTACAGCACTTAGTGATGATAGATAGAATAAAATAAAACAAAATAAAATATCATCGAACAAAATAAAATAAATAAAAAATATCTATAAATACAATAAATTACAATATGTTACTACAATATATATGTACTAAGCCACACTCACTTTGTGTGCGTCGGGCTTGAAGTCACATGGGGGCATTTCTGGCAAGCGATTGATCGCAGCTGACATTGGTGCAGCTGTACTCTTTGGGCACAATGGAATTGCAAATGGTGCAGAGGCACTCTTCTGCCATGATGCTGTTTTTCCATGAAACATAGTAATAAAAGTATATTCACAAATAAATGTAATAGGGAGAGAAAGAATTGCTTTACTTGCCCACTGGGTTTGCAACCAACCCAAAGTCAGTAGTCATCAAAATTCCTACTAACCCCAAAAAACATAGAAAACACACATTTTGTGATCAGATTTACAAATAAGATGCCAGAATGGGGAGAAAGGATTTTTAACTTGCTCACTGAACTTTGGACCCTCTCAATTTAAGTAATTCTCAGAATTTTTACTAACTTTTTCATTAATAACTTCAAGTCTAGATAAAGAAAGGTACTACTGGACTAACATTTGTCTAGAAATACTGTGAGACAGCGCAAGTTTCTGTGAAACTTTACAACAGCTTCAACAACTATGAAGAGGAGAATGAGTGATAAGAAGGTCACCTGTCGGCAAGTAGACTGCAAGTTGTAGTGTTCACAATTTTATGTTTGTCTGACAAATCAAACTGACCAATGCTAAACATTAACCTTGCCTTTTTGAACACAGACCCAGTAGCAATACACACTGCATATATTATATATGTATGCATTCAAACATTATGTGAAAGAGAGCAAGAGAGACAGAGACAGAGAAACAGTCACAGACAGGCAAAGTGGAAGAAAGAGAGAGAGAAAGAGAGAGAGAGAGAGAGAGAGAGAGAGAGAGAGAGAGAGAGAGAGGGGAGAGAGAGAGTTTATATAATTATTATACTAGTCTTGACTGCATTAGTTTACTGCCCAAGCAATGCCAGTGAATTAAATATGAAGCAAAAGACTAGAATGTTGTAAGTTTTTTGTCAATTGTACAACTACAAGAATCTGTGCAATAGCACTTAAAACAGTTCTGCTGTGCAGTACACTGGAGTGTATGCTGCTGCCTGCATCACAAATGTAGACTACAACAAGCATGACATTTTCTTACCATAAAAATGCGGACAGCTGAGGAGCTCTTAGCCACTACCTATGCCTACCCATTATAAATTATCCCTTTTTTCTTCCTCTTGATGGTGACCAACTTCTGTGTATGAACACACTGTCGGTGTTTGTCATGTGGGGGTTTACTGTAACTGATCAATGATTTGTATTGATTGCTGTAATTTAACATTTTCTTCCATCGCCCGCCTGCCACCCCACCCTTCCCAACAATGAAGTAGAGGTGGGAATTGGGACCACAACTGTAAAGGACAGCAACAATTATAGCAGAGTAGTACTGGCAGCATTAACAGACACATTATCTGAATTTTAAAATAAAAATACTAAATAGATTACATGTAAAAACATTTAAAATCCACTTTTTCACATTAAATCCTCAAATGAAATACAAACTCAAATGAAATACAAAACTTATTAGGTACGTACCTGCTTTTAACAGCGATCTGGTTGTGCTGCGCATTGCAATGTCAACAAGCTATCAAATCAGTCCTGATTTTCAAACAGACAATGTAAGGCAAACAAATTTTATTTGCTACACAGCAGAAAGGTTGGTTGAATGGGCAGTCTTATGAATAATTACACATCTAGTGCAAATGGACAATTGGCAAGTCTGCCACCATCCCTTACAATTTACTAGATATATTGTAATGCTGATAGAATACGAGTTTATTCTGCAGCAAGCACATGTAACAGTTAAAACATTTATGACTCAAGACGACTGTGCTCCCTCCCTGTCACTGGTAGAGGCAGAAGTAGAGTGGCCCTTGCTGGCTGCTACCAATCTCTTTTCATTGGGGTTGAGCAGGTAGTTGACCTTGCCCTGATAAAGACTTAATTTAAAATATGGTAGATCTCAGATCCAGTTCCAAGGCAACGCCAGTCAACAAGCTCTATCCACAGCTGTAAAGCAGACAATGTGAAATGTATATATATTGCCAGATGTAGGTCATGTGAATCAGAGAATACCATTAAAGTGCACAGATAGGCCTACACACTGTGTACTTGATCATTGGAAGAAATGTTAGAAAAAGTGGGAGTCATATAATATCTTGGCTATTAGAAATAATCGATCAAGCAAACTGCCGTTAAAATTGGGCAGTAAATATGTTCGTAACAAATAAACGCGTCTTACATTAAAAAACCAAAAAAACCCAGGTCATTAGCTCTTGTTTATTGTAAACTATAAATGCGGTCACGAACGCTGTGTACCACAACACATCGTCACCCCGCCCTAATTATGTCCCTTGGGGTCAACAGGAACCGGAAAAGGAATAGTTCCATGGAGATGCCAAGATGGCGGGTCAACAAAGTTTGTTTTGTGAATGTGAGATTTATATCATAGGGTGCTATTTTATTTCATCGTCACTGTCAATAAATATTTACTTTTTGTCTAGAAAGTCATTGCCTTTTTACTTAATTTTGTGTACATGTTAAAGATAAATTAAATGAAACTAGTTTGATGAAAAGAACGACGTAAAAATAATTGAAAAGAACTAGGCTACGTACGTAATTATATTTTATACTATATCCTTTTCTGATTTTGTGATTGTTGCATATTAGGATTTTGGGCAGATACTGAGTTTATGAGCTTTCTTCCTATCAGATGATAGTTTTATTATTTGCTTTCGGTGTGTTTAGAATTTAATTTACCTTGCGTTTACTAACTTGACTGAAGTCAAATGATATTTCTTTCCTTTACACTTACAGGTGTTTTCAACTTCCTTTCACTGACCAGTGCATCGTGTGAAGACACTTGAGTGCTTTCCACAGCTGTGTTTTTGGAGTGTCATTGAAACTGGTAATAACTAATGCTAATGGTTTTTGACTGACTTTTGACTGCTGATACGATAAAAAGCCAGGACTGCTTTTGTGAATTAGTAAGCCAAATTTAGTACCATGGCACTCGATCACCTGATCACTGGTGTCAAATCACAAGGATTCAGCTTTGTTGATGAGTCTGATGATGAGGACCAAGGTGCAGAACTAACAGAGAATGTGCTCCTGCAGCAGAGGCGACGGACAGAGGAGAAGAGGAAGGCTAAGAACCACTGGTTGTTGCTGCGAGACTCCATCAGAAATGTTCGTAACCTTGTGGAGCAGGCGGATGCTAGGGACGTTGGGTTGATCCACGGCATTCACCACGACCGCAAGCTTAATCACTCTTACACTGTTGAGCAAGCACTCTTCATGCCTCAGCGAAAGGTGGGTCATTTGTTTGAATTAGCAAGCTAATTATCCATTTACATCTGATGAACACTTTTTATAAAAAGTAACAATCTTGACACTCTTTCAGTAATTATTTACCAAGGGGAGAGAAGATACCATATTATGTTGTTGTTACACTCCGTTTGATGTTGGTGTTTTTCTATTAGTATCTGATTCAGCCCCGATGCTTGAATTCCTGATAGGCGTGTGTAACTCAGATTCGTTTATCCACGCAGCCTGCTCAATCAGCATACAAGTCACTGAGTCTTCGTATAAAGTTTTCCACTTTTATTCAGCACACATCAACAACTATCATAAACTCTCTCTTTTGAAATAGCGCGTCACTTAAATAGTCTCTTGATACTCCCGAATAACCTGGATCAATCTCGTATGACGCAATTTAACCAATCGCTTCTAACTTCGTCATTACCGTCTTATGTCATACATACATTATTTCCTGTCCCAGAATGTTCGCAAATATCTACATCCATCAAGAAACTTCGATCGATAGTAAACAATCAGATCTAGAGGATTCTACAACAATATCGACTAACGAAAATTATCAACGTTATACAAAGCCTCTCCTAACAACAATGCAAACTCAAATTAAAGGTAAATAAACTCCATTATTGAATACTTTGCAAAACGAAACGATTAGATCTATCGTGCGCGTTTTAGACATACTTTCGTTCGTTTCAACGTAACAGTTGTTAATTGTTCGGGTAAGTAAGTAGAACAACAGCTGAAGTGGTGGAGCAGAGCAAAATAGTCCCTGTTAGTGTTATGTCCTGTATCTTGTATTTCTCATTTTTGAAGAAGTGCCAAACATACATGTGTTGCACCTCACTCATCTGCATTTGATTAATACTGCATTGCTATACAAATTCATTTTCATTTTCCGTTTTATCCATCCCAATGTTTACATGCATATTATTTGTTAGAAATAATAATATTAATTATAATAAAAAAAATAAAAATAATAATAATCATCGTCATCATCATCATTATCATCATCATCATCATCATCATCATCATTTTCAGTTTTATCCATCCCATTGTTCACATGCATATTATTAGTTAGAAATAATAATATTAATTATAATAATACGAATAATAATACGAATAATAATAATAATAATAATAATAATAATAATAATAACAACCACCACCACCACCACCACCACAACAACAAAACAACAGTAATGATACTACTAGTACTACTAGGGTACAATTTGTGCTTTCTTCTTAAACCTAACTCTAACAAAGGCAAAACCTAACTCTAACAAAGGCAATCTGTAGCCAACATACGTACTCAAACAATTATGCGTGGGTGTGTTAAATGTTTTTTGTTTATAATAAATCATTGTTGTCATTGTTATGGTTTTGATGTTGTTATTTGATTTAGGAATACCTGACATGTGATGGCGAAACAGTGTGGGAGTTTCACGAGGACGGCAGGAAGAAAGAAACGACGACACTGGACGAACGCATTGACCGCATCATTTATGCTGCTCAGACAGGACAGTTTGTCGGCTGGCTGAACAGGGAGAACACCCTTTTTGTGAGTGACAGATTAATTCTTATTCGCGACATTTTATATGCCTGAGTGAAGCTGGACAACTAGTCTCAGCGGATTTCCATGCCCGATTCCTTTTCATAGCGATTGTCATTTCTGCAGAAAGAGAGGTGGGGAGGGGAGGGGTACATTTTTTTTGTGTAAATGACTTCGTTCATGGCACTGTCCAGTGACAATGTCCATTTTTGTCCTTGAGTATCTAGGCTGTGTTTAAGAGGCACAATACTACCTATGATTGTTGAGATATTGCACTACCACAGTTCCCTGCCCAAAATAGTACAGCAACATTAGTACTACAACGGGAGCTTATTTCTGTCAACTCTTTTAGCGTAGGCCTAGCCACTTCCAACATGGCTGCGCTGTGATTCCTGATGTATGATGAATGAGAAGCTGTTTTGCAATGTTGAAGTATATTGCCATAGATAACTTGAGTTCGGGAAGACATACACTGCCAGAGGCAAAAAGAAATTGTTTATTGAGTAAAACCATGCAATACACTGCAATGGAGAGCAAAGCAGAACGAAAATCACACAAGTCAGTTTTTTTGTTCTTTTGTGTACAGCTGATGAATGAGAAGTTTGAGGTCAAATCTCAGTCACAGACAGTTGGGAACATTCACCTTGGTGCATACAACCACAACACAGGAGAGATGATTACTGTGGGACCTGGATTCATCACAGTAAGTTGTTCGGTTACCGTGAAAGAAGGAGACCATTATACTCCTTTAAATAAATGTGTAAGCGTCTGTTGTGGTGTAAGCGTCTGTGGTGGTGTAAGCGTCTGTGGTGGAGTTGCAGGGGAAAGGTGGGGTGGAGGTGGGGATGAATTATATTTTTAATCTGAGGAGGGTGGGGGTTGGATTTATCGTTTTATAAAACAAAAGAGAGAAACCATTGCACAGTTTGACATTGTGGTAATAAGCAATGGGTTAAATGGGAATTCAACACAGAGATTGAGTCTGGAGCTTGCAGGATGGTGTACTTTGTTACCCACAAAATACAGTCAACTCTCTGTCTCTCTATAAAGAGAAACAAATTATAAATTATATTATTTTGTGCATGCCCAGTTATTTCCTGGAGATATTGGTTTGGTGGAGTAGAGATGAAAAATACACGAAGGCTGAGGTTAAAATGTGTAGACATACCTGAGCCAACAAAACTTTGAATGAAGTCATCAAACCTCTCTAATGAAAGCTGAAAGTCACTTACATACAAATATTGATGTATTTATTGTTCTTTTCTAGCATTTTGTATAATAATAGTAATAATAATAATTATTATTAGCAAGCGTTGTGGCCAAGTGGGCTAAGGCGGGACTAACTTGCCTTGTCTGCAGGCCAGAATCCAATGGCGCCTCACAGGTGTGGGATCGAGCCATCATTATGTTTCTCCGAATATTATTTACTTTTGACTGGTGCAACATCCCGGAGGTTTTCTCTGGGTACTCCAGTTTGCTCCCCCAGCAAAATTTGAAAAAAGACACAACTAATGTTAGGTAGGTTGGGTTTGGGCACGCCACAGGCTGCGACTACACCTTCCCCAGGGGAGGCGACCCAGAACTTCTCGATAAAAAGGGACAATAAAGCATTAAAAAAATTGTTATATGCTTGTATGGACATAATGTGAAAACCTATTTTCAGTGCTGGGCATTTCGCTATGGTGCACGGCACTTGATGCCGCGCAAGACAGTGACAACGGAGTTTGTGGAGGACAAGATGTTCTCCGTGATGGTTCTGGAGGAGACCGCCAGTCGCAGTCAGCGTGTTTTCTTTACCTGTGCCAATGGTGTTGTGGTGAGTTGTCAAGGAAAGAGAACTTCTTAGCTGCAAATTATCTATAGACATGAATGTTTGAGCATGTTGTCTTTCAACAAATCTACCCCTCTGCAGAATATGCCCAACAGTATTGCGAGTTAATTTTCTGGCATAAAAGGAATGTTTCGCTCCAGGAAGCAATTTAAAAAAAAACTTTTCATCTTTGGATTTATGCAATGATAGCATTGTGGAATTTTTGTTATAGCAAAATTTTGCCAACAAATTTTGCTAGAACCAAAATTAATTAGCAAAATTTGCAATACAAATACAGTTTTACTGTAATTTTTATAAAAATGGAAAAAAAAGTATTTATTGCACAAAAGAGCAAAACACGATTTACATGTGGGCCTTGGGAACTTGCTTGGGTGCACTTATGCAATGAAGAACCTGATAGCTTATTTTCCAGTCACTAGTGATTGTACACGTCATGATTTTGTGATGACACACTTTCAGGTGTACAACATATTTGAAGGACGACTGATAGAACACAAACAAGAGCTGCATGTACGTCCTCTCACAGCTCTTACATTCTTCAACCCCCTCAAGTACCTCATCACAGGAGCTATGGACGGCTGCAGTGAGTATGAATTATAGTTTATTGATTGAATGTGATTTAGGAGTTTCAATGCTTTTCTACCTCATTGCTGCAGTGTATAAATGATATTTTATCAATCAGATGGTTATTTGTTTCTTCAGCATTGTTTGAAAGTGTTAACTCTATTTCACAACGCTTGCTTTAGGTCTGCAATTAGTTGAACATACTTTTTACATTGCAGTCAAAGTGTGGGACAGCAACTGGGGCGTGAAGATGGTATTTGTGGGACACAGCGCTGCGGTCAGTTCACTGGCCATCTACCCCCACGGCTCCCTCTTCATCTCTGCTTCCGAGGACTGCACAATACGCGTTTGGAGCATGGAGACTTGCGACGAAGTGGACAAGTAAATATTTGTTTTGTTAATAATAATAATAATAATAATAATAATAATAATAATAATAATATAATTATGATGATAACAATGTTTGATAGTAAAGAGCGCTTTTTTTTTCTCACAAAATTTGCTAACCAGTTCAAAGTGCAGCAATTCTTTAGTATTGTTTGTTGATGCAAATAAACTGAGATTTAATAGTTAATGAAGATTTCAGGCTCTAAAGCTCATCTTCCACTGGAGATTATCACTCTTCCCCTCAGCTGTGAAACTTGCTTTTTTTTTCTATATTCCAAAAGGTATAGGATTGGATATATACAAATTGGTTGACATTCTCATCATGTCCACCCTTACTTCCACATTCGTTCTATAAAATGATTTTTTGGCTGCTTGTAAAAAAAAATCAAAAACAAACTATTTTTAACCATTTTAAATTTTTTGGGACTGTAATGGATTTATTGTGTCTTTACATCAGCTGCAGAGATAGGTTAAGTCTGTTTCAATTACAATTTTTTAAAATTTATTTTGTCATGGATACTTTATTTAGAATTTTATTACTTGTTGCATATATTTAGGTAGTTTTTGTTTGACTTTTTCAGGACCTCTATAGCAGAGCCTGTTCACGGCCTTCATACAACCCCAAGATATGACGTGTTCTTCACCTACTCTGGCAAAAAAGTGGATCTTTGGCGTCTAAACCATCTCTACCACATCCATACTAATGTTGGGTCAGTATTTTGCTTCTTTCCCTCCAAGTTCCAAGTTTCATTGTCCAGAGTTTAGTCATGGGAGTGTAAATGTGTGGTGGTAACCCTGCTTATTGTGTGCTGACTTTCCCAGCAGAGTACCTTTTGTTTTGACTGCTCAGCCTTATTAAGCGATTGTGGCATGGAATGGTACAGGCACCAGGAAAGATCCAGCTTGCATCCATGCAGTTACTGAATTAAATGATCTACATACATTTTCAGTTCATAGTGGATGAGATTGGGATTTTTTTCACAGGCAGCTATATATATGTTTGCCTTCAAAATTCTTGGATTGATGCAGTTTTGTACAGATTTTAATTGCCACTTTTTAGTAATGTGCATCTAATGAATAGTAGTAGTGAATCATTGCCGCTGTACATTTTGTGTACCATTGTGGTGATGCTGCAGACATCGCGTTCAGAACATCAAGCTGACGTCACATCCCTTCCATCCAACAAGGGCTGTTCTGGTGTGTCGAGACTCTAGTGTCCGGATCGTTTCCCCTCCCCAAGGGGAAGTAATCACCACCCTTCTCATGCCCCCAGCCACAGGCCTTGTTGACGCAGCTTATGCTGTAGCAGAGAGTGAGTACAGTGTGCAATAAACAATTAACATTTACTGTCCAGGAATTTGTATTTATGTAATACGATTTTCACAGTGCCGCTCAAGACAGTGGCTTATAGTATACATTAAAGTACATGAAAAGTATGCCTGAGCACAGGCTCAGACTTCAGATATGTATCAACACTTTCTGTGTTTGTGTGTATAATGGCATCGTCCCTAAGACAAGTTCACTATCTCAGTTTGCTTTAGTGACATATAAGTTGTCACTGAAGATGGTAAAAAGAGAGATAGAAGGGAAAACATACACGATCAAATGGCAACTGCTATTGATTTGGTAATTTTAAATTTTCCAGATTTTTAATTGCATTATGTTACAGATATTTTTTTATTGCATTATTTGTTGCAGACACTATGTTCACTGTATGTGGCAATGGCGACATCATCAAGTGTCGAACAGACGTCAACCCTTGTGAAGTGCTAGCTCGATGGCGATGCCCATCCGTGACAGGTTTGTACGTAGTGCGGGCTATAAGTTTGGTTTTTTTATTCGTTTTTTTGAGGCTGTGTTGTGTTAACTGGTTCGGGTTTTAGTATAATGATTGTCTTGCTGCTATTAGGCTGGGGCTGCAGTTTCAGACTTGATCGTTTTTGGTTGATATTGAAAGTTTGTTTAGGATTAGTACTTTTAGGTGTATGGGAAGAAACTTAACCACAGTAGACTATATTGGAGTAAAAGTAAAGAATATAATTTTTACATGGGCGACTCACAGGAGTTTGCTGTGGTTTTGTTCTATTTTGATCTACCTAGTTGAGAAACATTAACGTTAATAAATTAATGAGAGTTTTGTATTGCACATGTTTGATAATCTGTTTGATCTGGCATGCTTGGTGAATTCGTGCTTCATTGAAGTGTTGCTGGCGAGGCTAGCAATCACATACAAGCTACCTGTTCACCCTTGGTTATTGAAATGGGCCTTGCCTCCACCTACTTGGTTAATGGTTTTTGCCAATTTCAATGTGCTTGGGGTGATGGAATGGCTTTGTAGCGTGTTTGTGCATGAGTGAACAGTTGCACATGCCTGAATGCTCTGAGGGTGGTTGTTGCAAGGCAAAATTAACAAGGACTTTATCACAGTGACACACAATAGTAACTTTTTTTCCACAGTCATAACTTTAGTTCTCAGATTTACAGCCATAAAGTTTTGTCCTCAAATTCACAGTCATAAATTGTGTTCTCAAATTCACAGTCATAACTTTTGTTCTCAAATTCACAGTCATAAATTGTGTTCTAAAATTCACAGTCATAACTTTTGTTCTCAAATTCACAGTCATAAATTGTGTTCTCAAATTCACAGTCATAAATTGTGTTCTCAAATTCCCTGTCATAACTTTTGTTCTGAAATTCACAATCATAAATTGTATTCCTCCCCCGTTGGGGAGCCGGGGGTTTCAGTATAAATAGTATCCCCACTTTCTGGAAATTTAGTGCTTTAAATTCCCACTGTCGCTGTCTTTCTCATTTGCACTTTCTCATTCCTGCTCTGTTCTATCAGTCAATCTGCTATACTATCGTCTTCTTCGCTAGACCAGTCTCCTACCTTTTTTCTTGAAAACTTTTCCGGGACAAGACTCCTCAGCTCTGTGGGTTCGGGCAAATAGAATAGACCCAACGTTTCCCGGCGTGTCGTAAGAGGCGACTAACAGGGGTGATGTTAGCACGGCATCACTGGGCGAAAGTCTTCTACACAGAAGTCACCGGCCAGGGCGGAGGAACCTCACGTTACTACAGGTTCAACGACCACGTGCTCAGGGCCAAGGCGAGCCACACTGTATTCGTGGATTTCGGCTGTGGCCAACAGCCTGGAGAGGATTGGGCCCTGCCAGGTCTTTTTTTGCCCAAGACACACTACATGATGACACAACCCACTAATTCCATACCGGATCGGTCGTCGCCCGGGCCGTCACCCGGCACAAGGACCGCGCCTTCCGTTGGCCACCAGGACGGAGGTGTTAAGTATGCTACTGATGGACAATATAGCAAGATCCGCACGAGAAACAACATCGTCATAGGAACCTGGAACGTCAGGACCCTAACTGCGGAAGGAAAATTAGAAGAACTGGCCCACGAGCTGGACCACTATCGATGGAACGTTCTAGGTATCAGCGAACTGCGCTGGAAAGGCCTAGGTGAAACAACGACTGACAAAGGCCACAAGCTCTATTTCAGCGGTAGAGATGACAGGCACGAACACGGCGTTGGATTCTTGGTCCACAAGAACATTCTAGCCACTGTCATGGGTTGCCGCCCAGTCTCCAGTAGACTCATTACCATCCGTCTGAGAGCAACCCCTTTCAACATTACCATCATCCAGGCCTATGCCCCAACATCAGACTATGAAGACAGCGAAGTGGAGGATTTTTATGAAAATATACAGGCGGTCCTTGACCAAGTGCCGAAGAAGGACATAGTCATAGTGCAAGGCGACTGGAATGCCAAGGTTGGCCAAGATGCGCACCGCAACTGGGGAGACACATGCGGACCCCACTGCAACAACGAGACAAATGACAGGGGTCTGAGACTATTGGAGTTTGCCAGATACAACAATCTGGTACTGGCAAACACGCTTGGTCTCCACAAAAAATCCAGACGATGGACATGGCACAGTCCCGGCGGGGAACATCACAACCAGATCGACTACATCATGGTCAAGAAACGCTTCAGATCAAGCATCAACATTGGCAGGACACGCACTTTTCCAGGAGCAGACATTGGAAGTGACCACGATCTCGTGATGATGTCTTTCCGGCTCCATTTGAAGAGAGTAAATACAGCAAAGTGCACTAGGCTGAAGTTCGACCTGGACAAACTGCAAGACCCGGAGGTGGCAAAAATATTTCAGGCCACAATTGGAGGGAAATTTGCACCACTGCTTATTTTGGGGGCAGGCGAAGTAGATGTCAACACCATGACCAATACCTTCAACTCAGCTGTAACAGATGCCGCCACTGAGATCCTTGGCAAGCACCGACCAAAGAAGAAGCCGTGGATCACACCTGAACTTTTGGATCTGTGTGATAAACGAAGAGAGTTAAAAAAAGAAAAAGAACACCTCACAGGGAGCTGATGTCTACCGAAAAATCAACAATGACATCCGAAAAGGCATGCGCACAGCAAAGGAGAACTGGATAGAAGATCAATGCCAGGAAATAGAGAACAATCTGAACAAGAACAACAGCAAGAAGGCCTACCAGACTGTGAAGCGGCTGACAAGTGTTAAACAGCCCAAAGTCTCCACTATCCAAAGCAAGTCTGGCATTTGCCTTACAGAAGAACAAGAAGTCTTGGACAGATGGACAGAGTACTGCTCTGACCTTTACAACCATCACCAAATGGAGACCCATCAGTTCTAGCATGTCCCGAGAGCAGAGAAGAAGAAGAAATCCTCCCAATTCTCCGGGAAGAAGTTGAGGCAGCAGTGCAATCGCTGAAGAAAGGGAAGTCAGCGGGAGTGGACAACATACCAGCGGAACTGCTACAAGCAGGAGGAGAAGCGATGACTGATGCTCTCACCACTATCTGTAACAAGATCTGGCAGAATGGGGAATGGCCTACACCATGGACCCAGTCGCTTGTCATCACTCTTCCTAAAAAAGGTAACCTTCAGGAGTGTGAAAATTACCGCACCATCAGCCTCATCAGCCATCCCAGCAAGGTCCTCCTGAAAATAATACTCAACAGGTTGAAACCACAAGCTGAACAAATCATAGCTGAAGAACAAGCAGGATTCATGGCAGGGCGAAGTACCACTGAACAGATTTTCAACCTCAGAATAATCTGTGAGAAATACCTACAGCACCAACAACATCTATATCATGTGTTCATAGACTTCAAGAAGGCATTTGACCGAGTCTGGCATGCAGCTCTATGGGCAACCATGAAAGTGTACAACATCAGCCCTAAAATCATAGAAGTCATCAAAAGCCTGTATGACAAGGCTACCAGTGCAGTCCTCCATAACAGCGTCATCGGGAACTGGTTCAGAACAACAATCGGTGTGCGTCAAGGATGCCTACTCTCTCCAACACTCTTCAACATCTTCCTAGAGCGCATCATGTCAGATGCTCTTGCAGATCACGAAGGCACAGTCAGCATAGGGGGCAGAGCAATCTCCAATCTTCGTTTTGCGGATGATATTGATGGATTGGCTGGAGAGGAACAAGAACTTGAACAGCTTGTACAGAGGCTTGACACCACCTCCAGAGCTTATGGAATGGAAATAAGTGCAGAGAAGACCAAAATGATGACCAACAACACCAATGGCATCAACACGGACATCAAAGTACAAGGCCAATCCCTCAACACAGTGCACAGCTTCAAATATTTAGGAGCCATTGTGTCAGACAATGGGTCTCGACAGGAAGTCCTCTCCAGGATCGCACAAACAACTGCTGCCCTGACAAGGTTGAAGCCCATTTGGAAAGACAGAACCATCAGTCTACATTCCAAAGTAAGACTGCTGCGATCTCTGGTCATCTCCATCTTCCTATATGCTTGCGAAGCATGGACCCTCACAGCAGATCTCCAACGAAGAATACAAAGCATGGAGATGAGGTGCTACAGAAGACTTCTGTGCATTTCCTATACCCAACACATCACCAACGTTGAAGTCCGACAGACCATCACACAAGCCATTGGACAACACGATGACCTGCTCACAGTGGTGAAGAAACGGAAACTCCGATGGTATGGCCACGTCACCAGATCATCAGGCCTTGCAAAGACCATTCTGCAAGGCACAGTGCAAGGAGGTAGAAGAAGGGGGAGACCGAAAAAGAGGTGGGAGGACAACATTCGAGAATGGACTGGTTTGACACTGAGCGAAGCCATGAGGGCTGCTGAGGACAGAGAAAGATGGAGTATGCTGGTTAAGCGATCATCTGTGGTGCCCCTACGACCTTCGGGTTATGGGACAGGATAGGATAGGATAGGAAATTGTATTCTCAGATTCACAGCCATAACTTTTGTTCTCAAATTCACAGTCATAAATTGTGTTCTCAAATTCACAGTCATAACTTTTGTTTTCAAATTCACAGTCATAACTTTTGTTTTAAAATTTCTCAAATTAACACGAGTCACTTCTTTTGACAGTTTGTTTTCAAATTCACCTGAGTAGCTTTTGTTTTCAAATTCATACCATTTGTTCTCATATACTTAGTAATCATTTTTGTTCTTACACTCCGGTCATTGAAGATTCAATATTTAATCACATTTTGTTTTTACCCCTTTTGGGGTGAGGTGGATACAAAAACCTAAGCACAAACATAATTCAATTTCAGAAAATAACAATGGGTACACTACTAGATATTCCAACTTTAACATTCAGTACAGGAGGGTAGGGGTAGTGATAGAGGTGGGGGTCCTACCATCCTCTTTACTTTTAAAGTAATTTGTTTAGCAGTTACATTTCCTTAGAGTTTATATCACAAATATTTTGTGTTAAGCTGTATCAAAGGATGCAACTGAATGAATTCTTTCAATTTTAATGCTTGGCTCTATACATGGTCAACACGTTCCAACAGACAAGTTGTATAAATGGCTGGATGTTCCCATTTGAATTAAATTGCAGCTTGTTGTTGAGAAGTAGGGGTGAAAAGGCGTTTTGTGTGATTGGGCTTCCTTTGTGTAGTGTGTGTGATAGTTTTTGAACAGTTGATGCTGTGATTTGCTTACTAATAAATATTGTGTGGTGTTTTTATTTATTTATGTATTTATTTCGTTTTAAATAATGTAGTGTGGGTTAGACAAAATACCATATATTGCAGTTTATTGTCGACATGCAGTACACTTGGAAATAAAGGTGTGGCTGGGTGTTTGTAAATATTTGGAATTATTAAGATATTGTAGATTTAATGCAAAACATGCGAAGATATGTGATTAAGAACGATCAAATGAAAATAAATAAATAAATAAAATGATATAATAGCATCAGCTGGTGTGCTGGAAAAAGGGGCAAGAGTTAATAACGAAACATGCACTGAATCAAATCAGAAGAATGTTAGCCAAAGGGTACCAATGAGTATTGGACAGATTATTAACTTTTAAGTTCTCTTCCTGTTAGTGATTATTCATGCTGATCAATAAGATCATTTCCTTTTACTGTCTTCTGATCAATATAAATCATTGACACACACACCATCTCCTGATCAATATCTCTTTCTTTTCATTTTTTCATTCTCCATCAAGCATTCTGGTGCCTCGCCATACTAGTGAGCTTTTTATGTTATGTGATGGTTTACTTTCCCACTTTAAAGGTAGCCTCATTCTGTCTTAGAGTTTGGCCTTCTGATCAATAAAAGCATTGACGCATACACTATCTCTGCTTTTGACTGTTGCTGGACTTGTTCTCTGTGAATCACTTTTATAAACTAATTTCCGTGATACTGTTTTCATACCTTTTCTCTGAATTTGACCATTACTGTCTAACTTGCGCTTGACCCATTTCTGGGTGGGTCACTGTTATAAAATTAGGCCCATGATGCTATTTTTATATCCTCTTTCTGTCTGTGACTCCTTGGGGTGGCTGTTATAAAGTTAAGTTGTTGATACTAAAAGCCTTGCGGCCCTGGTGGCCTGTGTGGGTGTCCAGAAATGTGCAACTATTTGCTGGTGTACGAATACGTGGTGGATGTGGGGGGAGGGGACAGCAACTTGTGGACCATGATGAAGCGCTCAGCGGCCATGAATACCAGCGGCTCCCTCCAGAACCGCAACCGGACCCTCCTCCTGGGCGGCCGCAAAGATGGCTACATCTGCGTCTACAACTGGGATACTGGGGAGGTTGACTTCAAAGCAGAGGTGAGTGGGAGAAAGATCAGTGTGTAGTGGTTGATGGAGATAGTAGATTTGAGGTTTGAAAACGAAGAGGTTGATGATGATCGTGGGGGGTCCTGTTAATGATGACAACAGTGCACAACTAATGATTATAGTAATGGTAGAGAACTTGGTGATGGTCATAGTTGTGGGTATGGTATACTTGTGGGGAAAATGTAACTCAACAGTTTATGAACAATACATTTTGTCCACTTCAAATCTGCATCAAGATGTTTGTGTCATCCGACCTGATCATTTTAGATTATTTGTTTCAGAAATAGTTTCCAGTTGTAAAAAAAAGTTTGATTAAAAAAAAAAATTTTTACCGAGGGGATTGCTACAATTGGTGAGCATTGATAGCTTTTCTTTTGATCATGAATGATGTTCTGTGAGAAATAATTAGTAATATTGTGCATTAATATTGTCATGACCTAATGTATTTGCAGGCACATGGAAGCAAAGGTGTGCTGAACATGATTGCCAATTCCAAGCTGGACCAGCTAATTTCTGCAGGAATGGGTTGGTTGCTTCTGCACTTATTTCTGTTTTGTCAAAATATACCACATAAATCACAGGTTAACATCAGTTACAAACGCTTTTGGGAATACATAACTGTAGACAAAGATATTCTATCCTTAAAATCACTTTTAAAAAATTATGTTTTGCTGAGTTACAGATATTTTGAGAGAAAAAAAAGGTGTTTATGTGGAGCATACTATGTCACATGGTTTCAAGGGTAAATAATTTGAATTTATGTGGAATTTAAGTCACTGTGTAAGGTAAAGAAGTATTTTGTATGGTAAATAAATGTTCTACTGTGTCTGTTCTGTTGTTGCAGATAACATAATCAAGGTGTGGCGACTATACCCTTTTGCGCAGGAAGCGCTTGCCCCGTTGATGTCATTTTACTGTGCTCACACGCCAGCGTTCATGTCCACCATCAAATCCAGCTTGTGCGTTGCCTTCCAGGACACTGGTACTGCTACCTTCAGCATCGTTGTCTACAACCTGCCAGAGAAAAGTGGGTGTATTTACAATGTTTCTTGCTTGTTGGAATATAGATTGGAAACTTGTTTAGTTTACAGCTTACTTATGGTAATGTCTTATATTCAATTATCTTTGCAAGTGGTACTGCATTAAAAGCTTAAACTGAAAACTTCTTGTTAATATTTATTTAAAAATGGATTTGGTTTGAGTGGTTTCATTTTGAGTATTCGTCATATTTTACAGCTATTTTTTCCCAAATTGTTGCTATTTTAATATTATATTTATTATTTAATTGTAAAGTTTATGTGTATCAGACCAGTCATAAATATAATTTATTTGTAAAATTTTAATTTGTTGTCCCATGGCTTTAATTTTGCAGTACTTACTTTAGAAATGTTGTTTTGACGTCTCCATATTCAGTGTTTTGCATGCGTTTACGCGAGTATGCATTATTTTTATTGTCGCTTGGTTTTGTCTCGTTGCATGTTTTGTGTCATTTTAATGAATATATGGCACTTTCTTGTGAAAATAAATCCAAAAATCTGTTGTTGCCTTTTGGTTTACAGAGGAGGAAGAAAACCTAGAAGATATGTTTTCCGCGTCGAGTAAGAACACACCCTCATTTATTCCAGCTTTATTTATAGAACCCTTATTTAGTTGTTAACCCCAACATATTTGCATTCCTGATTCCTTTGTGGCTGCGTGTGCTTGTAATAATGTCAGTTTGATTGAAAATGAGTTGTTTATGGCTTACTCAGTGTTCAGTTCAGCTATATTTATTTATCTTGTTTTTTTAGTTCAGTTTAGTTGATAGAATTTCTTTTTAGTATTTTCATTCATTATTTCTTTATTTTAATAACCAACAGTCCCATTGGTGCCCTTTTAGTTGTGTTTGATATCGAGGTGATTCTGCTTGTATCCATTTCAAGTTTGGAAGATCCCTATTCCTAACATCTTCACTTTCATCACTCCTTGCATGTTTTACACCCTTTGCTGTATGTCTTTTTTTTTAAATGTTAATTAAATTTTTTAAATAAAATAAAGTAGGCAACAGCCAGTTTTGAAGGAGATTAAAGTGTTGAACAAGTGCATTTTTATATAGGCTTGTAACATAGCTGCATATGACCTTATAACAAGGTGAATGACTGCTTGACTTTCATAGATGTCAATAAAGTCTGACCTTGCAGATAGCAGGTCCGTACAGAAGATAAAATCACTTGTTTTCTGCAAGTATTTTTTTATGGACTTGGTACATGACCTGCAAAGTCAGTTTTTATTACAAAGGGCATGTAGATGTCTACAAACAAAATCAATCATAGCATTTTTATTATTAGTTCTTTTTTTTTTAAAATGAGCACTTTATTCTTGCTGCTTTCATGATGAAACATATAGACTAGTATACAGGTAGAAAGCTGTTTATGTGTATTTACAGCCACAAGTATTTGCAGAGCCACATACATTTAGTTTTGAATGAAATCTTCAGTGCTGACGCTGCAGTATTTAATTGTTTACATGGACGTTAAAACAGTTTTATATGGCTGCCTGGGATGCGCTTTACCAGCATCAGCCTTTCCCAACTTTATACCTGTCATGATAGAATTAGCAGTAACTTGTACATATTGAACACATTTTTGTTTCCTTTATTGTCATTAGTACTTAAGCATGTAATAGTTGAACAGTGCATGTATATGTTTTGATTCCTGGGCTGTTCTTTATTTTCCATGCCTTTCCATTTTCCCTATTTCTCCTTTTTTCTCTTGTTTGCGTTTTTGTCCTTGTAGCACCATCCGTCAGCCATATGTGTCTGTGCACAGTTGTTGTTAGTGTATACCTTATAGATATTTGATGTCAGCTGGTGAAGTGTGTTATAGCAAGTTATCAACAATGTTATCTCTTTATTTGTCACAAAATCACAGTGTTTGCCAGTGACAGCGATCCAGGGACATACAGTAAGTGATAGGTTGTTTTTGATTTGACACCGAGTGGCACTAACAGGACTAGTGATGTTAATGGCCGATGTGTGTTTTGCTGTGCTAGTGAAAGTGTATAAGAAGGTTTGGAAAGAATAGGTGCTGCGTGGGAAAAGTCAATACTGCTAGAATATATAGCTTTCATTGAGTGAGTTATTGTGTGACAAAATAAGACATAGCTAGCTGTTAATCTTGCAATTGAGAGTTTGTGTGAGAATCTAAAGTATTGCTGTTAGTCATGCATGGAAGGTATTGCACGATGGTTATAGTATTATAGTAATTTTGCTAGCAAAGGTTTTCTTAGTAGGAACAGGTGTAATGTAACTGGTGATGGTAGTATGGGTAGGGTAGCAGAGCCAGGAGATCTTACTAAAGATATGTCTTGTCCCCTACTTATGTCATGGTAGATTTAGCGTAGAAATTTGTGAATCAAAGAGAAGGTCAGCAAAATTGAGGATGTTGGAATGCTTCAGTCAATGTTTGACAGCTCCAGTTAACAAGTTGACAAGAATCAGCAAGGTTTGTGGGTGATGTTGATGAATGTGCTTGACAGTTACTGCATGTTTCTGTACATACTGATGGATCTAGCGTTGTATTCGTGTTCTCTATCTAAGCATTTGTGTTCTCTGTCAGAGAAATCCATGGTATCAGAGAAATCCATGGTATCAGAGAAAACGAGCAGCAGTGCCAGGAGCAAGGGTAAAATTAAGTTCTGTTTGACGCATATTTTTAGCATGGGATTTGAACTTTCATGTATCATTATATCAATACTTTATCATCAGTGTATATATTTACTATTTTTGGTCATTGTATAAAGTTTTAGTTTCTGTTATTTTATATGTATACTTAAGTGGTATTGGGTAATGGGATTTCTGTATCTGTTTACCAGTATAATTTTGTGAGTGCCCAGATATTGCTCGAGATGCAAGTTGGTTATTTAACATTAACTAACATCTTAATGATCGTTTTCTTTTAATAATTCAATGTAACCACTAATGAAAGCATATAACCATTGTTAAATATTCATTTTGTCTGTTGTAATGGATCTTTTTTTTTTTTTTCAATTTTTATTTCACTTCCAACATTGAAATATTATGACATATGGATGTATCGGTGTGTGATTGATTACTTATCCTGTTCCTGACCAGTGGATACAATAATCCAAATCTAAACATAACAACTTAGTAATGATTGTGAGGGGTTGTGTATTGAGTGTGCTTTATTGTTATTACAATCAATACATTTTGTGAAATTTAATCTTAACAATATTGTTTATATATACTGAGTTAGGAATATCTACTAATGAATGATTATCCAGATTACTCTTGAGATTATTGATTACCTTGGTGCTTATATGTTTGTTTCAACTTGAAATAATAATATGGTGGATATGAACATAACCAGTGAACAAATCACAGTTGTATTTTGGTTTAAAAAAATTAATTTTGTATAGTAACTGGGGCTTCTATATTCTTATATGATTCCTCTGTATTTGCTGTGTTTTGTCTCATTGTTTGATTGTCATATTTTAACACTGTTACTTATATTATTAGATTTTGACGTGACAATCTGTCATTTTAGTCCTGGGAAGTTTTCAGCTGTAATTCTGTTGTGCGAAGGTGCTTGTGTGTGTGTGCTTGTGGGCGCCTATGTGTGAATGCATTCATGGTATTATGTGTGTTTGTGTACATTACATGAGTTCATGCATGTAGTTGCGTTTTTATGAATGTAAAATGGCAACATTGGTGATAAAACTCCCGACTATTGCAGATTCACTATCATTTTCGCCAGAGTTTTTCGCAGAAGAATAGATGTCTTCACCTGGTTAAGGATTATTTTTATGTGTTATTTTTGTTAAAACTTAAACCTGTTTATATTTGTTTACCGTTCTTTTACATTTCAGATTGGCAGTGGTATTTGTTTGTTTTTCCCTTGTGATTTGATTTCAGCTTGTCAGTTGAGGTCGCGTTGACTTTTGAGTTGTCATGAAAGTGATTGAGTTTGTCTTTGTTTTATATTAAGTAATGTAGCCTTGATGTTTTTGCTTTACAGTTATTTAAATGTATGAATTTGCAACTGTATTTTATTTATCAACATCTAGGCAGTTTTGAAAGAAAAAATAGTTGTTTCTAACTGGAAAGGTACACCAAGTTCGCTATAGGAAGTACTTGATTAGCATGGAGGGAGGGCATGCACTCTATGGTAATGTATGACATTGGCATGCATAGTCAAGTAATGGTCAACATTGTCATTGACAAAGTCACTGTCTGTGTTTTGGGCAATGTAACCCTCTGCGTGCATGTGTTGGGGTGCAGATCGTCATGACCACAAACCTGATGATGACCACATCGACCTTATCAATGGGCTGACATCCTGTCCACGCATGAAGCTTTTTGCCTCCAGCAGCATGGATGGCACCATCCGCATTTGGAACGAAGAGAACAAATTAGTCAGGTAGGGCCAAACTGTGACTGACAGATTTGCCTCTATGCCATTTCTGAACGGTGCTATAAAAGGGTTTAGAAATTCATATATCTCGACTTTATTTCAATCGAAATGTGTTGCATGTTATTTGGTCAGAAGCTGATAAATTTAGACTTGTGCATAGAAATATAATGAAAGAAAAAATCCTTTTAGAATTTGTTTAACCTAATTGAAAAATAAAAGATAAAATGATAAATTGCACTTCCATTCAGTTCTGTTTGTAACAACTCCATATTTCTTGCTAATAGTTTCACATCGATGACAGTTTGTTTCTAACAGCTTTGTGCTATAAGAACATTGCAGCAGACTTCCCAATTGCTTTCAGTTTGTTTGTTGCTACATTACAGAGTACTGAAGCTAAACGCTATGCCAAACAGTATTGGATTCTGCAGTACTCGCGGTGACCTGTTAGTGGGCATTGGTTTACACCTCTATCATATCCCTTGGCACAGATGTGAGTTTTGCCACTTATTATACACCCATACGAATCATTATAGTAGCACACAGATGATGTGAAATATAACCTGTATCCATGGTGTAATATTTCCAGCTTTGTGATGCTGCCAGAGGGACTTTTTTAAACCACAAAGTTTTATTCAGGCCTATTATCTGTTGGCAAACATATGATATGAATAGAATGAAGGGAGGCTATGTACAACTGAAGAACATAAGTTGTTTCTGCTGAGGCTAGCTTGAGTTTAGAGGATTGCCTCCCTTTGAATGTATTGTTGGACCTTTCCAATGCTTGTAGGTCTTCAACATATATTAATTGCTCCCGGGTTTTGAACTAAAAAACTGATTTTATGTTTTGCAAGTGTATTGTTGTTGCCTAAAATAGGCTCAGGTTGTCTGATTAAGAACAAAAATAACAGTAGTAATTTTGCGGACATTTTGCTGCCTCTATTCCTGTGTTTTCTGTTAGGGTTACACAAGTGGGTAAACATTAGGCAGTCAGTTGCCTACAGCAGTGATTATTGTCAAACAGCTGGAAATTGAGACTGGATATTCCTCATTCCCTCTAATATATAGTTTGTTTCTAGGCATGAAGAAGCGGGGACATTTTGTGTGATTTGCAGACCTGCCCAAGCCCTACCTGAGGAAAATGGTGTCTATGCGCTTCATCCAACAGGACTCCGAGGAGCCAATCATGTTTGATGAAGCTCGCCTGGCCCAACTGAATAAGAATGACGTCAAGCGTCTCAAAGGCTCGCACGCTTCTTTCAAGTAAGATTTGTGGCCAATATTTCCTGTAGATCATGCAGGGACTGTGCATAATTGTTAAAGAGATTTCCAGCATATTTGGTTTATCCCTAGTCAAGAGGAACAGCCAGATCATATTCTGATGAGAATCTGAAAATAAGGCTGGTGAAGTATCGTTGGGTTTGGGCACATGCTAGAAGCAATGTCAAGCTCTGTTAGCACTTGGATGGGAACACACTTAGTACTTGGAGGCTACCACTGAACAACACAAAGAATGAAAAGCACGCCACATTCCCAAGACCACTCAGCTGTGAATAGGTATCTGGATCTCTTTAGAACCAGGGAAGGTAAGGCAGCGAGGGAGAGGAGATGAGCACCACCCTCATGAAGCAGGCCCAGAGAAAATGGAGATTCCAAGTGCCTCTCTCTGCAATTACCACAAAGTTACTGGTACACCTTTACATTTTTACCATCTGAAAATGATTGTGTTGATGGTGATTGTAATAAGAATATTGTTTTAAAAATAATTCGCGTAATTTTCCTAACACACAAAACAATTGCATTTTAGATTTCAGTATGTCCTCTATGGATTACAGTATATTCAGTTAAACCGATTATTTGTTTTGTGAAACAAAAGAGTTTTCTTGAGAAGAGTATTTGTTATGACAATGTGATCATTTGTAGTCCTTTTTGTGCACAGTAGATGCATGTGGTGTGCGTGTTGGTGTTGCTGTTTGTGTTTGTTTTTCCTGTGCGCTGCCAGCATACTTTTGGGTGTAGACTTCTTTATGCGCTATATAAATTCTGATTCATTTTTTATGTAAGTCCAGAAATTGTACTTTGGCATAAACAAATGCAACATGTTCTGTTATGATATTATATCATTGTTGTTGCAACAATTATATATCTCTATCTCTGTCTCTATCTCTGTCTCTATCTCTGTCTCTATCTATCTATCTATCTATCTATCTATCTATCTATCTATCTATCTATCTATCTATCTATCTATCTATCTATCTATCTATCTATCTATCTATCTATCTATCTATCTATCTATCTATCTATCTATCTATCTATCTATCTAACATTAAAGATTGAAGAATGCTTTATTATGTCAAACAGAGAAATTAAGATATGCTTTGCTGACAGTACATCAAATTGCAATAAATGTATAAGCAAATACAATTACAAACATTCACTCATTAAAAGGTTGAAAAATTGCATAGGCTATAATGAAGCAACAGGCAATAAAGTAAAATAAAGCCAACAAATACGTTCACATTTATCTCTATCTATCTATCTATCTATCTATCTATCTATCTATCTATCTATCTATCTATCTATCTATCTATCTATCTATCTATCTATCTATCTATCTATCTATCTATCTATCTATCTATCTATCTATCTATCTATCTATCTATTAATCTATCTACCTACCTACCTACCTACCTACCTAACATTTAAATTAAATACACAAAAAACCAACATGTTATTGAGCTTTATATTTCTGCTTTAAATCCTGCAAGGTCTGTGCAACACGAAGTGAATCTAAGGTCTAAATAAAAATTGAGAAAATCAAACAATAATTTTTGAAAAAAGGTACCTTAATAAAAATTTTTATAAATAAATACAATAAAATGTCTTTTTCCAGATGACTATTTGCTTACATATTTAAACATTTTGTTATGTATCGATTTCTTATATTTTCTTATAGTTCACTGGCCAAATCGATTGTGGCTTAAACTAATATCACGTGGTAATTGGCCTATCACAGATGGTGATGTATCTAGCAAGCTGTTGAATATAAAAGTCTTAAGAATGCAGGACATACTTTTACCCATTTATGAATTGCAGCCTCCTATGCCTTTTCTGCAAACGGCTGAAAAACCAAACGTTCTTCTTGTATTTTCCAACAGCAAGATTTGATTCCCAAACCGCCTCTAATTCACCAATACTACAGCAACAATTATTTCAAGGAAAGGATGAGTCAACAGAGTAAATGGACCGACCGAATCATGAAATGAAACTGGCTTTGTTTTTCATTGGCTGCCTAAGCTAGAGTTGACTGAAGACTAGGCCTACATTTTGAACGAAGCAAAGATGAATCAATTAAGGAAACTGGCATTGTTTTTCACTGGTCAAGTTTTGGTTGAAGGAAGCTGTCATGTGTCACGTTCTGGTGATAATTTTTCTTTACTCTGTGTTTGTGTGTGAGTGGGTGGGCAGGTGGTTGTTTGAGAGAGTGTGTTTGTCTGCATGTTTTTATGTTTGTCTGTGTGCTTTTATGTTTGTGTGCTTTCATGTTTGTCTGCGTGCTTTTATGTTTGTCTGCGTGCTTTTTTGTTTGTCTGTGTGCTTTTATGTTTGTCTACGTGCTTTTATGTTTGTCTGCATGCTTTTATGTTTGTCTGCGTTCTTTCATGTTTGTCTGCGTGCTTTCATGTTTGTTTGCTTGCTTTCATGTTTGTCTGCATGCTTTTATGTTTGTCGGCGTGCTTTTATGTTTGTCTGTGTGCTTTTATGTTTGTCTGTGTGCTTTTATGTTTGCGTGCTTTCATGTTTGTCTGTGTGCTTTCATGTTTGTCTGCATGCTTTTATGTCTGTCTGCGTGCTTTTATGTCTGTTTACATGCTTTTATGTTTTTCTGCATGCTTTTATGTTTGTGTGCGTGCTGAATAAATGTGAAGAAAAGTTTCTGAGTTTTGGACTATTTTTGGTTGCGCATTTGGATGACTTTATTTTAAAGAAAATAGTAAAGCAGTCGTTCATAAACATCTTTTTCCTCTAGTCTAATTTCGTTTTCTCTTTTTTTTTTTTTGGCCATTTGAAGAAATCGATACATAAATGTTATTCGCATCTTAGACGTGAAAAATGAAAAATGGTCACGTCTTGCTGGCTCGTGAATATTGTCCAATCTCGATGTGACAATTTTCCATATCCTATGCCAAGATGTGAATAATGTATAGTGTCTAACATTTGTGACATTTGAATCTTTAGGTCATGTGTGAGTGTTCAAAAGGTGGTCTGCTATAACAGTATTGGCTTCTCTCCCTTAGAGTTCAGGCAAAGGTGAACCACATACAAATGCAGCAGAGTGTGACCCACAAACCCAAATACGTTGCTGTGCCTGTAGTCTGAAGGGAAGCTCAATGTCAGCATTAGAAGCCCCTCCACTAGTGAAGTCCATGACGTAATCAGAGACCTCAATTTACTTCTTAAGCTGCTTATACGCCCATAAGCACACTTTGACCTCAATCATGTGGCTTGTTAGACTGTTTTATGATCATTCTATCTAGTGCAAAAGTTTGACAAAAATGACTTCAGATTCACTTTAATGTCATGGGGAGAGGGCTACCACTAATGTGGTAAATGTGTTTGCTCCAGGGAAACAATGTGTAGACATTAGCAATTGTGTACACAACTCCAAATCCAACCCCTTTATTTGTCTTTTTCTTTGACTTTCTTCTTCTTCTTCATCATCATCATCATCATCATCATCATCATCTTCTTCTTCTTCTTCTTCTTCTTCTTCTTCTTCTTCTTCTTCTTCTTCTTCTTCTTCTCTCTCTCTATCCCTTCCCCCCCTCTCTCTCTCTGTGTCTGTCTGTCTGCTGTCTCTGTCTGTCTCTCTCTCTTTCTCTTTTGATAGTTGATAGACATCGGGTTGTTTGTTATGTATTGTGCAATTGTAACATCTATGTTGAATGTCATATAACTTATTTTGTATGCTGCATGATAGTTATTATATTTATTTTGTAGTGTTATTATAGTTCTTGGTTTCGTCGTTGGCATGCTTGACTGAATATCGGAGAATGTGTATGTGAATAATACAAGAAACAGTTGTAAGACTAGGCTCCAGCTTAAAATATGTATCCTTGTTGTTAATCAAACGTCTGGATCTCTCTTCCTCCCTCTCTCTCTCTCTCTTCCTCCCCCCCTCTCTCTCTTTCTCCCCCCCCCCCTTCCCTCTCGCCCCAACCTCCCTGCTCTTCCTTATCAACATATAAAAAGAGCCATCTGTTGAAGGGTTGTTGACATGCACACGTACAACAATGCTGTTTGGATGGTTGCAGGGTGACTCAGTTTGAAGATGAATTATCCAAGGAGGAGGAGGAGGAAGTGATGCATGAGAAGAGGATCAGAGAGAGGGTACGTTAATGCTTATTTATATAGACACGGAAGAAGAATTGTGAATGCTTATGTAAAAGACGGAGAAGAAGCAAGTGCGTAAATCTCACAAGGACAATAATGTCAGTCAGTTGTTAATATAACAAAAGCATCGGTGGAAGTTTTGTTAAACGTAAGAAATGTTTAGTGAATGGTTTACAGTGTATGTTAATGTTTAATTAATAAAATACAGAGACGTTTACATTAACACAGTGGAATTTGCATAAACACCAGTAAATTGGCATAAATATCACGAAGACAGTGACGTCAATTGTCAACACAGCTACTATGTCATTGTTTAACATAAGAACATTGTAATTAGTAGTTTTTGTTTGCGTTGTAATTAGTAGGCTTTTTCTCAAATGCATAGCAGTGTGAGTCTATCTACTCAGCCTCCCCCCACCCCCCACCCCCAACCCCATGCCAAAAATTAAAAAATCCAGATTTTTGCAAATCTGTGTGAGATGAGTTCTAAATAGTCCAAAAATTACATTTTTTTTAAAAAAGTGTCCCTGCGTCCATCTGTCTGTCCCCTGTCGGATGTGCAAAATTTGCAAGTGGATTAATATCTTAGAACCTATTGCAACTATCACAACCAAACTTGGTAAGATGGTGTTTATCCAAGAGACCTCATAAATAATCAGTGAATGAATGACTTCACTTCTTCAAGGTCAAGGTCACAGGGTCAACAAATGTTAGTCAAAAAATGGCAATTTTGTAATTAATATTAAACTTATGATTCTTTGCATGATGCATGTCATTTGGTCAACCTCACTCCAAGGCCAAGGTCACTGAGCTGTCCAAAGTCGATTAGTGTAGGTACTTTGAAGTGACCTTGACTTTAAATTATGAGATATATAAAATGTATTGAGAGATGATAGATTTATCTTTCATATATGTTCCGTTTTTGCATTGATTTTGAAGACCAAGGTCATTTTAGGCCTTGCAAAAACATACAAAAAAGGTCATCGTACAGTACAATGGCTCTATTTAACCTATAGTATGCAACAACATTGAGTTATTTGATCCTATATGAGCATGTGAGGTCATGTGAAGGTCAAGGTCATGCCAAGTCACTGTTTCTTGGCATAATACAACTTTCGTTGTAGTGCATTTGACCTTACATGAGTGTATATGGAGCTGGAGGTCAAGGTCATCTCTAGGTCCAGAACATATAAAGATTAAGGTTGATATTACTGTTGCTTATGACCACTTCATACATCAGGCCTGTGAATTGTATGCATGGTAACTATATTTGCAGGCATTCACGGAAATAGAGATGCGTGAGAACGAACTGTCGATGATTCGCGACGGCTCCAAGACCGCCTTCAACAAGCCAAAATCCACAAAGAGGACTCAAAGGGAGGCAATGAAGAACTACATGAAAATGTTCTACAACAAAGAACGCCTTCAGGTATGCAAGAGCTGCAAATCCTAAACACAATGCACAAGAGAGTAACATACGAGTTTTTGTTCTCCCATAGAAGACCGCTGCAGTCGGGTGGTGGAGATGGCGGCTATGCAAAGGCGGTGAATCAATGTTAATACTGATTACAGGATCCTAATGCTCAGGCAGTGTATAACCCGACTCTTTTTGATGAGAGTATAAACCAAGGTCTAGCCTATGCAAGCACTTTCTCCATCATCCAGACTTAACATTTGTGTGTATGTGTGTGTGTTCATTTGTTTTCTTAATAAATATATTTTTTGGGGGGTAAGTTTCAGATCCTGACATTCATGTTTTAGATGAGTCAATGCCAGACGCAAACATTACATCCTATTTGCCTTTCATCTTGCTGCCCTGTGGCTGCTGTACTTTTGCTGAAAGGGCAACCCAAATTTTGACCTCACGGATGACAAATATATTATCTTAAAATCCAGATCTAAAATATGAATGCGCGGTATTGGCATATCTTAAGATGGTTTGTTTTGCAAATGTGTTTGCAAGTGTTCTTTTGAAATGTTTATAAATGATCATTCTAAGCTTTTCTGTGCGAACAGATACCAACTGATGATCCATTCCCTGGCGACACTCTCAAACAAGCAATGGAAAGAACGGAGGAAGAGATAGGTAAGTGGTAGTGGCGATAACGTCAAGACTAACAATACTTAGAACATTTGGGATGGAGGGAGTAGGGTTTGGGGGTAAGGGTGTGGGGCTGGGCTAGGTAGGAATGAGGCTGAGGGTAAAGATGGAATGGATATATTGTGGCTTTCTGTTGGGGGCCTTCAACCTGTTATTTTATTCAAGCTAAAATATACGCCCCTAATACAATTTTGTAGTGCGCACGTTTGTTTTGCTGCTGTTTAGCTTTGTAAATGTCACTGACAGTTTGCAATCATGCTTTGGTGAAAAAATAAAGAAATTTGCCAAAGACTAGAATAACCAGAAAATATATTATTTTGAACTGGATTGCAATGTCATTTGGGAGAAAATATGAATTTTATTTAAAAAGAAAGTTGGCACATCCTTGTTGAAAGGCTTACGTGTTTTGAGAAACAAATAGGTTGAGGGAAAAGAAATTTGATGAAGAAGTGGGGATGTGGGAGGGCTACTTTTTGGTCACTGATGAGGTTTATGTATGAGTGTAACATACACAACGAAACACAAACACAGTGTAACACACACAATGAAACACAAACACAGTGTAACACACACAATGAAACACAAGCACAGTGTAACACACACAATGAAACACAAACACAGTGTAACACACACAGTGAAACACAAACACAGTGTAACACACATAATGAAACATAAGCACATTGTAACACACACAGTGAAACACAAACACAGTGTAACACACACAATGAAACACAAGCACAGTGTAACACACACAATGAAACACAAACACAGTGTAACACACAATGAAACACAAGCACAGTGTAACACACACTCAGTGTAACACACACACACACACACACACACACACACACACACACACACACACACACACACACACACTTGCATGCATATACACAAATTCATATGAACAAAAAAAAGGCCCCTCCAAAATAATTTGTCTCTGGGTTTCTGAGGCAGCATCACAGTAACTTTTTATCACTTGCAAACAAATTAGTACTTGGAAATTGCTGACACATCAGTCTCGTTTTGTAGATGTTGGCCATTATATATATATAGATATATATATATATATATATATATATATATATATATATATATATATATATATATATATAGAGAGAGAGAGAGAGAGAGAGAGAGAGAGAGAGAGAGAGAGAGAGAGAGAGAGAGAGAGAGAGAGAGATAGCACATATATAAAGTTTTAAATTTGTTTTTAAAATTCTCATTTGTCTGTCGTCAAGTAGGTAGTGAAAACCCTGGTCAAATATTATGAATGTGGTGAGGCTCTTTCTGCATTTCATTGTCATAAATGTCCATGTTGAATTGGCTCAAACAACACACCCTCCATGCAAGCTGCTTGATTTTCTGCAGCTAAATAAACTTGTTAGTATAAAAGAAATACTGTGTTTGCTACAAAAGAAGGCTGTCCACTACATTCCATTTGTTTTTTCTACTGCAAAAAAAAAACCAAACTCTTATTTGGCACTCTATCATCAGTTGAGTCATACTGCCCCAGATGGTCTTCAAATTATTTTTTTTACAAAATTAAATATTCTAAAAATATATTTAATGCTTGTTATGAAGATGAAAACCAGTTAAATGATTAGTTCTGAAATACAAGAATTTAACGATAAGTTGTGCCCTGCACAAGAGTGTTTTGATTAGAAAAATGAACATTAAGAATGAGAGTAAGATTTTTACAATTTTTATATTTATTTATTACATTCCTCCCTCCCCCCTTTGCTGTCTCCTTCCCCCATCCTACCTCAACAAACAGGAAGGAAAATGTTCTTGCAGTGTACCACGAATAATCTGACACTAACGTTCTCACAGAATATTTCTGCATGCTTTATGAAAAGAAGGAATTAATAACTCCCTATCTGAAGGTAAATCATGAACACACACACATATATATATATATTCCCAGCCTGTAGTTAATGTCTACATTTACCCACGTTATGAAGGCTCTTAGGGTATTAAACCTTGTTTGATTTTGGAGATGAAGTGAAGAGGCAGTTGTATTGTGAGCGTGAAAGCCTGATTGTGCTGAAGGGGGTGAGTGTGAAGACTTGTGTTTGTTTAGTCCTTTTGTGTTGCTTTTCACAAGGTCCCTCTTCTTCTGATGCACAGCCACAGGGTTTTCCTTCTAGAGATTGTAATGATGAAGGAAAGAAAGTATCTACAAGGGGTGGTGTTGGGGGAGGTGGGTGCATGAGAATGCTAAAGAGAGAGGGCATTACAGACAGACATAAGAGAGACACTTCGAGGCCGGGATTGCTGATTATTGTACTGCGCTTGATGGAAATAGAGAGAGAAACATTGAAACTTTGGAGGAGGTGGGGGTGGAAACTTTTTTCATTAGGGATAAAGATGTTAGAGTAATTAATAACTAAATAAGTCTAATCTTCCAATCTGTCCCTTAACAAGTTAACATAATAAATAACCTGTAACTTTAACTTAGAAATCATATTACACACACACACGCATGCACACACACATACCATCATCTTCGTCACTATCTTTAAACAATTTTAGACACCCTCCTCTCTTCCCGTCCCTATAATAATAATAATAATAATAATAATAATAATAATAATAATAATAATAATAATAATAATAATAATAAATAAATAAATAAAAAAATAAAAATAATTACATGAATGACTGCGTTCTTATATATGTTATTATACATCACTTTTATAATTAATTTCGCAGATACCTACATATTTTTTACATTTGAAAGAAAACTGTGTGTGGCAATGTTTACACTCCAGAGGGAACGATATCTATACAGCACCTCCATTAAATGGGATGGCTATGTTTTTTTTAATAAATCAATGCGAGGGAGAGATAGTTTATAATTATAAATCTATGCCCATCAACTGGCTTAGTAAAAAATGCATCAAGATATGCAGGTGTCTATCTGTGATTTTGAACATAAGGATAACTGTATTAAATATAAATTGTTTTTGAAGTGGTAATATTCGGAGTTCTTTATATTTCTCATTAGTTTAACATCTGTATTTATATTATAAGACTTTTAAAGTATTTTGATTGCTCTTGTATGAAGATGAGAGAGGTAGAGAGAGAAAGAAAGTGAAGAGGAAGCAGAAGACAAGGAAGTGGAAATGTTCAATAGTTAATATTGTTGTGTGTCTGTAATATATTTGTTGCACGTGAGCGTGTATGTTGGTATAGGTCGCCGCGCTTTGAGTTCGAAATCATTCGAAGTAAAGCGCGTATTAGCATCCGGTATTATTATTATTATTATTATTAGCCCATAACCTAAGATGGAGTTCTACAATTGAGAAAGAAAGAGAGGAGGATAGACAGAGAGAGGAGTGATTGACTGTTTCATTTTTGTTGTTGATATAAGTTGCTCTTTCATGATATGCATACAAATTAGAGGGAAATACACTTTGTGCATGACGCAGATGAAAAGACATGTTTGAACTCATACTTTTTTATCAGTGGAAAAGCATGGCCTAGGTCAACATTAGAAAACACATATTGAACATTTTGAAGTGGAATGCCAAGAGAAATAATGAGAGAAAAGAGAGACAGACAGAGACTGACAGAAAGGTGCACGGACAGAAGGGAAAGAGAAATAAAGAGAGACCGAGAGACTGACAGAAAGATGGACAGACAGAAAGGAAAGAGAAATAAAGAGAGACAGAAAGAGACTGACAGAAATATGGACAGAAGGGAGAAGAGAAATAAAGAGAGAAAAGAGAGACAGAGAGAGACTGACAGAAAGATTGACAGACAGAAGGGAGAAGATAAATAAAGAAAGAAAAGAGAAACAGAGAGACTGACAGAAAGATGGACAGAAGGGAGAAGAGAAATAAAGAGAGACTGAGAGAGACTGACCAACAGATGGACAGACAAAAGGGAGAAGAGTTGGGACTGGAGAGAGAGAGAGAGAGATGGAGGGAGGAAGAGAGACTGACAAAAAGATGGGCTTACAGGTGGAGGGGTGAAGTGGTAGGTGGGGGAGAAGGTGTTAGGGGGAGGGGGATAAGAGAGAAGAAGAAGACAGGGGAAAAAAAAGAAAGAAAAATGACATGGTATCGATATGTCAAACAGTAGCTACCAATGTAATAAGATGGCAAACCCATATAAATGTAAATACAGAAAGACATAAAGAAGATGAGGAAGATAAAACGGGAGGGCAGAGATACAGCTAATACAAACACATCTCAGCTATTGTGCACTGATAGAAGAAGGTGCATGTTTGGCTGCAAATGGAGTATTAGGACCATATAGAAATATGAATCAAGGACTTAAGGGGGTAGCCTACAAGCCACAGATACCCTGTGCAGTCAGTGAGTCAGGATTTAGGATCAAAGAGTTCATGTTTACATCTGGATGGCTTGAAAGGGGTCAGTATCCTTGTTGCTTACGTGTTGGTGTGGTGGGCTTTAAAATTTATTTGTTATTTTAAAAAAAAAATTGGGGTGGGGGTGAGGGGTGAGGAGGGGGTCAGTGCTGGAGGGAAAACATAAAGGAAGAAGAAGAAATATTACATTGAGATCAGTTAGTGTCATCTTTTGCAGCATGGGTTGGGAGCACAGAGGGGTTGGGCAAGGGGAGGGGCAGCTTAGAGGGTTTTAAGAGTGGGGGGTTGAAAGGAGTGAGGGAAAGAGAGGAAGAGAGGATACAAGGGGACACAAAGAGTAAAATAGATATGAAGCATTCAAGGACACAGTCAATGTTTCTTTTTCGGACCAATGTGTTTGAGAGAAATTAAACTCCTATTTTAAATAAATTAACTGCGTGTTTGAATTTGCGGGTAGCGATAATTGTTGGAATAAGGAATTGGATGTGTGCCTTTCTTGTTAACTGTTGTTTGTACAGAGGATGCTCAAGATTTGTTTGAATTAGTACAGTTTTGTTCCTGGATTATTCACTGTTTGAATAGAAAATCGGTTTTAAATCCACGTTTCGTTTGAGGTTTTGACTGGCCCGGTTCACATTGGGAGCAAATGAAGCAACGATAGAAGAAAAGAGGAAAAGAGACATTAAAGTTTTTTAATTGAAATAATTAATGCAAAAATATTTCAATAGCACAGCTAAATTCACCATTTCACATCATGATGTAACATCTGTTAACATGAAAGCAGATACATCACTAATACTGTTTTTTTGATACTGCTAATTGCTTGTGGAGAAGAGAGAGAGAGAGAGAGAGAGAGAGAGAGAGAGAGAGAGAGAGAGAGAGAGAGAGAGAGAGAGAGAGAGAGAGAGAGAGAAAGAGAGAGAGAGAGAGAGAGAGAGAGAGAAAGGGGGGAGGGGGGTAGTAAGGGTAGCAAAATATTATTTTTAAAAAGAATAACTTTTTTTTTTAGAAATATATTTTTCTATTCATTAATCTTGGTATCACTTTCTTTCTGTATTTTTGCTGGTTTTTTTATGCAGCGGATCATTACAGACCAGAAACAACACCCACAACATTCTTCACAGAAATCTTGCGGAGTCGAACCCGCACCCCTGGCAGCATGTCCCACGTGTCAGCCTGCGGATCTGTGGGTTTCGTGCCTAACTCTGTCCTGGTCAAGATCATGTTTCCCCCCACCCCTCCACCTCCTGACCCAGCCTCCCTTCGCCCCTACAGACCTCCTGAACTCAACTCTCGCCAGCTGGCTGAAATTAGAGCATTTAAAAAGGTGGGTTGTGTGCAACACAATACAGTGCTCTAGTACTATACTATACTATACTGTACTATACTATACTATACTATACCATTCCATACCATACCATACCATGCTATGCTTTGCTATGCTATGCTAAGACCGAAAAAGAGGTGGATGGACAACATTCAAGAATGGACTGGTTTGACACTGAGCGAAGCCATCAGGGTTGCTGGGGACAGAGAAAGATGGAGTACGCTGGTTAAACGATCATCTGTGGCGCCCCTACGACCTCCGAGTTACGGGACAGGATAGGATAGGATGCTATGCTATACTACATTACACTACACTATGTTACACTACACTATCAAATGTGATACTACTGATAATATAATACAATGCAATACCATATCATACAACTTTATTCCCCTCACCCCTTCTCTCTCTCCCTCTCACTCTCCCTCTCTCCTCTTTCTCTCTCCTTATCCCCCCTCAATCTCCCTCTTCCTCCCCCCCCTCCCATCTCTCTCTCTCCCTCTCTCTTCTCTCTGAAGCTGACAGCTAGATTGGTTTGATTCCAATTTATCTGGACCTGTAAGACTTGGGAAGTGTTACGTTATTGGCCCCTCTTTATTATAATGCACCTCTCTTAGGTTTAGTGAAGCAGACTATATTTGCACTGCTAACAGTTTGATATTTGTATAGACCAAGGACCACTTGCAACCAAGTCGCTCAGTGACTTTTGCTGAAAAAGAGGAGTCATTCGACTTCTCCAAGCGGACGTTGGAGCTTGATCTTGTTGAGGATGAAGAGGAGAAAGTCCAGGAGGAAGAAGAACCAACGGAGGTGTCAGAGAAGAAGAGTGAGCTGTCGGAGCCAAGCACTCCAGGTAACCTTGCTTTAACAACCTGGGCAAAATAATTGTAGACAAAAGGTATATAAGGTGCTTTCAGTTCCCCTCACAATGGCAGGATTTCAAGTTGGATATACTGTACTTTTTTTTGTGTGTTTTTTTTGTTTTAGGGTTTTGCCTTATGTCGACAATTTCCCTTAAGTATGTTTATGAACGATGGATTTGTTTGTCTTCTCACACACAGCCGAAGAGAAGGAAGCCATACCTCATGTGGCCCCTGTCCCTCTAGGTCTCCCTCCAGGCCTACCCCGACCGCAGCGCAAGAAGAAGACACCCGTACAGGAAGAAGAGGACGAAGGGGATGAAGAAGATGACTTCTGGGGCGCCAAACCCAAGACTCAGGAAAAGAGTGGCCTCCTAAACAAGTTCAAGGACATTTTGGAAAAACCTCCTTCTCCCAGGGTCAGTGGAAATATGTTGTTTGAACTGAGAGCTTGGGTCACAGTTGTCTCCTGTTGGTTGGTGGATGGGTCTTTTGTGTTATAGATTTTGAGTAATGTAGATCATTTTCCTGTACAATGCGGATGGTCTTCTCCAACCTCCATCCCATCAGAAAAGTATATTTTGTGTATGCCTTTTGTTTGTTGTGTGTATTAAACAGATAATTGCACTAAGCTGTAATGGTATGGGTAGCTATCAGCGATTTTCCAGCAGCCTTCTTCACTACTTCAGTATGTGTGGGTGCTGCTGCTGTCGTTTTATTTGCTGTTATGTTATGTTATTTTAATCCAGTACAATTTTAACAATCCAAGAGGAGGGCAAACCTGTAAGGTGTTTGATCTGTTATTTTTGTTTGTTGTTGTTGTTGTTAAAATTAGGTGTTGTAGTGTAGAGAGATTACCAACAACAAACACCCCAGTGTTAAAAGCTACAAATTGTTTAGTTTAAGGATAACCATTGATTATTGTAGCGCATCATGTTTTCATACTATTTTTCAGCCAGAGGAAGTAGCAGCGGCAGAAGCAGAAGCAGCAGCTATGGCAGCAGAAGCAGCTGTGATCCAAGCTGTAGAGAAACTGCAACCAGTGATTCGAGAGGTGCAGCAGCCACGACAGCCAATTAGAAAGCTCGTCAGCCGTCCCCGACCACAGATCTCCACTCCACCGCCCCACAAGTCACCCACGCCCCCACCTCCGCCTACCCCTCTGCCAGACTTTATTTCCCAGTTTGTTGGTACCCAGTGGTTTGACAAGTATTTCCCCAACTGCAGTGACACGGTATGTGGATTTGTTTGTTTTCCAACTTCTGTTTGTTTTGTTTATATTGATTGGTGTTTTGATGTTGATTAAAAAAATAAATGTCCTTCATTAATGTATATATAGTATTTTATTGGTTTGTACAATTTTGTAATATAAGGTTATCTATTTTTTTTTCTTAGTTTATTTTATCGTATTGTTTATGTAGTACCTTTTGTATTATTTGGTTTTATTTTTATTTTTATATTATTTCATTTAATAAATTTGATACATTTTTCTATTACTTCATTTTGTACATGGGTTTTTGTTCACTTCATGTATTAGTTATTAAATTTAATGTATTATTATATATTTTATTTTATTTCTCCCTTTTTTATTTTTATTTTTATTTTTATATATATATATATTTTTTACTGTATTGTGTTTTTATTTAATGTTATATTTAGTTTTTATGTTGTCCTCTCTATTTGAAAATTAAATATTGGTGTTGCTTGGGGATTTGCTCATTGTAACCTGCTTTGATAACATTTTATGGAAGTCACTATAAATAATTTTTTTTTTAAATTTACAGTAGTATGTAGTATGATTGTCAGTGTCATTTATCTATGGCAGTGTTTAGTGGTTTGGAAAGGGGTTGATTTCGTATTATGATTCACAAGTTTTAGGATTTCGTATTATGATTCACAACTTTTATATGATGTGTCTTGTTGTATGGTGTTTATTTTTTAAATTCTTTTTTTGTGGTGGATTTTGGTGTAAAGTCTGAGCATTGGGTAAGTGTTGTCGTGGCGTATGTATCATTTGTTTTACAAACGGTGTGTTGCATGGAGGTTGGCTAGCATATATTCTCCACTGTTTTATTGTTGTTGTTGTTGCAGTGTTCCAGCTATCAATATCAGATGAACCTCTAACCCTTTTTTTTTTTTACTGTGAATGTTATCCCCGTAGTGAGATGTTGTTCATCACAATGCTGTGTTATGATTGTGTTTACAGTAACAGCATTTTGTTTTAGTAACATGTTTTAACATTAATGACATTCTTGTGCAGATATTAAAACTTTGTAATATGTGTGTGTTTGGGGGTGGGTGGACGGGTGAGGGGAATTTTAAATCTTAAATCTGCATGAAAACGTTGCAGTGGTATATATAGGTATCCAAATCTACAGAAATGTAACGGTAGCACTTTACATGCGTTTCTACTATACTAAAGCGAGAAGAAAAAAAATCTGTTACCACAAATCTTAAAGGTTATTTTATTTTTTTGTTGAATAATGGTATATGTTATTGCTATAAACAAAATATGTGTACAGTTAATTAGTCAATACAATATGAATAAAATAGCAGAGAGAGAGAGAGAGAGATGGGTGGCAGGGGGGTGGGCTAAGGGGTAAAGACACATTTCTACACAGTAGACGTGGGGGCACAGAATAGCAAGAGGTAATGATTGATGGGCATATTCATAATTAAAAGGATGTATTTATCTGTCAGAGTTCTGCTTTGGATTTCAACACTGTCTTTGCATGTACTTGTGTGTTGTATAATACATTGTTATGTGTGTGATTTGCCTTTAAGCCAGTCAAACTATCCATGATACTAACTTTTAAAAAATCTTTTTTTCTGGTGTGGTTTGTTTTTGCCTTTTTTTACCTGCCATTTGGTGATCTTCATATCATTATGTAGGAGCTAAAACTTTGTGTTATTTTGTTAATGTGTTTGCGATGAGGTGGCTTTCATTGCATGAATACTGAAGTTTTATATTTTGTTTTCATAAAGTTTTCTTTTTCTTTTTCTTTTATTAAGCTGTACATTAAGCTAGAGATCGTTGAAGTCATATTTTTGCTAAACAGTAAAAACGCATTTTCATCTTCATGTGATATCAAAAAAATTTTTTTTAAAGTATTATGTTTAGGTGCTGCTAATCTATAATCTGAAACAGTTTAGTCAGGTAAATATAAGCAATAGGGTTTAAATTTGTTATTATATATAACATGGGTAGCAGACAGAATAGCTGTCGTTTCCTATTGGTAGTATTTTATTTTCATCATCACACATTGTTGTCAACTTTTATATTATGTAAGCTTCCTGTATGAATATTTTATTACTGAGATGCCTAAGTTGTCTTGAATACCATGTGATGACTACAAGCCATTTTGTTGTTTTAACACAACTTTGCAATGTGGTAAAATGCCTTTTTTTAAATCAATTTTTTTTGTTCAATGAATTATAATAATATATTGTTCTGTCCTATTCATTTCCCATACCCCTCACCCTTTCCCTTCCTCTCCACCCTCCCCCACCACCCCAGTTTTTTTTTTAAAAACTGTCCCCATATTGTTTATGTGCAGCTGGGTCTATGTGCAATAGTGAAAGAGCAAAATGATGACTGCAGCCAGGCTTAACTGTATAAACATTGTATACCTAAGATAAGATATGTGGCTGTTGATTACATAATGAATTAACTTATGTATTTAGTTGTTTAGATGTTCAGTTATTTATTTTTTCACTAATTTATTTTGTTCTAAAGGGGAAAATGGATGCTGGGGACTACTTCTGTACAAGCTGTAGGATCCTTTTGTGCGAGAGCTGGGACTTTAGTGCTGTAAATGGTTTTATGCTGCCATGCAGCGTTTGAGTTCAGTTTAGTCCAGTTCTTAGAGTTGAGTTCAGCTTATAATTTATTTCAGTTTTAAATGAACATGCAATTGTTTGAGTTCAGTTGAGCCTTTGGTTACATTGTGGGTTGAGAATATAGGTATATGTGCATGTGTTTTTATATAGCAATCACACGCTGAGACTTCCCCAGGTTTGTATTCTCCTCTCCTCCAGTACTATTGGACATCAACCTCGACCAGTCTCTGTTATGCAGTGTGCGTAGTAGTTCACTGTTGAGCTGATTCATAAATGGCCACACATAACACTTAGACATAGCAGTTATTATTTCCAGGAGAGAAATGCTTCCCTTTTTATGCTTCAGACTCAGTTTTGTGTGAAATGCATCTATGTACAGTTTATTGTATTTGTTCACTTTTCAGCGGCATGAGGCTTCAGTACCGTTCATTGGTGTTCATTACGGTTTTTAATCTTAGTTTTGGGTTAAAAAATGTATTGTTTGTTTGATTGTATTGTTTGTTGTGCAATGTTCATTTGGGGTTCATCACTGCCTTTAGTTCTTCGTTCAAAATGGCTTTTGTTTCAGTCATTTGTAAAGGTGTAGATTTTCTGTCACATTATATTACTTGGATTTTGTTATAGTAACTGATCTTTTCTCCAAGGTGTCGATCTTATTGCTGGGATCAATGTTTGTATTTGTAATTTAGAAAGCATATGGAGAAAAAAAACACCATTATATTATTCAATAAGGATGAGGAACTCACCTTTCAATGTCCAAGTGCAACAGACATTTGTTAACATTGGACAGTGAGCCTTTTGGGGTGGAAATGCAGTCCCTACTTGCTTATTGTCAATGGAAAATAGTTCACCTGCTTATTTTCTTATTCAAATGCTAATATTTTTCAAGGTATGGTCAATACAAGATAAAGTTTATCTGAAGAAAACAAGCATGATGCCCACCATCTTGTTTCCTTTTGAAAGAGCTTTATGGCTTTATTTGTTTGTATGACCTCTTTGTTTTAAATCAAGTCAATAAATCATACGTCTTTGTGTGTTTTTGACTAGACTATGCCAAAGCCTTGGAACGGAGACAACTTTGTGACCATGATCATGAAACTGCTGCGTTTTGCCTCTTTCCCTCACAAAACGGCAGTAGCTGAGGCCATCACTCTTGTCCACGCTCAGGAGGTGAGTAGTGGTAGATAGAGAGGCTGTCGATGGTTGTAAGGATAACAGAGGGGATGACTATGATCATGGTGATGATGATGATGTCAGCCAGTCAGACTATCCAGTGATGTGGAATTTGGATTAGAAGGGGAGGAATGGACGATGACACTAGCATCCTTTTCCTGTAAGTGCAGTGGTCTGGAGATCTGATGCCTCAACACAAGTCCACACTTTATGTTGTCAGACCAGTTTTTCATTGCCAGGCTCTGGTAGTGACCTGTCCAGTGGTCTCTGTCTCTATCCAGTGATGTGAAATTTGGATTAGAAGGGGAGGAATGGACGATGACACTAGCATCCTTTTCCTGTGAGTACAGTGGTCTGGAGATCTGATGCCTCAACACAAGTCCACACTTTATGTTGTCAGACCAGTTTTTCATTGCCAGGCTCTGGTAGTGACCTGTCCAGTGGTCTCTGTCAAGGGAATTCTGCAGTATTGATTTTTCCTGGCTGCAGATGATGATGAGGTGCAGATGATATGACCCAAACCAAGCAAGCTTCCATCTTGTGACCATTCCCTGCAGTGTTTCCTGTGGATCGTTCAATGTCATGTTCAAAATGCTTAATCTAAGAAATGTCATCATTCTAAATTAATACTTGGGGTCTATTTTCACAAAAAATGTTAATGGGATGAGGAGGAGGAGTAGGATCTGGAAAAGATTCAACTTTACTGACTTGTAATATTGTTTAATGTTTCTATTGTTGTTGGTAGAATCTGTCAGAAGGGACATGCCACGCGGCCCAGAAGATGCTGCTAGTGGCCCTAAACCACCATGCCAACACGCCGACGTGTGCCGACCCTCAACAGAAGACATTTATTTTGGCCGCCATCAAAGGTCTACAGGCCATGGGCATTCTAGACAAAGAATTTGTCATTGAAATGCTGGTGCAGTTTCTGGATGGTGACAGGGAGGTCAGGTGAGTCCACAATTTTGCTGCTGCCCGGTTTATATGCAAGATTGATGTGTGTGTGTGTGAGTAAAGATTTGAAATGAAAAAAAAACAAACAACGAAACAAACACAACGACAACCACCATGCATTTGGTCAATTTTAAATTGAAAATTTTCATCAATTTTTGTGAGACTTTGCTGTACTCCAAAGGTTTGGGTTAGATATGAGACTTGCCATATAACTGAGGGTTTCTCAGGGTACTCCAGTTTCCTCCATCCATTTGCAATAGTATTGAATGGAGTTGATCTAAAATTTTACAAATGCAACACGCGAGTATGTCTGTTGGTTATGGATCACCAGCCTTGATTCAGCTTTTTCAAAAAAAATTTGTATCTAGAATATAGTTTTATTATTTATTATTATTGTTATTATTAAGCAAGCGTTGTGGCGAGTGGTCTAAGGCGGGACTAACTTGCCTTGTCCACTGAATAGAAATCAATAGTGCCTGACAGTTGTGGGATCGATCCAGTATCTGGGCGTTGTTTCTCTGAATATAATTTATTTTCGACTTGGGCAATGTCTTGGAGGTTTTCTCCGGGTACTCCGGTTTGTTTCCCCAGCAAAATTTCAAAAACACAACTAATATTAGGTAGGTTGGGTTTGGGTGTGCCCCATGCTGCGACTACATCTTTCCAAGGGAAGCGGCCCAGAATCTCCCGATAAAAAAGGACAATTTAGTGTAAAAAAATAAAATAAATTTTAAAAATGGTTTTAAAATTTTCATTATTATTATTTGTTGTTGTTATTATAAATTCGCCCACCCACCCCACAGCTTGTTGTTTTGGTATTAATGGTAAAGATGGTTATCTTTGTTATTGTAAAGTACAGGGGGTCCTCGAGTTTTGACGTTGATTAGTTCGTTGGACGCGTTGTAACCCGATTTCATCCTAAGTCGGAACGTAAGTCGGAACATAAAGAAAAATACCTGTACTGTACGTACAGTGCTATATACTGTACTGTAACTGTTAATGACATTAAAAAGTATTAAAAAAATTGAGAAAACAATTCCTTACCACATGAATTAAACTAGCTCCCGTTTGTTTACGTCGCTTATGACGCTAAACCTCAAAAGACGGAACGACGCATAATATTATTTATTATATTTTTAAGAAGAGGAGCGTCATAACCACGAAACAACATAAGTCGAGACCGGCGTAACCCGAGGACTTACTGTAATTAAGTTTACTCCTTATGTTCACAGATCTACAGTCCTGGACATTGTCAATGCTATTGGCTTGCAAGACCCTCATCACCAGCTACAGAAGGAGCTCGACTCTTGGGACATCTGGAACATTGAGGACACAGACCGCAAGCAAGACCTCCGTAAAATGTGCAGCCAGTGGCTCGACAGGTTAGCCAGTAGTGGAATTAATAGGAACAAGCGAGCTGATAGAAAAGCAAATGTACTGCGGTGCACGGAATAGCGTAGTAGGGCTTCATGAGGTTTTTGTCTGTGGCAGATGGATGACGTCCTACAAGCTGCACATCAAGGATGCTGTGGATCGGCTGCAGAAAGGACAAAACATCCATGGACGTTTGCAACGGGGGTCGATAGCTGCAAGAGGTTCTGTTGTACCTGGCTCTCGCAGGGTATGTTATGAGTCCTGTTGCTGATGGTGGTGATAGTGTTTTGTTTGGATCTTCTTTTTGTTTGTCTGTTGCTTTTTCTTCTTTTTCTGCCTCTTTTGGAGATATATAACCATGTTATGACTTTTATTATTTCATAGTTTAATAAAAAGTTGTTCATATTTTTTTTTAATTTCTTGGGAGTTGTAATGGAATGACCAGGTAAGTGTTGTGTTATTTTAGTCATGTTGTTGTTGTCTTTTGTGAATGTTTTCAGGAAAGTGTTATGCCTGGTGAGGCACTGCCTCCTATCAGTTATTCCGGTGGTGGTGGGGACTCTTGCAGACCTTCAACCCGAGGTTCTGTCACAAGTGAGTGCAGTATCCTATCAGCTAGACTTTATAGCTCATAAGTAAGCTAGTATTTAAGCACATCTATCCCAGCACATAGTCCCCTCACCAAGCTCTGTGCTGTAACATTACCTCCTTCTTGCAGTGCTGCCAGTGTGGAGTTGCAACCTTTCAAGTCTAAATCATCATCACTATCACCATCATCATCATCATCATCATCATCATCATCATCATCATCATCATCCTCATCATCATCATCATATGGTAACCTCTCTCATCCACGCCTGCCTTTTCAAATGCTCACTTCAACTATTTTAGGATTCTCTTTATTTCTGTTTGCTGCCTTTCTTTGCCTTGATATTTTAACTCACAATTGAGCAACATCAGGACTTGGTTCTCTGCAAATATCTTTCTCATCCATTCCTCAGTGTTTTCTGTTCAACATTTTTTTAATAGTAATAGTACTTATACTACTACTACTACTACTACCACTACATTACTTGTATAGAGCACATTTCCTAACGTAAGCTCAGTTCACATAGTAGTGTATTATTACTATTCAGCCACACGTGCTTGCAATTGTTATGTTGATGTGCAGTGACGATTGACCGACCAGACATGGCGCTGGCTGACCATGCCACGTACATGGAGGCTCTGAACTACTTCTGTGAGATGATGACAGAGAAAGAGCTGGAGGCCCTGCGTAGGGGCGAGACCCTGAGGAGAGGCCCGCAAGAGGAGAAGGCTGACTTAACCAAAAACACTGTCCTTGTCCTGCCTAAGATTGCGCAGTGAGTAATTATAAGTGGAAGAAGGCTTTCAAAGATAGCTCAGAAAGTAAATTAGAGTAATAGCATGAGTAGTAATAGTTAAATGGTAGTAATATTATAGAAGTAGGGCACATTTGTTGCTTAAGGTTATGTCCATTTGAAATCCAGCAGAAATACAAATTCATCTCTTATGTTTGTGTTTCTAGTAAACCAGCTTTGGTGCGTCTGGGTGAGACACACACCAGCAAATTGCGACAGTCTCGTGAAACAGCTTTCAGCGTGGGTAAGTGGACCTCGGATACATTTTTCTCTGTAGATTTCATGATTTGGTTCAGTATAATGCAAACATGCGTTAGTTTTGTTATGGTGAAGAAATGTACCTTGGTATCAACACAAATTATCATTATTTGATCTTTGCAATATTTTGTTTTCTTGCAGACTTTGCTCAGATCAACATGCTTGGCAAGGGAAAACAACCTCCACCTGGCCAGCTGACGGGCTTTGTGCCGTGCATCAACCTGCCCATGAAATCCGTCTTCCTCAACCCTTTCCCCAGCCCCATCGACGCTTTAGACCCCAAGTTTGCTGAACCCATTCTCATCACGCTCAAATCATCACAGAAATACTTCATCCCCGCTGCTTCTGTTGTGCCAATGGAATTTTTGCAGATAGCTCCTAGCAGTTAGCTCCCTTGACGGATTGTTAGCTGTTGGAGTAGAAGGTTTAGTTGCCTGTAGGTCTACTATAAATTGTGGTAACTTATGGATTGAAATGTGTAATTGTAATGGTTTAAATAAACGACTGCTGACGTCCACTGTGCCTCTGTTTTCATTGATGCTTCTCAGTTTTTTTTCAGTAACAGATCGAGAAAAATACAACTAGAGGCTGTTGTTTTCCATGTCATTCAATGAGGGTGTCGTAATTATTGTGAAAGTTGCCAATCGTTTTGTATTTTGTAGTTCGTTGCTATTGGCCTGTTCCTTTGACAGGTTTCAATTATCAACATTCCAGTATCCACATTATTTTTTCAGACTTCCGTCCATTTATTTTTCAGCATTAAATTGTGGTATACTGCTGATGATGTTCCCTCCAGTATAAATCTTTGTAATTATTAATGATTTTTTGTTGTTTGGGTGACAGCTTTTGCTGTTTTGTGGCACGCTAAATTTGTTTTTGTTAGTCCCGTTTATTGTGATAACTGTTGATGGTACGTGATTAAATAACATTGCATACAAAAAAAATACAATTATACAAATGAGCGTGAACTTTTTTTGTGGAGATCTGCACTATACAAGACTACACCTTTATCATAATAATCACAAATTGTGAAGGTGGAATTATAATGGAAGATGGGATAAATAGTGTACAATGGTTATTATTGAACCATTTATCAGCTCTAAGAGATGGTCAAGGCTCTGGCTGAAAACATGACATGACTGAAACCGTATGACATTTTTCTCATTTTCAAAGTAATTTTGAAGCCTTTGACTTGGTCATTTCAGAGCTGCAATCGTTTCCTATAGACTCAGTGTTTTCTGACCATATGGCCATTGAGTACCAGAGTGCTTGTGGTTCTCTTTTTTAAAAAATATACTGCTGACCTTAACTCATGTTTTGGATTCCTTTCTTTTCAGGATCGTGCTTAATATGAATGACAGAGAATGAATGGACGTGCATGCAATTTTTTTACCTTGAAGTGATAAACTTGTGTGTGAATTCACCACAAATATCATGCCTTGAGGTCAATAAACAACATTTGTCCACGCAGGGTTAATTAAATGTATGCTTGTGTATTATTTTTTACAGTGGCATAGTGGTGCTCTCTCTCTCTCTCTCTCTCTCTCTCTCTCTCTCTCTCTCTCTCTCTCTCTCTGTCTGCTCTCTCTCTTCTCTTAGCAAAAACTGTAATGTCCTTCATATTGCATTTATAATATGATTACCTCTATTTCTCCGTCTGTTCTCTGGCCTATTTTGTCATCACCCCTCCTCACCTTCACCCCTAGCGCCTACCTTCCCTCAGCTCTCTCTCTCTCTGTAGCAAATACTGTAATTTCCCCAGCTTATTTTAATTATGTGACGCCCGTTTTTTTCTTGATCAGTGAGTAAGCCAAGCGCGTGCGTGACGGGACGGTAGTCATGTTTGGAGAGGAAAAATGGAAACGCTGTTGCGGACACTATAATGTTTGTTTAACATTATTCTGCTCCTTTCAATCTCTTGCCGCTGCCCCACTCCCCTTACTACACCTCTTCCCCTTCCCCATCCCCTTGAAGATCAAACAATCCTAGTCATGCATCCTGCATGAATTTACCTCCATCTTGCCATTCTCGATCTGCTCTTTATTTTCTTTCTCCTCTTCTTCCTATTGATCCTCCTCGTTCTTCTCCTCTCTCTCTCTTTCTCTCTTCTTTTCTCTCTCTCTCTTGATCTATCTTTCTCTCTTTTTCACGCCATTTTCTCTTCTGTTTAGGTAAGATACAATAAGATTAAAAAATACTGTACACACACAGCCAAAATAAAGCACTTGGGGAACACGCACACACACATACACAAACACTGCTCTCTTTCTTACCTACGCACCCCAAACCCCCAACACTTGTCTTTCACTCCTTGCTGATATAAAGAAATAATAATGATGATAATAAACTTGTGGCTTTATCCTAGTGTATGAATATAGAAAAGGTGGGCAAGAAGACAAGAATGAAGGAGAGAGAGAAGAATTATGATTAATCAACGAGCATTCAGTGTGCACTTTTGTTTCATCTTTAAACCGGGACAATTTAGTTTAATAATTATTAGCTCTTTATGTGGTGCAACACGCCATTTTTGACTTTCATGCATAGCAATGTGAGACTATGAAGTCACCCAAAAGTGGTCCTGATTCGGCTCTTTGCAGTCCGCTGGACCCTATAAACAAATGACTATCTAACCCACCCACACACAAAAATGTCAAGATTTTTGCAAATCTATGAGAAATAAGTCCTAAAAAATCCCAAAATGATAAAGAAAAAATTTTTTTTCCCTCCGTCCGTCTGTCTGTCCGCCATCCGCCGTTTATCTGTACAAACACTTTAAAGTGGCCAAGTACTCGGAGCCTATTTCAACTATCACAACCAAACTCGGTAAGATGGTGTATACCCATGAGACCTCCTAAATGATTAGTAAATGAATTACTTCACTTCAAGGTCAAGGTCACAGGGTTATCAAATGTTAGTCAAAAAATGACTTTTTTTAAATATACACAATAGCACTTTTTTTCCCTAGGTTATTAATATTGAACTTATGATTCTTTGATGCATTACAGATATCAATAAGACACACATGTGAGACATACTATACAAAATAATTTGGTCAACATCTCGTCAAGGTCAAGGTCACTAAAGTTAGTTATATAGATTAACGTCCCCGGACACATAAGCGTATAGGGGACGATGAACGCTCACTAAAGCTGTCCAAAGTCGATTTATATAGGTATTTGAAGTGACCTTGACCCTAAACTATGAGAGATATAAAGTCCAAACTTTTGTATTTAGAGATTATAGATTGATCTTTAATATATTTTGTGTTGATCTTGAAGGTCAAGGTCATTTTCAGCCTTGCAAAAACATACAAAAAATAGGTCATTGTATAGTGGAATGGCTGTTTATTTAACCCATAGTATTCAACAACATTGGGTTATTTGGTCATACATAGATGAGAGGTCATATGAAGGTCAATGTTATTCCAGGGTAAAGGTTACTGAAGGTCAAGGTCACCCCAAGGTAACTTTTTTATGGGTGCATAATATAATTTTTGCTGTATTTTGTTGTTGTTGATATTACATGTGTATTTGGATCCGGAGGTCAAAGTCACCTCAAGGTCAAGAGCATAAAAAGATCAAAGTCGGTATTGCTTTGCATTTTAATTTCAATTTTAATTTCATTTAATTTTTTTTTCGGGGCACTCATTTTTATGTTAAATATTGCAAGCTCCATAAGGAGCATGTGAGTCATATAGGCTTTGCCCTTCTTGTTATTTTCGTCTAGTCACAGGCCAATTAAAGATTTTGTGGAACCCCGATAGCGGAAGGGTGAGTAAATTATAGTCTCCGGACGCGATTTTTTTTCCTACATCACGTCTGAGGATATCGTAAATGGAACGATTTCAGACCTAAACAGTACAGAGTTGATGCCTCTCTTTCGTGCTCTTCATGGACCATAATACAGCTTTCATTCTGATATGAAAGTCGGTGACAACAGTAGCGTGGAGGGACAGAAACACAGCCTAAAACAATTTTTTTCTTGCCACAATCGCCATTTTATCCAATGTACGGGATAAAACATAAAAATAAAATCACAATGACGTCAAAATAGTCGATGACGCACTGTCTCATATGACGCATCACAGGAAGACCATCGGATTTTCATCCTTGAACTGGAGAGGAAACGTGCACTATCGTAAGTGTCGCCATTTTAAAGGTGTGTACTCCATAAACGCGGGTTGATTGGTCTCTGTCAGAAGTATAGCTAAAAGATTAGATCTGCCGGAAAATAAAAAAGACAAACCTACCTTGCACAGCGTTTGGGTAGTCAAATATTGGAGGATCGTATGGGGAAGCTTCCAAGGCATGAAATTTCGTGGGACAATTCAGCGTTCAGCGCAATGGGAAACATATGGGGATTCCCTTTAACAAAAAAAAATCTATCTATCGGCTATTCCGATGCTTGTGAATGACAGCAGGCGACAAGAATTATCGGACCGAGAGCTAGCAGAGACTCCTACGTGCTTGTCGTACGATAAGCAGTCGCGACGTCATGTATATGGCCCCAGGTCTTCACATGCCAAAGTTTGCTAAAACAAACTTAGATAATAGTTTTTCTGTTAAATGCGTTTGTATCATTGGATGTGTACATCCTCTGATGGCATCAAAGCCATCGAGAGAATCCAACGCCGAGCTGCACGATGGGTCTCAAACCGGTACCGGCAGACATCAAGCGTGGACCAGATGATGGAAGATTTGCAGTGGCCCTCACTCCAGGTGAGGAGGAAAACAATAAGACTGACGACCTTCTACAAATTTCATCATTGCCTAACAATGATCGACAGCCGATTCAAACCAAAACCCAGCTCCAGACGAAAACGCAGTTCTCGCCGGTACCACCCAGACTCCTATGACATTCCATCCCACAGAACCAACTACAGACAAAAAAGCTTCTTTCCCCGCACCATCCCAGAATGGAACTCCCTGCCCGCTGATGTCGCTTCGGCAGACTCCCTGACCTCCTTCCAGGCCAGGATTCAGCTCATCCAATAAAACCCCCATCTCCCTACCCAAATCCCCTGAAGTCCCCTATATGCATCCGTGTCCGGGGACGGTAATCTACTCAACTAACTAACAAATCCCCTTCCCATCCCTTCACCTGCCCAGATACCCCACATTGTCCCCTCCCCCTGATCTAAAACAATAAAAGAGCAGCCCCCCCCACTCTCCCCCATCCCCAATATCAGTGCAGCAAGTTTCTTCAACATATATAGGCTATTGAAGTTGGCTGCCTACAACAAAGAAGAGAAGACGTACAAATATTATATATAATGGTCGTATGTGTATCATTATTATTTTGTATGTAATCCAAAGTGTTTTAAATTATGTGAATCTTATGTGTTATTAAAGAGTCAGGCCTCTGTGTGGGTGTGTGTGTGGGGGTGTGTGTGTGTGTGTGCAGGAAGGAGAGTTTGTGATTTTTATGCAACCTGTAAGACATAGGGAGGCGCGGTGGCCGAGTGGTTAGAGCGTTGGCTTGCGGATCTGAAGGTCCCGAGTTCGAGCCCAGGAATTTGTATTGTGTCCTTGGGAAAGACACTTTGCTCCCGTTTCCTACTTCTTCGGATGAGAGTATAAACCGAGGTCTAGTCTGCGTCGCATGCATTCCATCATAACGGACTTTAAAGATCCTGACGCTCATGTCCCAGACAGGTGAGTGCCGGTTACAAGAACACACCCAGCTTGTACCTTGGGTAAAGCGCTTCACTTGGGGCTGCTATACTTTCGAAAATGAAAGTGCCCGAATTTCACCTTGGTGATAATAAAGTTGTTAAAATAAAAAAATAAAATAAATAAATATGGGGTAGTTTGTAATTATAACCTCTACCTCATCACTTAGTTTAATGGATCCATTTTAATCGTGCTTCTATTGTTAGATGCGATTGTTCGTTGTGTGTATGTAATGTGAATTTGCTAATGCTGTCACTGTAGTTGCTAATTTTGAGATGAATGAAGTTGTATGTATTTTAATTCTTGTTTAAGTGTTAACAATTTAATGTAGATTTCATATTTGTTTAATGTATTTTCTTTCACTGTTCACTGAAGATGATTTAATTTTATTGTGTCATCAATTTTTTTTTTTAAATAACCAGGTTTTGATTGTTTGCCAAACATATAAAAGAACGCTTAAATGAATCAAGAAGCTGGTATCAGTTTTTTTTATAAAACAAAAATGACATGCGCTTGAAAAATTGTACCACTTCAAACACATGCCTAACTAACAACGCAATGACAATGTCTCGCTGACAGCAAATATTCGTACTATGAGTAGGAATAGAATAATAGACTACCAGTATTGAGCAGGCCTAATATTCTACTTTAGTACTTACACTAACTAACAACACAATGACAACGTCATGCTGACAATAAACACAATTACTAGCAATAGAATAATAGACTTTTCACTGTATCAGTATTGAGTAGGAATACTAGTGCTACTCTACTTTTACACTTATTACAATACTGAAGAATCTAAACTTTGGCGTGTGAAGACACGGAAGAGCACGAAAATGGAAATAACAACTCTGTAAGGTTTAGGTCTGAAGTCATTCCATTTACGGTATGCCTCAAACGTGATGTGGGAAAAAAACCATGTGAGCATAATAATAGGGATCGGAAGGGTTGTTGTTGTTTGTAGATTATAGTCACACGACACTTTCGCATATAGGTGACTACTGGACCGATTTATACTGACACCAGCGGGCCAGTTGTTGGTAAAGGGGAAAATAATATGATCACACGTTGACCAATCCGGTGTGACATCGTCACAGTTCCTAGTATCTTAGCTGGGCTGGGAGCGAATGAAAGCATTCTGATTGGTCGACGCGTTACAAAATTCGACGCATGCGCACAGTGCTATCATAGTCTTCGTAAGGGTTAGGGTTAGGGTTTGGGTTAGAGTTAAGAGTTTAGGGTTAGGGTTATGACGCCTAAGAACTTCGTGAAAAAGCCGGCCCGACATGACCTGGCGCATGCGCAAAGGCGCTCGGTTAAACTAGGAGACCCGGAACTTGAAGGATGTGACACCGGGATTCGAACCAGCGACCTTTCGGTTACTAGCAAGACGTCTTACCAACTGAGCTACCCGGCCCCGTGACGGAAGGGTAGTAGTTGTTGTTTGTTGATTATAGTCACACGACACTTTCGCATATAGGTGACTACTGGACCGATTTATACTGACACCAGCGGGCCAGTTGTTGGTAAAGGGGAAAATAATATGATCACACGTTGACCAATCCGGGATTCGAACCAGCGACCTTTCGGTTACTAGCAAGACGCTCTTACCAACTGAGCTACCCGGCCCCTCGAAGGAAGGGTAGGATGGATGGATAGATTACCGTCCCCGGACACATCAGCGTATAGGGGTCGGAAGGGTATGTTTGTTTGTTTGTAGATTATAGTCACACGACACTTTCGCATATAGGTGACTACTGGACCGATTTATACTGACACCAGCGGGCCAGTTGTTGGTAAAGGGGAAAATAATATGATCACACGTTGACCAATCCGGGATTCGAACCAGCGACCTTTCGGTTACTAGCAAGACGCTCTTACCAACTGAGCTACCCGGCCCCACATCGGAAGGGTAGTTGTTTGTAGATTATAGTCACACGACACTTTCGCATATAGGTGACTACTGGACCGATTTATACTGACACCAGCGGCCAGTTGTTGGTAAAGGGGAAAATAATATGATCACACGTTGACCAATCCGGGATTCGAACCAGCGACCTTTCGGTTACTAGCAAGACGCTCTTACCAACTGAGCTACCCGGCCCCACCCTAGGAAGGGTAGCGCAGTAGCCTAGTATATATACATAAAGTGATCCCCGATAGCAGACGGGTAGCACAGAAGTACGGATCATAAATATATTTATTACTTATATTTATTTTAAATATATTTATGACAGGTACAACTGCGCTACCCTTCCGCTATGGGGGCTCGACACAATTTTTGCCCAGGGTCCGTTCTTCTTGGTTAATGCGCCTGTGGTCTATTTGACCAGGACATTTTCCGTAGGTAGGTGTAGTGAGTAGGAGTGGCAGCAGTTTGATAAATGCGCATCAGTTTATAACTGAAGAGGGAGGAATTTCCGACTCCTCTCTCTCTCTTCTTTCTCTCTCTCTCTCTCTCTCTCTCTCTCTCTCTCTCTCTCTCTCTCCCCTCTCTCTCTCTCTCTCTCTCTCTCTCTCTCTCTCTCTCTCTCTCTCTCTCCGATGACCCAGGTTCGATTCCCGTGATGAGCAAGATAAAAGTGGCCATTTTTCTCTGTCCAGCTTAGCAGTAGGATTGTTGTGGTGGTTCAGTGTTGATTTAGGTCCCTGACCCTCTTTTCTGGGACGGTTATCCCCGTCTGCGGTGGGTATAGGTTCTCTGTCTCTCTGTCTCTCTATCTCTGTCTCTCCCTCTCTCTCTCTCTCCCCTCTCTCTCCCCTCTCTCTCTCCCTCTCTCTCTCTCTCTCTCTCTCTCTCCCTCTCTCTCTCTCTCTCTGTGCCCCCCTTTCCCTCTCTCCAAACAACATTCCTATTGCTTTAAACCAGGATGTTTGAGCAGTCTTTGTGAAAATGAAATTGAACTTTATTTATTTGCCTTGAAAAATGTATTTGCAAAGAGGTGGATTAAGGATGTGTATAAAAGCAAAGAATATCTACTACGCAGCCTACTGCGTAGCCTACCTTCTTTGATAAAAGCATCATCTGGGATGTTTTGGCATTTTAAAATTAGGTTTAATGCGCGCTTCAAGTCATCTAAGCCCATTGAATCGGGAATTTAGATAGTTGACATTGCGCGGCGAACAGCCAATTAATAGGTGGCGCCTTGGGCGGCGTGAGTGAGATCAGCGCCATTAGCAGCTCATAAAGCTGCCAAGAGCTGCATTACAATAATCCAGTAAAACTAGTGGTTTCCCCATTTTTATTTTGGTATAAAATATGTTTTCCTTTTACAAATAAGGAATGGCGAAGCTTGCTGACTTTTTCGTTTGTTTGTTGGTTCCACAGTCTGACTGTGAGGGATAGGAATAGCTTGTCCAGCATTGTCAATGTCTGTTCAAAGATCATCGGTGTCAGGCAGAGAGACTTGGGTTCTTTCTGCGATCGGCAAATCATCAAGAAGGCGAACGGAATTATTTGTAGACCAGAGCATGTTCTGGCGGGCGAATTCTCAGTGCTGCCATCCGGGCGCCGTTTTGCCTTACCGGCCTGTAAGGGTAATCGCCGCTCCCACAGTTTTATTCCTTGCGCAATTCGACTGCTAATTTGATGCGATCATCTCCGCTTTAATATTTTCCCCGCCGCCCTAATGCAAATTTGTTTAGTTATTATTTATTTATTTATTAAAAAAAAAAATAAACGCTCGACGTTGGCCCGATTTAGGGATTGATTGATTGTTTATCGACCGATTGTTTTGATGATTCATTGATGATATTCTTACCTTATTTTCTTACCTTCATGTTTTTATTTGATTTAACTGTTTAACTGTCGGCTGTGAGTGTTCATGATGTGCGTGGTGTGTGTGTGTGTGTGTGTGTGTGTGCGTGTGTGCTTGGTTTATGTTTGTATGGTAGAACATGTGCTTATGAAATCGTGTGATAAACTTTTAAAGTTCACTGGTTTTTTTAAATTTCTGTATGTATTTATTTATTTTAATAATATGAGCTGCTTCTAAATCTTGTAATTGCCCTATGTGGATAAATACAGTCGTATTGAATTGAATTGAATTGAAGGTGTAGGCCCAAGGCTCTGGATACTACAGCGCCCCTCTCACAGGCGCCAGCATCTCTTTGAATAGCGTCCCTCTCTCTACTACTTGTTACAAAAGTAGATCTATATAGACAGCACCCCAACAGTGCCCCCACTGCGCCTGTGGTCTCTCTAGATAGGCATATACACACTAAGCACTACGGTTAGTTATTTCTTGAAACTTTTCGTGAGTTTCAGAGAGATAAACGGAGGGTAAGTTGGGAGCGGCATTGCGACTTTTGTAAATACGTTTTCCTTTAGAAGCAAGAAATGGCGAAGGAGCCTATACCCACTAGAGTTGTCTATCATCATTGTTATTTGAAAGCCTTCATGAAATTCACTAAAAAGTATACATGTGAATAGCAGTGCGGTTTTGTATGTTTTCTATGTTTTCATTAGAAGTAAGAGATAGTAATATATATACATATATTAGCCTACATCCTTCAGGTGTTTATCAGCAAACCTGCTAATCAAAACACTTCATGAAGTAATCTTAAAGAATTTACCTAGTATTCAACAGCGCTAGTATTTTATAGGCCTACGCATATATCTTAAAATACATACTTTGGCAATATAACTTTACCATTGCCATCTTTTTTTCCCATTAAAAATATTGACTTAAATACATCAACAACCGTCATTTAAAACACGTGACCCTCATCGTGTTTAACCAGCATTTAAGCTTACTTAGAACCTACTGCATGCCTTTGGGTCATACCAATTGGAGCTGGGTACCGTGGGTCAAAGTCGTACCGGTATTACCGCGGTATTTTAGGTCGTATCGGTATTTCGTACCGGTATACCGCGATTTTAAGTGTTACAATCAAATGGGATATGGCACTGACCGTAGTGACCGACGCAAAAGAAAGATTATCATACACTTGAAAACAGCTTCAAAGATCCACATTTCCATAGAAACTGAATCTTAATTGTTGCTTGAACGCCTTCAAAACAAATTATGATAAATCACTGTTTAGAACATCAGCAAACTTTAAACCACAAAATCAAAGTAAAACAAAAACAATCAACGGGAAAGGCCTTTAAGAACTTTAAGAGTTCAGAAGGATTGGCGACTGGTACCATGCTCAAACACGTGGATAAGCTGCTGTTCTTATAAGTTCTTCTTCAAGAACAACTGCCTTTTTTTTTTTTAAAGTAAATTTACATCCCCGGACACATTAAGCGTATAGGGGACGGGTAAAACACCACTTTGTTCATAAAACAACTGCCTATCCACGTGTTTGGGCTTTATGCTCGCTCTCTGGGCCGACAAGATGTCTGTCGCATTATGTGTTGTCGAGATTTCCCAGTAAACCGGACCTTGGACACCCGCACCGGTATACCGTACCGTCGCTTTTCCGAACCTGAATAAAGTTACGTAACGATAAAACCGTCCAGCCCTAATACCAATAATCACTCCGGAAAGAACTAGGCCTACGCAGGCAAAAATATAACAGAATTCTCTCTCGTAATATGTAGGCCTATTCAATTGTTATCTTGGACACTTCTTCTTTCATCGAAGCTGAACCTGGATGACATTTCTTCAATCGTATTGATTGAATTGACAGAGCTCAAAGTCATAATTGTGCACACAAGTAAATGCAGGAACACGTGCAGGACTGCGTACTCCAGCGTCTTTTGAACCGTGCATTAGCTGAACAGTTCATATGCTTTTGCATCTTGCTACGATTGCCTGATATTGATTTATTAATTTTGTTTATGGTTAACAAGATTTATTGACATAAATGGAGGCATGCTAAAAGTCTAGCTCCCGTACAGATGTGCGCGGGACGCTGGGTTTATTGTCAGCAAGCATAATTAATAGAGTTTTTGCAATAAGTACTGAATAAGTGAATATACGTCTTTGGATATGGGAGGTAACTTGTTTTTTGTTTAGTTTTTATTTACCTAGAGTTATCCGGGCGGACATCTCGTCTCTGAACCATGGACCAAAGAATCTGAACACAATGAAAACTACCCTGAGCTGCAAGCTTTTGCTGGCAGTGCAAGGCAGAACTAGCGGAGCTAGCTAGGATTGCAAGTGAAATCAACCTTTTGGTTGATCCGGAAGGTTTGATGGAGGACAGAGCAGAAATTGTAGGCGTTCGCCTCAAAGTTAGACAACCATGGCGTAACGGGGAAGCAGGACAAGTTGTTTCCCCTCGTATTTACCTGCATAGCCTCGGAATTTTTTTTTTCTTCTTCTCTCCCATCACATGACGTCACGTAGCAGGCTAGGAAGATTGTCTTATTTTTGGCGTTTTATTTTATCATTCTTATATAGCACTTAAAAAAAAAAAACATAAATAAATGTAAAAAAACACGATATAGGGTCTTATTTATGCCCCCACTGAGCACAATCCCACGAGACCGAGAGAGAAGAGAAAACTATACAATGAAACATTAACCATCATTAAAAAACAAAAATTAAATATTTAATATTTTAGAACTCCAGTGAGGAAGGGCGCTGTACGATGGCCAGTGCCCTCAGGCAATGGTTATGTCTGGGCCACCGGGAATCGAACCCGCAACCTTTGTAACACGAGATCGCCGCTCTACCAACCCGGTCATAGTTCAGAACCGAATCGTGTAGAAAACAAACGTTTCAACACGTGCACGGGAAAATTCTCTTTCGATTCAACTCCAACCAGACAAATTCACAGCTTCATATGCGTACGAAAAAACACTCCCCGAAAGCTTGAAATTTTCTTTCGTCGAATCATGGACTCTGGCGAAAGAAAATTTTGATTTCTACCGAAAAATAAACAAGAACAAACATCGCGCAGGCGCAGATGCGATCGTTCTAAAAATAAAACAGGGAATCCCCACGAACAGTAGTTTAGAATTTACTGTGCAAGGCTTGTGTGTTGAAACGTATTTTCGGTTTCTTGTCCTAGCATTGTTATTATTACAGTTTGCAGCCTGTGCGTCGTTCTTAGAAACATTTCTGTTTTCAATTTTATTTTGTTGCTTTGTTTGGTAATAGTCTAGCTCTATGCGTAGGCTACAGGTTATCGACAACCTTACGTGCATGTAAAATATAAGCAGTTTTGGACAGGAAGACCGCCTTTTGTGCTATATAATGTAAACAGTATGATGATATATGTCAACAGCTATTGACTGAATCACTGCATGCGAGGTCTACAAGTTGCAAAATGTTGAACAATTAGGGATAAGCATTCCATTCAGTTGAGTAGGAGGTCTACATTGAAAAGTGTAACCAGTAGCTGTGGCAGATTGTTGCAAAGATTGCACATGGTGGTAAAAATAACTGTCACCGATTGTTACATAGATAGCACAATTTAGTAGCAGTAGTTGTAGCAGATTGTTACATAGATTGCACTGATGTAGCAGCAGTGTTATAGTAACAGATTGTTGCATAGGTTTCACAATGTAGTAGCGGTATAGTTGTAACAGATTGTTACATTGTAGTAGCGGTGTTACCGGCAATGTGTAAAATCCGGCATTCTATTGAATGCCTATGTATAGCCAGTGTATAGGATGCATTCTATAGAATGCCTAGATAAAGTATAGAATGCATTCTGTACTTTACCTAGGCATCCTATACAATAACGGGATTTCACACATAGTTGTAACAGATTGTTCCTTAGATTGCAGAATGTAGAAGCGGTATAGTTGTAACAGATTGTTACATAGATTTCCCAATGTAGTAGCGGTATATAGTTGTAACAGGTTGTTGCGTACATGGCATTGTTGTAGTGGCCATTTAAACTGTTGTTTTCAGAGTTGAATATCTGTGGCCATAGCATTGCCTTTGACTGAAAATAAATAATAGTGCGTAAATAAACCCAATGATAGTGTGTAATCTAGTCAGCATACAACACGTTGTTGATGAGATGCAGATAGGCGTCTAAGCTAAAAATATTGAAAGAAAATGTAGTCTCAGGTGACAGGGAATACAGGTATGTAACTGTTTAGCTGTTATTCTAGTCTCCCATTATCAAATTGTAATTTCCTTATTATGTCTCACAATCACAGGCGCCTGTGTTGAGATGTGAGAAAAAACAGAGCCCATATTGTGCGTTTCATAACACCACCACGCTCGTAGCAAACTCACCGAAATGTATCCAGCAGTCATACTCATAAAGATGGATGTTACACTCATACAGAATATCTTAGTCTGCTGAGGCATACGCCAAAGCGTTCTAAACTGATATATGTATAAACAGACTCAAATGTGTGTGTGTGTGTGTGTGTGTGTGTGTGTGTGTGTGTGTGTGTGAACATTTTTGAATAATTTCCCTGTTTCATTGAAGAATGCATCAAGCGTAAATACGTTAAAAAAACAAACACCAGTTAGAAATAGACTTACTTCCAAAGTTTAACAATATGTTATTACCATGACGAATGATAGACATGGGAAATTTACCAGCTCCACAGACCCACTGAGTGGTAACCAAAGTTGAGGAAGGGGTATTTAGAAAGCCTGTTTTGTTCCACACTACTACTACTACTACTACTACTACTACTACTACTACTACTACTACTACTACTACTACTACTACTACTACTACTAATTGTTAATTGGGGTTTGTGCTCGTAAGTCCGTGTATGATAGACGGCTTGCTAAAATAGGGTCGGCTGGGTGATTGTTTGGTAGTCGATTGGTCGATTACTTAGCTAGCCGCACGTTCTTTCCTAGTTCAGCCTTGATGTAATATTATTATTTTACACAATAAATATGATACTTTGCAGACACTGTGCGTCAGTAAAGAGTCAGGAGTTACGGCCTTTGTCGATCATGGCGTCACCTCTTCCGGGCACAGAGCAGTTCCAGGGACGAGCAAGAAAGCTGGAAGGTGTAATGAATACACTGGCTGAATCCCGACTGAAGGCGCGTTGATTGACGAAACCTTGAAATACGCCTACTATTCCAAAGCCATCATACCCTCTTTTCTGGGCAAAGGTTTTCGGAAACACCACGATTCCTCTATAGAAGGCAGCCACTTGTGCAGGGCCAGTAGTCATGGGGAGAGTGGGCTGGTCAAGGTCTTTGTGGAGATATTGGGTGTAGCCGTGGACGCCAGAGATCGAACTGGGCGGACGGCGCTGCACTGTGGTAGCATGCACGGCTACGGAGACGTTGTGAGCTATCTGCTGCAGCGCGGTGCCAATTGCCAGACACAGGAAGACAGTGACGGTATGACGCCTCTCCACCTGGCAGCCTGGAGTAACCACGTGGACATTGCCGTTATGTTGATCCGGTACGGGGCCGACGTGGACGCCACGAATTCACCCGGACCCGACAAACAAGGACTAAGAACCCCGCTTCACCTCGCCGGTGAGCGAGGACACGTGGAGATGTGTCGCTTACTGATTGACCGGGGAGCCAAGGTCGACCGGGTGTCGGCCGAGCTGGGTCGTCAGACCGCTCTTCACTTCGCTTGCTCCAGCGGCAAGGAGCACGCTGTAGCCTTGTTGCTGACCAACGGCGCCAACCCCAACGCCTTGACCTACAGAGGGGTGACACCCCTACTGATGGCGACCGACGGAGGTCACGGGCGCGTGGTGGAGCTGTTGTTGGAGCATGGCGCCAAGGTGGACGTGTCCTGTGACGGATTTACGCCATTGACCAACGCCTGCCGACTGCAGTACACCGACATCGTACGCTGCCTGGCCCTTCATGGCGCTGACGTCAACCACGCCCGCAACGGGTGCCCGGCCCTGGTGAAGGCCTGCTGTCAGAACCAAGAGGACGTGGTGCGTTGCCTGGTGGAGCTGGGTGCCGATCTCAGCAAGCCAGACCTGTGTGACGGCGAGACGCCACTCATCACCGCCGCTACCTACGGCCACAAGAACATCGTCCTCTACCTGCTATCCAAGGGCGCCAACCCGAGAGCAACCTCCTTTGACGGCCGCACCGCCCTTTTTTCGGCAATGCGGAATAACCACACCGACATCGTTCGCCTATTGCGTAAGCACTAACATTTGTATCTTTACCTCCGTCGATAGAGAAACTTAGCATTTGACAAGCGTGGTGTTGTGGTCTGACACTCAATTCTGTGAAAACAATGAACGTTTGTAAGTAACTGTTACTAACATTTGCTTCTAATAAATATAAACTTGGGTGTTTTGTTCAGTCTGAATCGTGTGTAAGTAAGCCGTTTGACGGGTCAGTTGTGAAGGTCACTGAAGTCCAGAACAGAACTAACAGGACTGGTCTGCTCAACATGCTTGAACAACATAACGCATGGAATAGAGCAGACCGCTTGGTTGGTGTACGAATACAAGTGCACTTTCATTTCATTCAAAGTTTCGTGTTCAGTTTTACCCGGAGTGAAAGTTCAAGTTCTTTGAGTATTGACTTTACAACTCATAAAAGCACCGTGTGCAATGTAGAATAAGAAAAAAGTCGAGGTGCAGAAACAAAGCATTTGGGGATTAGTAGCAGACCTCACATTTTTTAAAAATGTTCTTTCTAATTCCTATTCTGTTATATCAATCTACTATAGTATCTTCTTCGCTAGACCAGTCAACTACCTTTTATCTTGGAAACTCTTACGGGGCCAAAACTCCTCATTTGTGTGTGAGGTCTATTGGATCAGCTTGGGAATATTGGACGCTTTCTGCCAAATGGGCACTGGGGCGTCCTATGATATTATTATTTGGCAATGTAAGCATTTTATATGTATGTGTTTTTTTATACTTTTGTATTCTATTTTGTTTTTGTAAACGGGAGTTCGATAAATTAGAGTATAACATCAGCGTCCCCTGCGTGGGATGCCTTTATTGTAAAGTGGCCGGCTGGTGGAGTGCCTTCAGTGTTACCAATTTGGTTGCTTCGGCAAATCTTTTATGCGGATCAGGAGTGAGTCCTCTTTCATCCAAGTTGTGGTCTTGGTTTTGTGGTCCTGATTCGGCTCTTTGCCGTCCGCTGGACCCTGTAAGCAATAACTAACTAACTAACTAACTATTCATTTTGCAACTATAAATAAATCATTTTGCCAAGACAGTAAACAGATTAAGAATGTCATCAGTCTTAACATTTCTATCATAATAAAAAATGACTAGTTGCTCGCTGAAGTGAAAAGCAACAGCATTGTAACACTTAATTAAAATTATTATTTGTTTCAAAGTCAGTCCAAAAACCAAAGGACTTAAAAAACGAATGTATATTTTCTGCACCGCCTTTACAAACAATACACTTGTTATTTTGTTTAAATCCCCATACTAGATAATACTATAGTACATGTAGTTCCTAGAATCCTATGAATAATTCTAATTTGCAGCCATCTTAAACGAATTTCTGAAACGCTCTGTATTTGACTAAATATTGCAATTTTGGTAAATTAGACTACAGCTTCCAACTTTGGGACCATATTATGAATAGCACAGTGTCTGAAATACCGCCATTAATAATCGTTTCATTATTGGGAAAATGATAATAAAGAAACTTTTAAAATTAATAGTTGTTTATCTGTAATTACCTGAACAAATGATAGCTTTTCTGTTCTGATATATTGTTTTTCTGTGATGATATTTCTTTTCCTTAATTCTCTGAAAATGATAAAAGTAAAGAAATAATGACTGATTTTGTGGAGTTCTAATATACCAATACTTCAACTTATGGACAATAATCAGTAGCCGCCGGTTGTTTTGTTTTATTTTGTTCAAAACAACATTTCCCCCTTATCTCAGAAATGACAGCCGAATTTGAGTATTTTAACCAAGTCGATACTTTAAATAACATGCTAAGCAATTTAGATCATTCATATAATTTGCACTTTCTGAAAGGTCAAATAGCTGGGTTTCACTATTTTCTAAACACGTTTTTCACCCTCCTAGAACTGCTTCATCAATAATATAACAAGATGGCAAGATATATTAAATGTATTTCCAGACAACCACACCCATTAACAAATCGTGTTGCGTTGTGGACTGTCTGCTTCTGTCTTTCTGTCTCTCCTCTCTGTCTGTCTGTCTGTCTGTCTGTGTGCGTGTCTCTCTCTCTCTCTCTCTCTCTCTCTCTCTCTCTCTTCTCTCTCTCTCTCTCTCTCTCTCTCTCTCTCTCTTTCTCTCTCTCTTTCTATTCCTGGCTCCCCTCCCACTGCCAACACGGTACACCCCTTTCCTTTCTCTTACCTCTACGTTTTCCTTATTTGATTCTTTGTTGGTTTGTTTCCCTTCTTTCTGTATTCGACCCTTTCTTTTAACCTTCCTTCTGTGTGCCATTCATTTTCCTTTAATGTTTATGTATTAAATTCATTCATTGCATTCATTTAATTTTATTATATTTTATTTCATTTTCATTAGCTTTATCAGTGCCCGATGTATTACTCATACGCAACCAACGCAATCGTTTCAACTTTCAAAATCCTGTCCGCCAACGTCGCCACACTAAGTAATCAAGTCATACCCGCAGGTCTACACGCTTTTCCTAAAACACGCATGACCAACAATCAGTAAAGTGTAACTCAAATATTAATGTAAGACACATTTAGAAGGACGAAGATGGAGATAAAGAAGGAGGAGGAATTTATTGAAGAAGTGGGGTGTGGTAGGAGTGGTGTGGTGGGACGAATGACAAAAAGAAAAACGAGGAAGAAGAAGACGAATGAAAGGTGAGAAGAAGAGGAAGAAGAAGAAGAATGAAAGGGAGAAGAAGTAGACGATGAAGAAGAACAAAAAGAGAAAGCTAAACTCAAATATGAAAGCTAGGTAAATTAAATAGAAAGAAAAAAACAGACAGTCAAGAAGAAGGAGAGTAGGGGGAAGAGAAGAAGGAGAAGGATGAGGGGAGGATGAAACAGAAGAGAAGAAGCAAGATTGAGAGGAATAATAATATTGAATCATGGTCATGGATGCACAATTGCACACAATCTGTGCAGTTTTTTCATATAGCACAGACCGGACCGTATATTCAGTATCATCTGGCTGTATACTCTTTGTTAACAGTTCCCTTTTTAATATTTTAACAACAAAGACTTGATAAATATTGCATGTGTGCATGGTGACGCAAATTGGGCAATGGCGACCAAAAGACTTGAAGAGTGGACTTGATGACACCTCAGCCCTGACTTGTCTGTTTTAGAAACTGGGAAAAGAAATTGAAGTTCAGCGGTGTCAGGCGGAAAGTAAGTGGGATTACCTTTAAACCTGACGACGGCGGAGAAGAAGAAAAAGAAGGAAGAGGAGGAGGAGGACGAAGAAGAACAACAACAAGAAGGAGAAGAAGAGCGGTTTCGAGACAGCGAAAAGCGGGCCTGGTGAACTTCACCTTCGATTCCCGTTCTTCAACGGCCTAGAGCCCTTGAGGACAGTTGAGATGGCGTGTGTAAACGGTTATGCTATCTTCACGTTTACCACTTCAAGTCTGACACAGCACTGGCAAAGCATAGTAAAATACAATAAGGCACTGTTTTATATATTCACTTACATAAACAAACATGCCCGCGCACAAGTCACGGATCAGAATTATTTTTATCATAGGATTAGGCCTACACCAGTAGCCTACAAACGGACGCACACGCACACATATAGGTCTATTTATACTTGTAGACGCACGCACGCTCGCACACTTACATGCACAAGTGCATGCATGAACATGCACACACACACACACACGTTTACGTGTACCAAAGTACAAAACACAGAACCATAAAATACACACAAAGTTAGTTAGTCATTGTTATAGGGTCCAGCGGACTGCAAAGAGCCGAATCATGACCACAAGTTGGTTGAGAAAGAGGACTCACCTCTGATCCGTATAAAAGATCTGCTGAAACAACTCTAACGGTAACACTGAAAGCACTCCACCAGCCGGTCACTTTACAATAAAGTCATCCCATGCAAGGGACGCTGAGGCTTTACTCTAATTTATTGAACCCCCGTTTATAAAAACACAATAAACTATAAACATCATTATAAAATATTTATAAAACATATACCTAGAAAATGCCTACGTTTCTAAATAATAATACCCTAGAAAGCCCTAGTGACCATTTGGCAGAAAGCGTCCAATAGGATAGGACAGAATATGATAGAATAGGATAGGATAGGATAGACAAATGAGGAATTTGGGGAGAGTTTTCAAGAAAAAAGGTAGGTTACTGGTCTAGCGAAGAAGATAGTAGATAGAACAGATTAGGACAAATGAGAATGGCAGAAACAGTGGTAATTTAAAGAACTAAATTTCCACAAACTGAAGATACTATTGATACAGAAAACCCCAGCATAAACTGCCATGGACAGAAAAAGATGGGTAACGTGAAACTGGAGGTAGATTGGACCGCTGCATTATTGATAAAACTAAAAAGAAATATCTCCTGATTTTTTTCTTAGAGGGGTATATATCCTATCTATCCTATCCTATCCCGTAACTCGGAGGTCGTAGGGGCACAAAAGATGATCGTTTAGCCAGCGTACTCCATCTTTCCCTGTCCTCAGCAACCCTGATGGTTTCACTGTCCTTTCAATCGATTGGAGGAAATAAAAGCAACAGCAATCCTATCCTATCCCTATCCTATCCCGTAACTCGGAGGCCGTAGGGGCACCACAGATGATCGTTTAACCAGCGTACTCCATCTTTCCCTGTCCTCAGCAACCCTGACTGTTTCACTCAGTGTCAAACCAGTCCATTCTCGAATGTTGTCCTCCCACCTCTTTTTCGGTCTCCCTCTTCTTCTACCTCCTTGCACTGTGCCTTGCAGGATGGTCTTTACAAGACCTGATAATCTGGTGACGTGGCCATACCATCGGAGTTTCCGTTTTTTCACCACTGTGAGCAGGTCAGCAGGTACAATACCGGTACTTAAAACCGAGTGAGTATATTATTTTAATTTTTTTTTATAAGGAAATTAATTATGATTGCTTTTTGTATGTCTGGTGACGTGGCCATACCATCGGAGTTTTCGTTTTTTCACCGCTGTGAGCAGGTCATCGTGTTGTCCAATGGCTTGTGTGATGGTCTGTCGGATTTCGTCGTTGGTGATGTGCTGGGTATAGGAAATGCCCAGAAGTCTTCTCTAGCTCCTCATCTCCATGCTTTGTATTCTTCGCTACAGAAGATTTCTGGTAATTTCGTATACCCAGCACATCACCAACAACGAAGTCCGACAGACCATCACACAAGCCATTGGACAACACGATGACCTGCACAAAGTGGTGAAGAAACGGAAACTCCGATGGTATGGCCACATCACCAGAGCATCAGGCCTTTCAAAGGCTATCCTGGACGGCACGATGCAAGAAGGCAGAAGAAGATGGAGACCGAAAAAGAGGTGGGAGTACAACATTCGAGAATGGACTGGCTAGACACTGAGCGAAGCCATGAGGGTTGTTGAGGACAGAGAAAAATGGGGTACGCTGGTTAAACGATCATCTGTGGTGCCCTAATGACCTTCGAGTTATGGGATAGGACAGGATAGGATAGTAGTGTTTCTCACAACTATTGCATATCAGCAGTAGGCTTAATAACGTAATTAAAATTATGAACATTTTACCGTAATTAAAATCACACAAGAAACTAGAAGAACAAAGCCCATATGACTCACATGCTCCTTATGGAACATGCAGTATTTAACATGAAAATGAGTGCCCAGAAAAAAAATGAAACGGTGACATTAAAATGCATTAGCAATACCGACTTTGATCTTTCTATGCTCTTGACTTTGAGATGACCTTGAACTCCGGCTCCAAATACCCTCATGTACTATCAAATAAACAAAACAAAATACTACAACAAAAGTTCTATTATGCAAAAATAATAATAATAATAATAATAATAATAATAATAATAATAATAATAATAATAATAATAATAAAAAATAAATAAATAAATAAATAAATAAATAATAAACAGTAACCTTGGGACGATCTTGACCTCTCATGCTCCTGATGATCAAATAACCCAAAGTTGTTGCATTCTATAGGTTAAATATACAGCCATTCCACTGTACGATGACCTATTTATTTGTATGTTTTTGCAAAGCCCAAAATGACCTTGACCTTCAAGATCAACGCAAAAACGGATCTTATATTAAAGATTAATCTATCATCTCTAAATACAACAAGTTTGGACTTTATATCTCTCATACTGTATGGTTAAGGTCACTTCAAAGTACCTATTTCAAAGGACTTTGGACAGTACCAGTGACCTTGACCTTGGAGTGAGGTTGACCAAATTTGCATCATATGTGTCTCATTAATATCTATCATGCCTCAAAAAATCAAAAGTTCAATATTAATAACTTGGGGGGAAAAGTGATATTTTGTTAACAGTTGTCATTTTTTACTAACGTTTATTGACCCTGTAAACTTGACCTTAAGTGAAGTCATTCATTCACTGATCATTTATGGGTCCCATGGGTATACAACATCTTAACAATTTTGGTTGTGATAGTTGAAATAGGTTCTGAGACAATATTCTACTTGCATGTTTTGCACAGACAGAGGGCAGACGGGCTGACAGACAGACAGACGGAAACTTTTTTAAAATGTGATTTCTGGACTTTTTATGACTTATTTCGCAAAGATTTGCCAAAATCTGAAATTTATTTTTTTGTTTGTTTATTGTTTGGAATACACAGACTCACGTTGCTATGCATTTGTTTGTTTGTTTGTTTGTTGTGAATACACAGACTCACGTTGCTATGCATATCAGTCAAAAATGACGTAGGTAATATCATTTTGTAAAGCCTAAAACAATAAACGCTGTTAAGTCATTTTGGTTCAAAAACGTCCATAGTTACACACCGGTATGTGTATTTACTAGTAAGCCTCTCTGCTTTATTAGCTAAACTATCCTATCCTATCCTGTCCCGTAACCCGGAGGTCGTAGGGGCACCACAGATGATCGTTTAACCAGCATACTCCATCTTTCTCTGTCCTCAGCAACCCTGATGGCTTCGCTCAGTGTCAAACCAGTCCACTCTCGAATGTTGTCCTCCAATGTGTGTCAAACCAGTCCATCCTCGAATGTTGTCCTCCAATACCCATCGTTGGTGATGTCTGGGTCACAAGTATATCAACTAACAAGTTAGTATCTCGTATTGCCCCCAGTCGACGTGCGGTGGTCCCGTTGCCATTGGTTTTAGCCACAAGCTGAGACGGGGATATCCCAAACCTAAAAATAGAATAGAGAATTCTGGGAAATCTGTTCTCGCTGAAATGAAACGAAAGTTGGGAGAGGAACTGCATATTTCTGGTAGTGAACAAAGGCAGAAACTTGTCAGCAGTATTATCAGCGATGGAGTTATAATGGACGAAGTGCTCCATACCTATGAGATTGCCTTTGCTCGAGCAAAGAAACTAAAGAAGGATTTGGCCGACGTCATTTCAGAAAAGCATTTCCCTACCCATAATTCCCCTGGGTTTTGAAGTTTCTAAAAAGTTATTTCAGGCCGACGACGCTCTATGGAGCAGAAAGCATGTAAAGGGAAGCAACCGGTTGTACGCGCACGTCGATAGAGACATAGAAGAGAGATACTAACTTGTTAGTTGATATACTTGTGGCTGGGTATATAGAAGAAGGAGAGAGAGAGAGAGAGAGAGAGAGAGAGAGAGAGAGAGAGAGAGAGAGAGAGAGAGAGAGGTAAAATGTATTACATAATTTTACATTTTAATACGTGTTTACAATATGTGTGTATTAATTGAACCTATGTCCAATTTACCAGCAAAATTGGACTTTCACAACTTTAAAAAAAATCACTCAGACAGAAACCGTTGACACTACATCTTTCATCGTTTAAGGTCACATAGGTTTAATGGTTATCTTTTAAATGACATTTAAGCCTATGTTTGTGGCTTTTGTCTATTTTCCACCAAAATGTCGAAGAAGTTCCTTAAGGGGTTCAATATACCCACTTTCCCCCATATTATTTATACAGAAAACCCCGGAACCCCGACGGGGGAATACACTCACATGTCGGCTCACTTTTTTTAAACGTCGTAACAGCTTGACGGGCAACACCGGATATGATGACTGCGTTTTTTCTACAGCGAGTGCATATTTAGCATTATGGAATGACAGCAAAATCTGCGCGTGGATGTGTGTTGGCCCATAGGGTGGAAGTGTTCACTTCAAGGCACGAATGTGTACATGTCACATTGTCTTGCCTTTACTGAAGCCATACAGCGTGGCTTAGACTTGCGAGGCCTACTTCCTCTATTCGCTATATTGCCTTTTGAAGAGAAGGAGTTGACCTGGTCCGTGCCCGTGTGAACTGAAGGGACTCTCATGTACCTACAGCGTTGACGCACGCAAGCACTCAGGTTGTTATTTCGTCCTTCAGCTTCCATAGCTGCGTCTTCTTCTTCTATTCCTTCATGTGGACGCACGAAGGCAAAGCACTCTTCAAGTAGTTCATGCAGATTCCTTATTTGCATCTTCACCAACTCTACACCTATCACTATGCAATTGAGGTTTCATTTTTCCCGTACGAAGCAACGCCAGACAATTCATGCACACATACAAGCAAGTCGTACTACTTAGATGGAACGTGATATTTGCCTGTTGTAAACGAAACCTCCGGACTGAACTGACATTCAAGTCCATACAGAGCATGTGAGAGGTTTGTGTGTATGGCAACGATCTCTTATAGTCTGGGTCACTGGAGACATGTGAAAACGTTAAATATGAATAAGACAAAAATTGGATTTGGATTTTTTTTTAGATTTCCGATAATGTTTATCCTATCCTATCCCGTAACTCGAAAGTCGTTGGGGCAACACAGATGATAGTTTAAACACCGTATTTGTCTCTGTCATAAGCAACCCTCAAAGCTTTGCTCAGTGTCTAGCCAGTCCATTCTCGAATGTTATCCTCCCATCTCTTTTTCTGTCTCTCTCTTCTTCTGCCTCCTTGCATCGTGCCTTGCAGGATGGTCTTTGCAAAGCCTGATGCTCTGGTGACGTGGCCATACCATCGGAGTTTCAGTTTCTTCACCAGTGGTAGCATGTCATCGTGTTGTCCAATGGCTTGTGTGATGGTCTGTCGGACTTCATCGTTGGTGATGTGCTGGGTATAAAAAATGCCAGAAGTCTTCTGTAGCACCTCATCTTCGTGCTTTTTATTCTTCGTTGTAGGTCTGCTGTGATGGTCCATGTTTCGCAGGCGTATAGAAAGAGGGAGATGACAAAGGAGCGCAGCAGCCTTACCTGTGGAGCGTAGACTGATAATGTTTGTGCGGGCAAAATTCGGCTTGCTTTCTGAGCGAAAACAAGGTAGCAGCAAGAAGGCGACGACGGTGGTGGCGATGCTGCTGCAGTTGCTGATGTCATGCAAGGCTTTCACTATGAATATATGGTGTGTATAATAGATGTATAGAAATGAATCAGGAAGTTATGAGCTCATCGCTTGACACAGGTACACACACGCATAGGGCTCTGAAGACGATGACTGTGCATTGAAAGAAGTCGTGACTAGACTCACAAACACACACACACACATACACAAAGAAAACGATTATGGGAAATAATAAAACGTTTATGGGTGGTCACGATACACTAGTAGGTTGGAGAGAAAGGACGTGGCAGAGATGCGCTGATTATTATCAAAGTGGGATGTACATGTCGTGGTGTTATTATTATATAGTTTTCTATGGGCTGCTGTCGGTAGTGCGCAGTGGATTCAATGATTCTTTTCTTTGGCTCAGTTATTGATGTAGGATGATGATGTCTCGCCTCCTGTGTTGGGAATGGAGTTTCCCCTTGTGCTAAATTTATTGTAGGCCGACCTATAAATTTCCAAAGCATCATGATTTGTAAAAGTCCTCCTACCTACCATGGTCCACCCCACGCCTACCTCCATCTCCTTTCCCTATACACGCCTATGTTTGACATTATGAGCCTGCTCTAGCACGGAACCGTGTTCTATCATCTTCATCATCATCATCACCATCCTCATTTTCCTCCTCCTCGTCCTCATCCTTTTCCTCCTCCTCCTCATCATCATTATCGTCGTCGTCGTCGCCGTCGACATCATCATCACACCACCACCAATAAGTACAATAAAATCTATCTTTCACAAAGAGTAGGTCCCGTGACGCTACTGTCAAGTCGCCACAACTATACAAACCTACTTATTTTAACACTGTGTTGCCTTTTATTTTAGAGCGGCAACGATTAGAGTAATCAAAGTGATTTTCAATGTGTTATGCTCTTTCCAATCTCTACTTCTGAGCTGGAGATTGGATCAACGCGTGCTTCGTTAAATTAAAAAGCTTTGAAGTCCTAAGGCCCCCCAAAAAATAATATTTCTGTTTACGGTAACATAGGGGACAAAAATACGGGTCGGTAGGTCGGCATGATTTATTTTTATATTTGTAAAATTCCTTTTCAAACTTGGGTGCGATTTGGGGGGGGGGGGGGGGGTGGGGGGGGGGGGGGGGGGGGGGGGGGGGGGGGGGGGGTGGGGGGGGGGGGGGGGGGGGGTGGGGTGGGGGGGGGGGGGGGGGGGGGTGGGGGGGGGGGGGGGGGAGGTGTGGGGGGGGGGGTGGGGGGGGGGGGGGGGGGGGGGGGCACTTTTTGTTTCCAGACGATCCAAAAAAAGTTTAGGATCGGGCCAAAAAATTAGGGGCGGTTGGGATACCATAAACAGACATATTTTTTCAGGGGATGAGATGGGGGTGTGGGTGGAGGGGTGGTGAACATGTTTTTAGAAATCGCTCTGTCCCCAAATTTGACCAGAGATCTTTAGGTTTTGTGACGTGGGGTTTTATTGTTGCTGGGCTCTGCACAATGGAATGCTGTAACCCTCACGTCATATTCTATGGGAACCGCTAGTGAGTCACCCGGTGAATTACTTTAATACATTTATTAGTTTAGCTCGGTCTGTGTTAAGGCTGGGATACAGAGATAGATAGAAAAATTGTAAAAGATCACTGTCACACTAGCTTTCACACGGCTATGAATCATATGTAGTCCAGCCACTTGATAACAGTCAAAATCACACATTTATTTCTTCTACTCTATACACGATCTTCGAAGTACGAATCTAACTTAAAAGTTCAATTGTCAATGTGAATGGTTCGCTCGCTGATAATCTAGGCAGCTATTTTTTCTTCATAGTGCACTGGCTACTAGCGTTCATGAAGAGTGGACTACTGTGGTCCTTTTGCTACAATTTTAGTGCACTGTTTCCTGGGCACTTAACTGATCGTTTTCGTGGTTGAAGTGCTGCGTAGAGGTAGCTTCTACGACACTCTGTGTTGTCGTTGCTTGTGTTCGACGGGTGGGCTATCTGCGCTCGATGCTGTAGATGCCTCGGCAGCCAACTCGAATAGTAGGTTACGTTCTGCTCTTCTGCTGAGTTGGACTCACGATATCCTGCCTGCTCGTCTGTAACATATGAGACGAAATTCTGCACAACCCTGAATAATAGGTCTGTGCAGAGCGTCTCACTGAAAGCCAAAGTAGCCCTCAGTGATAGCTCCACATCTCTATACATAAGCGACGAACATTCTGCTAAGTCGGTGGTCCACTGGAATCTCCACTCTAATTTCCTATACATACATAAATATAAATCGTGGCTAACTATACACATAAAGAATTAATAATATTATAAACATTCACTGGTACAGCCACTGGTCTGCAAGCATACATATAGGTTAAACAACAGTGGTTCCGTCAGGTATACAACATGGCGGCAAAACTGGTCGTGCTTGACACATGTTCGGCTTCTCCACGTGGTAACGCAAAGTCGGACTAACAATTCAAATCTATGCATAGCAAATTCCACAAACATAATTTCAACAATAACATAAATACATCACGATGAAACAGAAGTATGTTCATTTACCTGTTCGACAATGTCAGGCCCGTGGTACTTGATTGAATTCAAATATTCAACAAGCACTGCTTCCCTGTTCTATCAGTGGAGGTATTTCTCTGCTCGAGTGTAGCTGTGTACTGCTCAGAGCTTTCCACACAACTGACTCTATACGTGGCTTTGACTGAATCAGCCAGAACTGGTCCTAACCACTCTACCTGGGTCCTGATTGGATGAAACAATCTAAGTGGATATAAAGTTCAAAACTCGATCGTAGGCTGCGATGATCATTGATGTCACTAAACGGCTCGCGTCAGCTCGCAGTGTGTGTGTACAAATCAGTTATACCTTAATCGTCTGCTATAGACTACAGTAACCTTCTAAGTTTTACTACTGCTAAACAAGCAAAAGCTTTAATAGTGCGGGGTAAACGGGTCTGCTTGTGACAGGTTTTGTGTCTAATCCTCTCCTCCCCTTTTTCTCTTTTTTCCCATCATCATCATCATCATCATCATCATCATCATCATCATCATCATCATCATCATCATCATCATCATCATCATCATCGTCGTCGTCGTCGTCGTCATCATCATCATCATCGTCGTCGTCATATTCTTCTTCCAAATATCTTTAGATTTTGCATCTAATCCTTTCGCCTCCTTTCCACGCTTTTTCTAAGACTGGATTAGCGCGTGCTTATTTACATTTAAAAGACCGGTATTCAAGACCTAGTATATTTGACCCATTTCTAACCTAGACAGAAGTACTTCAAACAGTGGTTCTGTCCCCGAATTTTGCCAAATATCTCTTAGCTTGTGTGCTCAATCCCTCCTCGGTATAACCTACAATTTCTAGTACTTTCCTCTCTCTGTTTTTCTTGTACCCCGACTTCTCATGACAGGCCTCTCTTCTCTTTCTCAGCTTCTACAGTTTAAAACTTTTTTAATCCAAAGCCACGCCCTGTCATGCCGACCCGAACAAACTGCGTCAGCTGCTTTCCTTTTCCGTTTGTTTGTGGAGCAGGGAGAGAGAAAGTTAATACAGGTTCTTTCAGGAAACATACAGACGCTGTAACGTTGTATTTGCTCAATTGTAAATCGTTATTAAGAAAGCTCATTGAGCAATATTGATTGTGGTCGCCTATAATTAAAGACTATTTCGTCACAAGCAAAACGAAATTGTAAAAACCCACTATATTGTGCAGATCAGCCTACTGCATATCAACGCCTACTCGTCAAAGAATGTACGCTCTCTGTTCTATGATACTGAATTAGATCTACAGGATGTCCGGAAATCTCACGTAGGCTAACACAAATTACAAATACATGCAATTAAGTTTTTTGTTTGTTTTGAGGTTTTTTAAAGGGGACATTAGGGTGGGTGGTATATGGCCAAAAAAGCAGGAAGTAGTTGCTTATTTCCCCCGTTGGGGTGCTGGGTGTTTCACTATAAATAGTATCCCCACTTTCTGGAAATTTAGTGCTTTAAATTCCCACTGTCGCTGTCTTTCTCATTTGTTCTTTCTCATTCCTACTCTGTTCTATCAATCTGCTATACTATCTTCTTCTTCGCTAGACCAGTCACCTACCTTTTTTCTTGAAAACTCTTCCGGGACAAGACTCCTTATTTGTGTATGAGGTCTGATGGATCAGCTTGGGAATATTGGACGCTTTCTGCCAGGTGGTCACTAGGGCTTCCTATGATGTTATTATTTAGCAATGTAGGCATTTTATATGTATGTGTTTTGTTGATAATTTATAATGATGTTTGTATTCTATTTTGTTTTTGTAAACGGGGGTTCGATAAATTAGAGTACAGCCTCAGCGTCCCCTGCGTGGGATGTCTTTATTGTAAAGTGACTGGCTGGTGGAGAGCTTTCAGTTGTTTTACCACTAGGGTTGTTTCAGCAAATCTTTTATGCGGATCAGGGGTTGTCCGGTCCTGATTTGGCTCGGAAGAGTCCGCTGGACCTAAAGCAATAATCATGTAATGTAATGTAGTTGCTTGTTATGGTCAATCCCCGACCGCGAAACTCTTTTTGGTGGAACAGTTTCTTATACGATGCGACGACACAATTGACATAGAACGTAATATGAACGACTGCACCCCAACACAATTATTGTGTGTGGTTTTACGTAGCCAGCCGACTTATATGCTTTACTGTTCTCACTTTACCACATTAAATAGAATTTTTCCAGGCTTTTCACTCTCTGTTCCTTTCTATTCTACTCTCCTCATACTCATCCTTTCGCAGGGACTTAGAAAAATTCCCCCCTTTCCATCCTCCATGAAGAACCCAACAAGAAGGTTACTTATGATCAGGAAAACAACCAGACTTCACCTGACGCATTGTTGACATCAAAGCATTAGACCCACTTGTTTCTATGTAGAGCTGTTCACGGGTGCATTAACCCAGTAGAATGGATCCTGGAGAGGAAAGAATTGGTCCATCCTCGATAGTATAGCACACGCTTGCAACAGCCTATCAACTGTACGACAGCCTATCACATGTACGACCAAAAGCCTATCAACTGTACGACCAGGCCCTCAAACATCAAACCAACCATATCAAAATCTTTTTGTATTATTTTAGAGGTGGGTTATGATGTGAGTATGGGTATTCTGATCTTCAGAAGTCAGATGGGTGTGTGATAGCGCAGTGGTTGGAGCACTCGCTACTGTGTCGCAAGTTAAGCACCGTTCAGTGCGGTTAGCACTTGGATGGGTGACCGCAAAACGTGAAGCGACAAATAACAACGCCCCCAGTTGACTCAACTGTGACTGAGTACCTACTCTCTTAAGGGTGGGGAAGGTAAAGCAGCGAGGGAGAGAGATGGGCATCACCCTCATTACGCTGGCCCAAGATAAGTGTGATCTCCAACATCACGCTCCCCTACGGCCACAAGGCTGTTATGGGACTACCTTTACCTTTGTTTACCTTTACCAGAAGTCAGATTATCGTTAACAGGATCGGGTTAGGATTGGGGGAGATGAAGATAGGGTTGAAGGTAGTGGGTGAAGGAGGTCATGTTGTGAAGGAGAACCATCCGACAACCAATATTGTATAATCTTTTACATAAGCGAATAAATGTTTTGGACTCGTTCGGGAATACGGGTGATATTGGCTGTGGGGCGTTGCGGTGTTCGGGAATACGTGTGATGCTTGGCTGAAGGGCATTGCGGTGGTGCCTGCCTGTCATTTGGCACCACCATGTAATTTTCTCAGTGAGATATTATTAGAGATACATAGATGCTGCAACGAAATCACTTTTGCTGGGAGTTTCGGTTGTACTACGTCACACATTTTTGAAGGTCACGTGACTTCCTCCTTTCGTTCCATTAAGCGAAGCCACTTTCGTAAAAATCCAAGATTACACGAACACCATTTCGTCATTATTTTTTAATGCTGTCTTGGTCAATTAAATAAAGCTTTCGTATTCGTATTCGTATGTTAATGGTCTTCGCACTCACGGTCTCCAAATCCGGGTACATCAGGATCAGGATCAGGCTGAGAACAGTGTGGTCAGTGTACTGGTTTTAGAACAGCGAAGGCAAACACTTTAGGATACTCCCATGGGTTAAAGCAAATCGCGCCTTTTTCTTTGATCACTTTAAACATACAGCTGTGTATTCAATCGGCAATGGACCGGTATGCAAGACAGTCTGAACGAGTTTGCAAACACTAACTTATTAATAAATGAAGAATCGAGCTTTAAGAATAAATTTGAGCAACACATACAAAGGCCCCAGCAAGTTGCAAGAGATGATTTTATGTAATTTAAGTTTAGTTATATATTTAAGATTGTTTAAATTAAAGTTGTAATTAATTAATTAAACACAAATTAAATAAAAATTTCTTTCTTTCTTTCTTTATTTTCTTTTTCTTTTACATTATTGTATTTATTTATTTATTTTATAGGATTACTTTTTTTATTTAGTCAGAAAGCGAGCAATATAAAAACAACTAATTATGATGTAGGAAATTTTGATTTTTACGCGTTCATTTGGAGGTAAGCCAAATCCTGCCGCTGAATTTAATGCAGAATAGCATTCTATCCTATCATATCCTATCCTATCTCATCGCGTAACTCGAAAGCCGTTAGGGCACCACAGATGATCGTTTAACAAGCATACTCCATCTTTCTATGCCCTCAACAGTCCTCCTCAGGCCTTCACTCAGTATCAAGACAGTCCATTCTCGAATGTTGTCTTCCCACCTCGTTTTCTGTCTCCCTCTTCATTTGTCTTTTTGCACCGTGCCTTGCAAGATGGTCTTTGAAATGCCTGATGCCCTGGTGATGTAGCCATACCATCGGAATTTCCGTTTCTTCGCCACTGTGAGCAAGTCATCGTGTTTTCTAGTGGCTTGTGTGATGGTCTGTCGGACTTCGTCTTGGTAATGTGCTGGGTTTAGGAGATGCCGAGAAGTCTTCTGTAGCACCTGATTTCCATGCTTTGTATTTTTCGTTGTAGGTCTGCTGTGAGGGTCCATGTTTCGCAAGAGTATAGGAAGATGGGATGACAAGGGAGCGCAGCAGCCTTACCTTGGAGTGTTCTGGTTCTGTCTTTCCAAATAGGCTTTAACCTTTTCATGGCAGCAGTTGTTTATGCTATACTGGAGAGAACTTCCTGTTGGGACCCATTGTCTGATACAATTGCTCCTACATATTTGAAGCTGTGCACCGTGTTGAGGGATTGGCCTTGGCCTTTGATAGAATAGCATCACTAATCAGACGTTAACTATAGTCATACAATCTGCATTTGGTGACATCAAACACGGGTTATCATATTACTTGGTGGAGGTTCCATCTATAACCGGATAACGTTGGAAAATAAATAATTCTTAGACGTAGTAAAAACCCACTGCAGTTTCTTCCTGGAAAGCCAACCTTTGCATAGCCAAGTGACCAAGAATGCTTGGAGCTAGTACGTACAACAATGCCATTTCAGTATTGCACCATCTCCTTCAGCAACTGAAACCAGAATGAACCGTTCCAGGGATAATTTGTAGTAGACCTATGTGTGGGAAAACTGACATTATGTTGGAGCGTACAAAGAAAGAAGTGGACAGATACGTTTACTACATGGTCATCATTGAGTCATTTCTTATTTTACTTGTATTAAAAAAAATCCTATGGAGATCGGCGCAGTGAGAGAGAGAGAGAGAGAGAGAGAGAAAGAGAGAGAGATGGGGGGGAGTGTAGAAACAGAGAGAGAGAGAGAGAGAGAGAGAGAGAGAGAGAGAGAGAGAGAGAAAGAGAAAGAGAAAGAGACGAAGAGAATATGGAGGGAATGTAGGGAGGAGGGAATGTAGGGAGTAGAATTATAAATGTTTTGGAACGTTATTTTGTTGAAAAGTGACAAATCTCAGTCCTAACTAATTGCAAAGCACCCAATAAGATGCGTGCACGATGTTATTCACTGCAGGCTAATCCCAAAACCTTTTGACAAAACACTGAATATACCCTGTACCTCTTTAGTCCACACACACACACACACACACACACACACACACACACAAAAACACAGAGGATTGTAAAGAAAGGATCACTATCGTTGGCAATCCCCAGCCAGACCAGCCGCCTGGATAATGCATGTAGCATCGTCGTCATCCACCTCCACTCTGAATATCTGAAGCCATGTTAGTCCTATTTCACCTCCAACTCAGTACCGCCAACCACATCTTACACTTCAATAGAGCCTCGCCTCCTTTGGCCCAGGATATTCCGGGTGCATCCTCCTCCGCCCCAACACGGCAGGCTTTAGCTTCGGAGTCTTACAAGAGGACCGTCACTTGTCGCACGAACTCCGGCACGGCAGCTCACCTCCCCAGCTAGCAGCCCTTTCCGCAGGTTCCTTTGAAGACTTCACAATCTTCTAACCTGCAGCGGTAGAAGAACAGCTTGAAGATTACAGCTCTGTTAAGTCTAAGTATTCATGTGAACAGCTTATTACTGCTGTTTCTTCTGCCAGGTGGAGGACTGAGGGTAAGATAATGATAGATCTCTATAAACCTGTACCTGAAGACAAAATCTCTAACTCATCATTCCTATCAAAGTACAAGCCTTGAGATACTGTCAATTTCGGCGAGATATCTTCATTGGGGACTGTTAAAGTTCTTTTTTTCCAGAATTGATGCCAAGTGTTCTGTAATGTACCATTTAAAAAAAAACATAACTAAGTTGTACTACATTTTGCAGTGTTTTCTTGGACTTTGAATACCAGTATAGCAATATTATAATTGCCCAAAGCTGTGTAAAGATAAAGGTTAAAATTATTGGTTACATCGTCTTCTTTTTCATGTTCATATTTATCATTCAACTGTTCTTAACTCAAATGGTGATGTTCATAAGCAGATGGACGCTACCGACAAATCTTCTTGTAAATGTTTATGGGGAGAGTAAAGTACTTTGATTTTGATTCCCTGCAGGGTCGAGGTGCTAGACCATCACAGCTGCTGAACTGAACCAGCCACGGCTCTGGCTGATATACCAGAACTTTCTTGAAAGAAATTGAGTTAGGTTGCTGATGATCTGAAGGAACAAGAACAACACAAAGTCACCAAGTTCAAATCAGAAACCTGTTTAATCGAGTATACTATCTGCCAACAGATACCAGCATTATTAATTCTGACCTTGCTTCTAATTTCACCGCTTCTGCAGCACGTCAGCTGCATCAGCGGACATTGGAGGTGCCGTATATCTGAAGTTTCTACCAGGCTTCTTCCCGTTTTATGGGAGTCGTCGTGCGTCAGGAGTTGTGCTTGTGCCCCGACGAACACCAGTCATTCTCAAATACAGCTAGCATCATCCTTAAGATAGCGAACAGCGAGCGGAACTTTTCTCTACAATCGCCTTGAAAGGCATCAAAAGCAAAAAACCCTAAAGCCTATTTTTTAGAGAGACGGCTTTCTAGGAACATGACTCTCTTTGGTGAATCTATTAGAATTTAGTTTTAAGAATACACTTTACATTACCACCCTGAAAGTCGGCTTGAAGTAACATATTTGTTTCCACAAAAGTATAAAAGGCTGATTCTGTGGCATAATTTATTTCTTGCCTTTAAAACCCGGTGCTTGGTGTAATTTCATTGATTTACTTGACAACTTGGAAATTAAGACTGTTGTGATAAGTACTGAATTAGTCATTCACTGAATGCATAATATTTTAAAGTTACGTTAGCTGTGATAAACATTATTATATTGCTCAACGCATTGATTTTAGGAGTTCCACTTTCAAGTCTATTTTACTCTGTACTTCATTAACCATAAAACTATAAAATACTACATTTTTGTAAAACCTACATAGAGCTGACGCTTTAACTTTGACAAAACTTCGCACTCATAAAAATATTTTTGTTCAAATGCCAGAAAAATAGATACTGCATTGATTGGACCAGACCTGTGAGTCATAGCAGCGATACACGTCTAAGAAGGATCTTTGTCAATAATAAGAGGCAGTTTTCATTACTTTTCTTTTCGTGAAAACTTCCAGTGGGACAATGCAGTTACAATTCTTAGTCGTGATCTGTGCCCTCCTGGTGCCCACCATTTCGGCTCGAAGGGTTAGGAGGTCGACAGTAGCCCAGGAATTAGAAAACAAATACGGGTACACAGTAGTTAACAGAATTCTGTGGATCTTCAACCCCGTCATCAACTACCCAGCATACTTGCAAGAGTGGCTGAACAGCCGCGACTATAAATATTGTAAGTAATTATTATTATTATTATTAATACTTTTTATTATTATTATTATTATTATTATTATTATTATTATTATTATTATTATTATTATTATTATTATTATTATTATTATTATTATTATTATTATTATTATTACTTTTATAATTATTATTATTATTATTATTATTATTATTATTATTATTATTATTATTATTATTATTATTTTTATTATTATTATTATTATTATTATTATTATTATTTTTATTATTACTTTTATAATAATAATAATAATATTAATAATAATAATAATTATTATTATTATTATTATTATTACTTTTATTATTATTATTATTATTATTATTATTATTATTATTATTATTATTATTATTATTATTATTATTATTATTATTATTACTTTTATTATTATTATTATTATTATTATTATTATTATTATTATTATTATTATTATTATTATTATTATTATTATTATTATTATTCACGTAGTTTATTGTCGTTGTTGTTGGTGGTGATATTGTTTTAGTTGTTGTTCCTGCTTGTTGTGTTTGTTTCATGTTGTTGTTTATTGTTGTTGTTAATGATGATGATGATGATGATGATGATGATGATGGTGATGGTGATGATGATGATGATGATTGTGATGATGTTGATAATGATGTTTTGATGATGATTTTGACGTCTTCTTCTTCTTCTTCTTCTTCTTCTTCTTCTTCTTCTTCTTCTTCTTCTTCTTCTTCTTCTTCTTCTTCTTCTTCTATCATCACCATCAACATCATCAGTTCCATCACATCCTCCTCCTTCTCTTCCTTCTCCTTCCCTTCATCCTCTCACCATCATCGATATAGTAATCCCAAAAAAACATTTGGCTGACATTTGGCTGACACGTTATACTTATTTTTTCATGCTTCATAAAAAAAATCTTGGAAGAAAGCTACATTTTTTGGGTAGTTAAATTTAAAAAATGAGTTTTGACCCAGCTAAACATAAAGCATCTAGCCTTTCCTTGTGGGCGTGGTTCAAAGGTGTGTCTTTGAATGCACCAAAACTAGACACACAGATCCGTACTCTTTTCGTTATTGCGAGTGCACGTGTGGGAGCACTGAATAGTTAGGTAAATATAACGCAGACGTATGTGAAATATTTCAATGCCGATATAAAATAATTAAACACTGAAGCTCTTTTCCCTGGTCTTGAGAGGGGCAGGACGCCCTACACAGTCGTACGTCGATTATCCGTTCTGTGCACTGTGCTTTGCAGTTGAGCTGTTCAAAAATGTATAGAAGGTGAGAAGAAAGGCAGGAAGGAGGAGAAGAAAGAGAGGAAGAGGAGTAAGTGGAGTACTAGAAAGAAGAAGAAGAAGAAGAAGAAGAAGAAGAAGAAGAAGAAGAAGAAGAAGAAGAAGAAGAAGAAGAAGAAGAAGAAGAAGAAGAAGAAGAAGAAGAAGAAGAAGAAGATGAAGAAGAAGAAGAAGAAGAAGAAGAAGAAGAAGAAGTGGAAGAAGAAGAAGAAGAAGAAGAAGAAGAAGAAGAAGAAGAAGAAGAAGAAGAAGAAGAAGAAGAAGAAGAAGAAGAAGAAGAAGAAGAAGAGCCATTGACTGAACAAGCGAGGCAGCATCTGGGCGCCTTGAATTGGCGAGTTATGTTAGACCCTTTCTCGGCCAGCGCCTTGAGCAGCTCTTGAGCTGAAAAGCGCGATATAAGAACGATTTAATTAAAACGGAATAACACATTTGAAAATGATTGGTTTGAACTATGCATGTGAATGTAAGGTAATACATTTGAATAGCTTACATTCTTACTTCCTGTTGAATTGTGTGTGTATGTGTGTGTGTGTGTGTTTGTGCTTATTTTCAAAATTTATGTATGTCCTATCTTGTCCTATCCCGTAACTCGGAGGTCGTAGGGGCACCACAGGTGATCGTTTAACCAGCGTACTCCATCTTTCCCTGTCTTCAGCAACCCTGATGGTTTCGCTTTCGAATGTTGTCCTCCCACCTCTTTTTCGGTCTCCCTCTTCTTCTACCGCCTTGCACTGTGCCTTGCAGGATGGTCTTTGCAAGGCCTGATGATTTGGTGACGCGGCCATACCATCGGGGTTTCCGTTTCTTCAAAACTGTGAGCAGGTCATCGTGTTGTCCAATGGCTTGTGTGATGGTCTGTCGGACTTTGTCGTTGGTGATGTGCTGGGTATAGGAAATGCCCAGAAGTCTTCTTTAGCACCTCATCTCCATGCTTTGTATTCTTCGTTGTAGATCTGCTGTGAGGGTCCATGTTTCGCAAGCGTATAGGAACATGGAGATGACAAGGGAGCGCAGCAGTCTTACCTTGGAATGTAGGCTGATGGTCCTGTCTTACCAAATTGGCTTCAACCTCGCCAGGGCAGCAGTTGTTTGTGCGATCCTGGAGAGGACTTCCTTTCGGGACCCATTGTCTGATACAATGGCTCCTAAATACTTGAAGCTATGCACTGTGTTGAGGGATTGGCCTTGGACTTTAATGTCCGTGTTGATGCCATTGGTGTTGTTGGACATCATTTTGGTCTTCTCTGCACTTATTTCCATTCCATAGGCTTTGGAGCTGGTGTCAAGCCTCTGTACCAGCTGTTCAAGTTCTTGTTCCTCTTCAGCCACTCCATCAATGTCATCCGCAAAACGAAGATCGGAGATTGCTCTACCCCCTATGCTGACTGTGCCTTCGTGATCTGCGAGGACATTTGACATGATGCGCTCTAGGAAAATGTTGAAGAGTGTTGGAGAGAGTAGGCATCCCTGACGCACACCAATTGTTGTTCTGAACCAGTTTCATATGGCGCTGTTGTGGAGGACTGTACTGGTAGCCTTGTCATACAGTTTTTTGATGACTTCAATAATTTTAGGGCTGATGTTGTACACTCTCATGTTTGCCCACAGAGGTGCATGCAAGACTCGGTCAAACGCCATTTTGAAGTCTACGAACACAGGATATAGATGTTGTTGGTGCTGTAGGTATTTCTCGCAGATTATTCTTGTGTATTTATTTATCTATATTAAACCATATTTAATTATTTGCAATCCACATGATTCTTTGCATTATCCTCATTTTCTCCGTAATGACGTAGTCACGTTCACCAGTGCATGGTGTCAGTCATGCAGAAGAGTGTACCATATAGAGCTAGCCTGTGTGCGGTGTTTACCAAGTTAGGAAAGCACTTAAGGAAGAAAAGTAGCATAGCCAAACCTATACAGCGGCAATGGCTGGGCAAATAAAGCGGATGAAAGGCGCTGACGATCTTAATGCGCTCCATGCAGCTTCCCACATACAGTGTATGGGACTAAACTTAGTACGGAGGATAGCTATATTAGAGAGGCTGAAGGAAGTCTCAAGCGCTCGTGAGTGCATGCAGTGTGTCAGCTAGTTTGCTTTGCTTGGATGTTCACAAGAAGGCGAGTAAAGAAAACCCCACACGTTCAACCAGTGTTCTGTCCGCCGCCTGATGTGTAAGCTTATAGGCGTACCTGTACTCAAAACTTTGCTACATAAAAATGTTGTTATGAATAATACTGCATTACACACTATTTGTAATATACCTTTAACATTTATATTTGTATATTAGCTTACCACCCATTCGTTGATATCTTTGATGTCTGTTTGTACCTGCGTCAATTTGTTCTGTTTGTCAATCGATTCCCTGTCCAATTTTACGTGGCACAGTGGTATAGGTCAGTCTACTTATAAGTGCTGAATGTTTGTGATTAAGAGCTTTAAGCGGTTCTTTGAAGTAGTAAGAGAGCTACCCAACTAGGACACACCTTACCCCTCCCCTTTCTCTGTCTCTCTGTGTCTCTTTCTCCGTTCCTATATGTTCTCGTTCTAACCCCACCCCACCCCACCCCTTCATTTGTCAATCACAAAGGTCTCCAATTTCTTTGCTTTGTAGTGCTTTTTCTTAAAGCCCCTTATACCCGTTTCTATTGTTCTTTTTTCATCTCCATCATTTTATCTCCCTTTGTCGTGGAGTTTTTTTTTCACACGGAGGTGCAGAAAGTTGGGCATACATGTCCTCTATTTTTATTGACCTATTTTTCGCCCATAGATTTTTTTTCAAGCAGATTTTGTGGATACTATTAATAGCCATCATGGACAAGGATGGATACCACTAGTCTGAACATTATAACAGTTTACTCCTCTCTCTCTCTCTCTCTCTCTCTCTCTCTCTCTCTCTCTCTCTCTCTCTCTCTCTCTCTCTCTCTCTCTCTCTCTCTCTCTCTCTCTCTCTCTATCTCTCTCTCTCTCTCCCTCCATCTCTCCCTCTCCCTCTCTCTCTCTCTCTCTCCCTCCCTCCCTCCCTCTTTGTATATCTCTCAATGTTCTATGTTTTTTCAGTGTTCCCTGTCTGTCTGTCTGTGTCTCTGTCTCTTTGTCTGTCTGTCTCTCTTTCTCTCTCTCACTCCCTCTTTGAGCGTAATTTTGAAAAATTGATTTTTGTATTATATAAGATATGCATCTCCGCGTGCTTATTTCAGTTGTCCGAAATTATGCTTTTCCGCAGTGTTCACTTTTTTGTCATTTTACACATTTCTTTGTTCTTCTCCAATTCTGTGGTCTTAGTTTCTTATTTTTTTCTCCTACTTCTTCAACTTTCTTTTCCTGTCTTTATTTCGAGATCTCTTTTCGTTCTTCGCGTGTTCTTTTACAGTGTTCACTTTTTACTGTGCATCCCACTTACACCTACCCCCCATCATCGATTCTATATGTTTCCCTGTTCTCTTCTTCTTTGTTCTTCAAAATTGTCACACCATGCACCAACATGACATCTTTTATATTCAAGATACAATTCCGAGGACCCACGTTCTTTTTCTGGTTTAAAAAAAAAAGTTGAAAAGATGCACCCATACCAAAGCTTTTTCGTAAATACCCGTAGGCTTATGAAAATACTTGGACGTGAAATTTTTTCTTTATCATCTTTTAGCTAGTGATCGTCAGGGGTGTGTAAGGACTTTTATCTAAAAATAAAATTGAAAACCTCATGACGATTACCTAGTTTAACAGTGTACAATATAATAGTTTATTGGCATAGCGCATGCGACCTGTGGGGTAGAGGTTTTTTAAACGGGGAGAAATTAAACAAGTATTATTATTATTATTATTATTATTATTATTATTATTATTATTATTATTATTATTATTATTATTATTATTATTATTATTATTATTGGTGTTGTGATTTTGTTGTTGTAGTTTTGTATTTCTTCTTTAGGATAAAATGGTTGTAGAAATAGAAGATTTTATAAATTATTTGTGTTGCTCATAAATATGTTTTATACTTTGCCTTTAAAAAATACATAAATAAAATAAAAACTATATATGGTTCACATGGCTTTTCAGATAACATGTCGGAGAAACGGTTTAGATATTAACAGTTATTTAAGAGAGAGAGAGAGAGAGAGAGAGAGAGAGAGAGAGAGAGAGAGAGAGAGAGAGAGAGAGAGACAAAGAAAGAGAGAGAGACATCTACCTGTTTACCTACTTAAGAAGAGTAAAAATTGATTTCAAGATCTTTTTCCTTTCTTCTTTCTCGAGAAAATGAAGAGCTAGAATTAGTAGATCACATAATTGTGGCTATGGATGTTAGGTAAACCTTTTTCTGAGTTGTGGGAGATTGCTGTGCAGTCGTGTAGGGGACATGACTGATTCCTTGAGGGCTCAAGGGGAGGTCAACCTAGGATAGCCCTGAATCCTAGCCAGACTGACTCCATTGTCTTTGCGTTGAGATTAACTCCAACCTCTGACTACGGTGGTTGTTGGGGCAACGCGCTCTATTTTACTGTTCTTTACAACCTAACGCAAACACGTAGATCGGTAGATGATAATGGGTTAAAGACGAAAAGAATTCCTTCAAACATGGCGGAGAGGAACACATGGAAGAAAAGAGGTAGGGCGTTGGGAAGAAGGGAGTTTACTCTTTAGCCTCACATTTCTTTTGTCCCCGACCAACTATTCCAGCGGGTATGTATTTATTGTAATCAACCGAAATGTTATACTTATAGTCCTGGGTCTTCCTCCTCTTTGTTTCCATGGGCCGCCGCCCTATTCACCGAGATTTGAAGAGTGCGCGCCTATTGGTCGTGGCCCATTTTCTATTGTCTGTTATATTTTTCAATGCACGTATTTTGTACAAATGAAGTTTGGAAGGGAGTGGAGGGGTTTGAAAGGGAGGAGGGTATGATAGGGAGGGTGGGTGTTGAGTGACAGTAAACGAAACTTGTTAACTAACAGTGAGGATCTTAAGGTTTGGCAGATTTCAATAGACGTTATATTAAGTGAAATAAATGAATGAAAAAATAATGTAAGTTTTCAGTAGACTATTCGCGCTCCCTTAATTAATGCATACAATAACGCAACATCATTTGCTCTTGATGTAATGAAGCGAAAACTTCCGATATTGAGAGCTATACATTTTTTTCTACGACACCAATAAGGTTCTTGTATGCAGTACAAATGATTTTCTTTTTTTAAAATTTATTCCTCTTTAATACCAGTAGACTACACTAATTTGATATTCGAAAAGGACAAATGATTAGATCTTTTACTGCCCATCTTTTATCTGCACACTTTTATGGCAGTAATTTCACCTGTTTAGTTTCTTTTCCCCTACCCATATTATCATCATTCCTCCTCCCATAGGCTGCCATTTCTCGTTAGCCATCTACATTTGATTTTTTTAATTGAAGAGAAAGAACAACTATACTCTATGTTCTTGATTTTTCTATCTTTTATAAATTTATTTATCTGCTTATTTATTTATTGTGTATACTGTGATTCTGCGCCTGCTGTAATTCCTTTTTGGGGTGATAAAATGTGCTGTGTTGTATTGTATTGTTGTGTATGGTATTGTATTGTATATTTATTTGTTTTATTTAATTTCATTTTTGGTGAGGGCCTCACCTCTATTATAGTATATTTGTTCCTCTAATCAATGCCCACTTTCTTTCTTTTTTATGTTATATACTTCAGAGTATGGTGTATGCGTTGTTGTTTTGAGAAGGAAATAAAACCACTATTTTTTACCACCTGACAATTTCATGACGAATTATGTTGTGATGTGTTTCAGTGTGTCCATACCTCAATGTAACTGTGAACAACTGTTTAAAATCAATACTGGACTCAGAACAGCTGTCAACGCAGTATTTAACAGCTTATTTTAACACCTACTGCTGCCTAGGAGGTGAGCATGAGAGTGGCAATGACGAAGAAGGTGATGATGATGATGATTTTGATGTTGAGGATGATGACGTTTGTGATGGTGTTAGTAATGATGGCAGTGATGAGGGTGGTGGTGGTGGGGTGGGGTGCTACATTACATTACATGATTATTGCTTTAGGTCCAGCGGACTCTTCCGAGCCAAATCAGGCTGATGGTGGTGGTGATAGTGCTGCTGCTGAGGATGATATCTTAATGGAATAAATTTATTGATCGGTTACAGATCGTTCAAAATAGAGGGGCTGGGGAAGGTGAGGGGGGGTGGAGGTAGAGGAAAGGGAGGGTGTGGGTAAGGTGCGCATGCGCAGCAACTGCAATGCAATGGCCGATAGGCAGGTAAAGATGACCACTGGGTTAAGCATAAAACCTGCGTTGAGGATGCTTCCGATCATAATCATCATCCATTGATTAAGTGTATAAGTGACTGAATGAATTAATAAATAAATGAACGACTGAATGATTGGATGAATTAACGAATAGATGACTGAAGAACGGACGCCGTGTCTCCTTTTATGGAAACAGACTTTCGGATCGATTTACTGATTGAAATAAAAGAAAAGTGCTTTGTGTATTATTTGGACTAATAGGTCAACGTTCCTTGTGTCTTACGATTCATTTATCCAATGATTTATAAACAGGGTCAGCAGTCAACGGAGGCTGGAGTGCGTGGCAAGCGTGGACAAGCTGCTCTGCCAGCTGCTACCCTGGCGGCCAGAAGAACCGAGTTCGCTTCTGCAACAACCCCACACCTTACGGCGGAGGTTCACTCTGTCCTGGAGATTCGCGAGAAGTTCAGACATGCAATGTAAACACATCTTGCTGTGAGTACAGCTCAAGGGGCAGGTATTGCACGTGGAGCACGTGTAGGGTGACGTGTGTTGCTAAGGGCAGTGTGCGTCATAGCTGTTTCTAAATTTAAGACAATTAAGGTGGGGAAATCTTCATTGCGGCATTGAGATAGCATTTCCTAACTTCCTATTACAATATTTGCATAGGTATCCAGTATCGGTAATTACAGTTTACTATACTTAACAAAATGTGTATTGCGAAAGGTGCAGTGGAAGTCTATGTACTATAGAAGAAATCATTTTAATTTGATTGTACAATTCCTTTTGTACAATACAGCATCCACGCAGGTTGACGGTAACTGGAGCACGTGGGGCACGTGGTCGACGTGCAGTGCAACGTGTGGTGGCGGTTCTCAATCCCGATCGCGTCTGTGTAACAACCCTGCCCCTGCCAACGGCGGTGCTAATTGTCTAGGAGAGGCTGGCCAATCTCTCTCCTGTAACACGCAGACTTGTTGTAAGAAATGTTTTTAAAATTTTGTTATCAGTAACAACCCTGCCACTGCCAACGGCGGTGCCAACTGTCTCGGAGAGGCTGGCCAAACTCTCTCCTGTAACACATAGACATGCCGTAAGAAATGTCTCAGACAATGTGTTGTTGCAGAACTAAAAAAAAAAAAACAACATTAAAAATGAATTCCTACTTCAGCTAGTGGACTATCTTTCTATGGCAATCTGTTGGTCAATATGTCTGTGTTGACCAGTCTGTATGACTCTTACTATATGCAGTTACTTATCTAGGAACACTCCCCCGTCGGAGTTTCAGTATTAATAGAATCCCCACTTTCTGGAAATTTAGTGCTTTAAATTCCCACTGTCACTGTCTATCTATTTTGTTCTTTCTCATTCCTACTCTGTTCTATCTATCTACTATACTATCTTCTTCTTCGCTAGACCAGTCACCTACCTTTTTTCTTGAAAACTCTTCCGGGACAAAACTCCTCATTTGTGTGTGAGGTCTGTTGGA